>JACYXH010000385.1:37500-107500 GCA_026745465.1 Lota lota | reverse complement strand
TATATTCATAAGGGCTTTATTGGCATGGGACATTTACATTTTCATTGCAAATTGTCTTTTGGAAACGAAGTTATTATTGATGACTAAACCTTTTATCGCTCTCTCTCTCTCCCTCCCAGGGGCCGCCAGGTGGGGGAGGGCCCCCAGGAACTCCCATCATGCCCAGCCCAGGTGGTGCGTCACCCTATTATGCCCCCCCCCCCCCCCCCCCATCCCACCACTTACACACACTAAAGCTCAGGGTTCCACAGAGATGTGTTCCCTTGTTCAGCCCCTCAATAACAAACAATGGTTGACAGTAATGCATTTGGTTTGGGGCCAGGGCAGGAATGTGTAGTGCAGAGTGTGTTTGACTCCCAGGCGAAAGGTTATGGGTTCGAACCCCAGTGTCTGCAGTCAACCTGTATAGGCGCCCCTGAG
Source organism: Lota lota (assembly GCA_026745465.1). Lineage (NCBI taxonomy): Eukaryota > Metazoa > Chordata > Actinopteri > Gadiformes > Lotidae > Lota > Lota lota. The sequence continues at coordinate 107,080 of JACYXH010000385.1, read as the reverse complement.
CAACAAGCCTGCTTATTAAAGACATGCAAATAATATTACAAAATGCTATGGATAAAATACCCTTTGCATAAAAGTGTCCGCTAAATGACCAAATAACACATTTGGATTATATAGAATTTTCTATTTGTGTTGTAACTTTTGTTCAGAACAGTTAATAGCAACTATAAAATTGGTATGGGAGAAAAATTTGAGAGTTGAGACCGAACCAACCTCTAGACTAACAACCAGTTTCCAACAACCAACAACCCTCTCGCTCGCTCTCCCTCTCCAGACTCGACGAACTCAAGCGAAAATATCTACACAATGATGAACCCTATTGGACCCGGAGGCAACAGACCCAATGTGAGTATCATCACCACCACCGCCCGCCGACATCAGCACAACGAGCCGTTATTCACTCGTTTTATTATTATTATTATTATTATTATTATTATTATCATCATCATCCGTTGCTCAAGACAATTATTGCCGGTATCTGCCCTGAAGCAGGACATCGGCACAGCGATTTGTCTCCGTGATTCTAAATGCACAACTGACTCTGGGTTGTAGTCCCCCACCGAGGACGCGTTCACTCCAGCGCGTCCTTCAGAAGGATTATTTAAGACGGTTCATCCACGGTCGGACGTTCATAGAGAGGTTGATGAACCAATCAGTCAAAAGTATTTGCGGCGTGCGGATATGGATATTGGCACAGACGGCCCGGGAAAAGTTCTCCCTAAACACAACCTGCGGGTTCGTTCACGATGGCAGACCGTCGCACTCCGTCGACTGACGTCGACTGTTTTGTACAAACACTCGACGTCATTGACGGGCGGTGTGGGATCAACTCTGCCGGCGTGCCGTACATCTTGCCGGGCTTCCCAGTGTCGTAGTCTTGCTTGTTTACGTTGCGCTCACTTAGACGCTCTGTCACCCTCCGCCTCGGCCGTCTGCGGGACGTATGTCGCACAGCATGTCACACAGCATAATCTAACATCCACATCCTTGTGTGCTAGTTCCCCATGGGGCCGGGGCCTGACGGGCCCATGGGGGCCATGGGGGCCATGGAGCCACACCACATGAACGGCTCACTAGGTGGGTTGGACCGCCGCACTGTGGGGCTTTACCGGGATCCTGTCCCAAGACGTGGTGCTTTTGGGGGGGAGGGGGGGGGGGGGGGTACATGTGGATTATACAAGGGGGCAGGATGGTGTAGTCGTGTCCCAGTTGAAAGGCTCTGGGTTTGATCCCCATGGCCACACTGTGCCTGTAGACATCCTTGAGCAAGATCTGACCTGCTCATTAATGACATTTATCTGAATTCATTATAGTTCACTATGTACTAAATATAAAAGAGTGTGCTCAGTGACTAAATAAAAGATAATTCAGAGTATATATGAGTTGACATCTTTAAAGACCAATATGCCACCCTCAACTTAATGAATTTCATGTTATAAGACTACAGGTAGAATAATATTCCATTTATAATAATGATTCTTTTTATTCCAGGCTCTGGGGACATGGACGGCTTGCCAAAGGTGTGTAAAGCTCCAAGTTTCTCCTAATGTAGCTTGCTGTTTTTGACCCTAGGTTGCGCCATATCTATTGCTGTATTTAATGATTTTCTGATGAACTTCAGCATAAAGAATAAATGACATTGTCTGGTGGAAAAAGGTTCAGGTGTGACAGGAGACGGCCATGTTGCTAATGTTCCCGCTCTTTCTCATATCCTTCCCGCCAGAACTCCCCAAACAACATGGGCGGCATGAATAACCCGCCGGGCACGCCGCGAGATGACGGCGAAATGGGCGGGAATTTCTTGAACCCGTTCCAAAGTGAAAGTGTAAGTAGAGCGCGCGACCTCCGGACCCCCGTTAACGGGGCTCCACCTCCGGACCCCCGTTAACGGGCTCCCCCTCCGGACCCCCGTTAACGGGCTCCCCCTCCGGACCCCCGTTAACGGGCTCCACCTCCGGACCCCGTTAACGGGGCTCCACCTCCGGACCCCCGTTAACGGGGCTCCCCCTCCGGACCCCCGTTAACGGGCTCCACCTCCGGACCCCCGTTAACGGGGCTCCACCTCCGGACCCCCGTTAACGGGGCTCCCCCTCCGGACCCCCGTTAACGGGCTCCCCCTCCGGACCCCCGTTAACGGGGCTCCCCCTCCGGACCCCCGTTAACGGGGCTCCCCCTCCGGACCCCTCAGCCTCTTTAATATGTCGGATGCAAGAATGCAAGCGGAGCGCTGAGCGTTTTATTAAGACGGTTTCTGTTGAGGCCAGACTCTTGCCCTAGCCCGAAATAAATACAGACGCTGCGCAGATGCAGCTTCAATATTTCCCATTTTACAACCACCACTAAAATCTCTGCGGCCTGTCAGGCCTTAATGTTGGTAAGGGGAGGGGGAGGAGGGGGCCCACTATTTATCTATTCATTGAGTCGTTCATTAAGCCACACCAAATTCACCCAATTTGCCGTTGGCAAGCGAGAACAAAACTGGAGTGAAGCGTTGGACTTGGCAGGTCAGCCGCGTTCTCCCCGGAGGAACCCGTTCAACTCCGCTTGCCCTCTTCAACCACCTGAAAAACCCCCCCTCGTTACACCATCTCCGTCGGGGTGCTGCGTTCAACTAATGCAGAGAAATAAGAGCAGGTCAAGCCGTCCTTCTCCAGCCCAAAAGGACGAAGCCTTTTGGGCTGGAGATGAACCTCATTCCCATCTGTTTCAGTTGCAGGTTTCGGATATTGAGTTGTCCGATTTGTTACTCTCCTTGTCTTTTTAGTTTTTCTTCTTATCATGTCCTTAGTCTTCTCGCTTTGGGGACTATTTACCGACGTTACACCTCTTCGGAAGTAAGAGAACGGAAATTGCGTTTCGATAGTCCAGAAAAACGCTACAATTCGTCCCCCTCTCTCAGCCTAGGTGGAGATTAGGCTGGAGGGGGGTTCTATTCATTGCAATGAACATGAAGCGTTGTTACAACCCATGTCCTGGAGAGAGCCAATGGGCACGCAGCCTGGGGCGATTACTCCACCTCTGATTGGTCTACATATTTGGAGCCCAGGCTGTGGCGTCCTTAGCTCTGCCGGGCTGGGTTTTAGGACCCAATGGTGATACATTTCAACTCATCTGTATCCTCTTTTCCTTCCCCTCCCCCCCCCCCCCCCCCCCCCCCCCCCAACCTTCCCCTCTTCTTTTCTTCTTTCAGTATTCACCCAACATGACGATGAGTGTGTGATTTTTATTTTTCCCTTTTTTCTTTTCTTTGTTATCCACTCCGTTTTGTTTTTGTACCCCCTCCACCTGATTTTAACGTGTTTTCCCGCCTTCAACTTGGATTGGACGCCGTACGCAACTGTCCCCCTCACACGCTCGCACACACACACACACACACACACACACACACACACACACACACACACACACACACATCTTTAACACCCCCTCCTTACCACCACCCACAACGATATGGATGGACCCCCCTTTTCCCACGCGGAACACTGCAGCCCGCACAGCCTTCTGGGAAAGCCCCAGAGCATGCTGGGACTCTGATAAAGACGCTGCCCCCCGGGGCGTGCAAGATGTCCGCCGGCGTGAACAGAAAGTCCTCTCAGCTTCACAGGAAGAACCTGCTCTCTGACTCCTCCCCCCGCCTCCCTGGCTTCCTGTCGGGGTCTGGACAATGAGCGAGGGAAGGACGATCAATGGAGAGAGGGAGAGAGAGTTGGAGGGACGGACGGAGAAGACTGAACCATACAGACACCCTAACACGGGAGGGTGTGTGTGTGTGTGTGTGGGGGGCAGCAATATTTTTTGCTGTCCCCCCCCTACGGATTGAATCGTGGGACATCTACGAATGAGGTGCCCACCACCACCACCACCACCACCTCCTCCTCCTCTGTTGTCCCCACATGGTTTTGTGTGTGTGTGTGTGTGTGTGTGTGTGTGTGTGTGTGTGTGTGTGTGTGTGTGTGTGTGTGTGTGTGTGTGTGTGTGTGTGTGTGTGTGTGTGTGTGTGTGTGTGTGTGTGTGTGTGTGTGTGTGTGTGTGTGTGTGTGTGTGTGTGTGTGTGTAAATGTTTTTTAAACGTACGTTGTTGTGATCAACAAACCTTTTCTTTTATATATATTTTTCATTTTCCTCACTGTATTGTATCATTGCAGTTTTTGTTATTGCATTACCATAATTATTATTATTATTATTATTATTATTATTATTTGATATTGGTATGATCATAATCATTTTAAGGTTAGGTTGCAAGTTGAGCTGTTTTCCGTTCGTAAGGGCACATTATCGTAATGAAGACAGGGTAGACACACACGAATGCGCATACAGGAATAATTTGTGTGGGTTTCGTTAAAATTACTTCAGATAATAAGTCTGTGGTCAAATTGTCGACAACAGTCGAGATTTCTGCTGTGGAGCTATGCTGCCCCCTTGTGGAGACAATTTGACAAAGCAAGTTTAATCTGTTACGGTACCTTCACTAAACCCTTTCTTTTACCTCGGTGGCTTTTTCACGGTCAACATGGAACCGAATTGCGTTTTTCGTTTTTAACTGCTTTTACCCTCGTTTTGAGGTTGAAGAAAAAGCCTCTCGCCCTTTCTTACTTTGATTTTCATGCCCGTCTCCGCGTTTAGTGAAAACCCAGAGCTCTATTTATTTATATACTTTAAACTGTCGTGAATCCGGGATACTCCTGCATCTTTTCCATTTCTAAACCCTCTCAGAAACTTGTAGCAAACGTTGTAAATATGTCGAGGACGTCTTACTCACCACCTCTTCAGTGCATTATATATTATTATTTTTTTGGAACTTTCCGTCCTCTGCCACGGAGGTCGTAAAAGTCACCTGGCATGAAGCCCCCCCCCCCCCCCCCCCCCCTGTTCTGACCACACCCATACAACTGCCATTACTGATGCTGCCCGCTCACTCAGGTTCACGTTCACACATACACACTTCTGTTATTTGCAATGTTCTTTTTTTTTAGTCTCAACACTGAGCTCTCGTGTACATCTGTGGGCTGCTTGTTACTCAAAACAAAATCGTCGATCGTGTCCGCACTGTGATCCACACTTCTGTGCTCTGTGGGGTTTCATTTACTACCCATGACCCCAGAAGACCTTCTGTTTTTTGTTTTTTTTTCTCGTCTATATATATATATTTTTTTTTTTCATGAATCCTACCCAGGGTTCGACGATCCCTTGTATTGTAGCAAATGGAAGCCATCGCGACCCATTGCCGTGGTGACTGTAGTGAGTGGCCCCCCCCTCCTCCGCCTCCTTCTCTTTTGGGTACCATGTTAGGCCAACCATACACACATACACACACACACACACCCAAACAGACACACAGTCACATGCCACCCTCTCCTTCTTCTTTTTATACAACCTCTCCATGAGTTTATTTTGTTGTAAATAGTGTAAAATGCATTTTGATATCATTGACATGTTTTGATATTTCAAAAAAGATAACAAAAATCACGACTAATAATTGATCGCGGGGAAGGAAAATAATATTTGAGCAACGGTGTGTTTGTTTTAAAGAGAGTACTTTGTCTCCACTCAGAAATAATATGCTATAGAGAGATATATCAAACCTGGAGCTGGTGTCCTCCGCATACTATCTCACCTCAACGTCAAGAAGCTGGCGCTCCATTGTGCGTCAGGGCTGGTCCGGGCCGCGATAACCATTCTGGTCAACACATTATTTAGTAACAGCCCTCCGCTGTCACACACGCTTTCGGTGGGGGAAGAAAACAGTCTATTTGGTTGTGGTTTTTCTGGAGAAAAAAAAAATTCTGATAGGGCGCAAAGAAAACCTGCCAAACTTGTGTTGACAAAGACTGTGGAGAGCAGATGGTCTAGGGGCCTTCATGTGCAGAACTAGATGTGTCCCATCTCTGTGGTCTTTCTTCTCCTCCTCCTCATCCCACCTCTGCAGCTGGGACACCTCTCTCCCAGCCTGGTAGGACTCTCGTCTAGACGAAATCATCACTAAAGATTCCTGAACGCTGTGGGCAGCGGGACACATTTGTACGACACACACAAAGACAAAGGTAACCGCGAGGGGAGCAGATTTTACTATGAAGGATTGTTTTTAAATCTATTTAAACAAGTGTGTGTGTGTGTGTGTGGGGGGGGGGGGGGGGGGTTCGCAGAGATGTGTTCTTCAGAAAGATGATAAAATGGGAGGTTGCTCACTACCTGTACTTTAAAAACCTGTTGTATAAAGTACTCTGTCTCTGTATCTCTCTGGCGCTCCCGTCATCTTTCTGTCCTGTAAGTAACTCTTGTCACATTGTTGATCATTTCTGTATTTCTATTGTGCTGATGTATAATACTGTAAAACATTCAGGGTGTGGGAGGGGCTTGGGGCGGGGCTTCAGGAGGAAGAAGTGGCGCGGTACGAGGTTCAATGGGGGAAAAGAAAAAAAAAGTTCTGTTTTGGATTCTTGTTTCGTTTTTTTGGGTTTGTTCTCACCCCCCCCCCCCCCCCCCCCCCCCCTCCTCCCTACAAAGCAGTATTGATGGGGCAATGTGTCCTGGTTAGGAGGGTTGGGTGGCTTTGTATCATGTTAGGCTAGTTTCCCATCATTAATGTCTCGTGTAGTAAAAAAGGTTGCTTCTTCGTATGTTTCTTTCTATTGTAAAGTTTCTTTAGACGAAAAAAGTTCCTTATTGAAAAAAAAACGGTGGGAAAATTGCATCATAAATAAATGTATTTTATTTTTTATTTTTCATCAATTCGTCAGTTGTTTTTGCCTGTGTCCCCCTTGTTGTAGATACATATTAAAAACAAATAAAAATGACTTCACTCCTTTTTTCCATGACGTATTTCATTAATAGAAATTGATTAACCGATTTGCTTCCATGAGCTCCATTCTATTGCGTATGGTTCTAGATTTAATAGCATGACAAATAGGAATTGTGTTAGGCTTATGCTATTTATTTCGTTTTTCTTACATTTAAAATGCAAGTCTCGAGCTGTGATTTAATTCATCTTTTGACATTTAGTTGATTAGTGCTGGTACTTTAGATAAGGAGGTTTTGTTTGTTATTTAACAGAAAAATACCATCCATTTGCTGGTCAGAAATGAAGAAATTGAGTGAATTTTTCTCTGTCGTGTTTGATTCTAAATACTCAAGTTTTGTTGATCCCCCAATGCACGAACTAAATGAATCTATTAATCAAAAAAAAAAAAAACCTGTAGCAGAACCAATCAACGGCCGTCAACTAATCCGTCTCGCCCCGCCCAACTGACAAAGCTCCGGCTGGACGGAATGTCGTCGTCATGGCGACATCTCTCTCCTCTCGCCACACAGGGAGGTTGGCTGGGTGACCCTGGACCCATCCGAGGGGGGGTGGGCTTAGCGGGGAAACGTGGGCGGGTCTAACAGGTGCTCGACATGAGGATGAGGATGACGGCGGGGGTGGGGAGGAAGAGGAGGAGGATGAGGTAGAAACGCCAGGCCGGTGCCCTGGACAGGTGAAGCCTGCGATTTACCCCTCAGGTGAACATCTGATTGGTTGCTCAAGGGGCTGAGGTGGAACAAAGGCGGGACAGGCACCAGCGAGGGCAGGGTGTTTCGGCGGGGTGGTCGCTGAGTGGTGATGGTGTCGATGGAGCTCCTGTGGTAAATCCTCTGCGAGCTGAAACCCCCTGTGGATATTTAAGAATGAACAATTAGGAAATGTTGAATTCTGACAATTTGTGCCGGGAAATATCTCACTATTGCTATTAATACTGCTGTATTTTGTTATTCCGTTTGTTGTACTTCTTGCACTGTACAGATTGGGTTTCCTTGTCCTAACTGTGAATCAGTGTTTTATTTTTATTTTTATGCTGAGCATGTGTCACTCTATCCTGTGTGGCTATGCGGTATATGAGGTTTCCTGTGCACTAGTGGCGAATGGCAGTACAGGAACCATGACCTTGGTTCTGGGACATGGAGCTCCACTCGGAGACCGGCCTGAGACCCTCTGTGAGGGACAGGAGCGACCCCCACGGCTCCTCCTTACTCCTTCTCTCTCCTTGTGATGCTGCTCCTCTCCACCTCCCCACCACGGAACAATGGACATCCGTCTTCTCCTCTTTTCCTCTTCCCCAATTCATTCTTCCTCCTCCTTCACTTTGCTCCACGCCGAGCGCTCCTTCTCCTCCACCTCCTCCTCCTCGCTCCTCTCCGATGGCTCCTCCTCCTCCACCCTCGTCCCGGGGCCTCCTCTCCTCCACCCCCTCCTCATAGGTCCAGTAGAGGCGGGACAGGTTCTGAATGTCCAGCCACGGTTCTGACAGCATCCTCCTCTGCCTGGCAGCGGGGGAGACCGCCTCATCCCCCTGGTCACATGACCAGATGGGGCCGACCGCCTCACCCCCCTGGGCACATGACTGGACCCGGATGCCGCTACTTCCTCTTTTGGCTGGAGAAGGAAAATGAAAGCCACGCGGTGGAAAATAGAAGTGAAAGAAAGGAAAGCACAGCCAGCCGGTCCTTCTGACCCTGTTGCTCTGAGCCGTGTGACGTCCCACTTGTGTTGTAGGGGGCAGTTCACACAAGTTTTCCATTAACTCGCCTTGACCACTGTGAAATATTCCAGTGTACTTATTGTAGAGTAGCCCGAAATTGTCCTGCACTAATAAATGTTATACATTTGAATATATGTCTCGTTTCCAAAGAACAGCCATGTTTTCACTTCTCACACATAGATATAGGCTAAATTCGTGTGTCTTGGGAATCCTGCGGTGCATATTTGCAGTAGGGGCTGTACACGCGGTCTCACCGGTTCCCAAGAAGTCGAAGTAGGTGTCTGTCTCGGGAGAGCTGGGTGAGCCGGTCTTCAGGACGATGTCCGAGGGAGACATGCAGGCCACGGGGGACCCCTGGAGGGACCCCTGGAGGGACCCCTGGGGGGACCCCTGGGCCGACAGCGGAGCGGTCAGGTAGCGCCTGGTCGCCGCGCGGTCCCCGCTGGCGCCCGTCTCCCTGGCGACGAGAATGATGTCCCGACCCTTGGCCGGGCACGCGTCCATCAGGAGCTGGAATGGGAAGAAAACCAGGAAAACCAGGAAAGTTGGATTTAATCGTTGTTTGTAATTGGTGGCATCCGCCTAATAGGTCTTTAGTGATGGCGTTAGCATTTATTATTTTGTGTCATTTATTTAAAAAAAAAACTAGTTTACGTCCTAACATTGTACTGCTATTGTCCACAAAAACCCTGTAGGAGAAACAGCGTTCTCTGGGGTCAAACACTGCGCGATCACAAAGAATCGAGGAGATGGGAACAGGCCAACAAAACATAGAAACAGTCGGTACCTGTTGTTGCCTCCAGAGTTAAACACATAAGGTCTCCCACTATGTTTTGCTAACTCTTTTAAAGATAAGGATTATCGGCATACATATCATTCAATGTCTCTGTTCCTGTTTTTTGGGGGGCATTATTATTGCATTTGCACATTTTTTGTGTACCTTGGCATGAGCGTCTCAATGAAAAACACTGGTGAAAAGAACAAGATAAAGAAGTATCTGTAGCCTGGCCAGCGGACCTGCAGCGTGGGCTGGTGCTGAGCGTTGATGGCGTAGACCAGCGCCGAGGCCCCGGAGAAGTCCTCCAGGCTGGGGTCGGCCCCGGCGGCCAGCAGGAGGGCGACCACCTGGGGCCCGGCGCGATGCATGCAGGCATACATCAGAGGGGTGCGGCCCCCACGGTCCGGAGTGTTGGGGTCCGCCTGTTGGACCAAAAACCCATCAACACATGTGGACTTGAGACGTAGTCCTCAAGGAGACGAGGCTTTGTCCCCGAAGTCTCTTACAGCATTGGATAGGAAAATAATTGAACTTTGGAAAATGGCCAGCCAGAAAAATGGCCGACTTAAGCGTCAGAAATGTCGTTGACGATAAAATAAATATAGCTCACATGACAATGTAATAATCTCACACTAAGAAAAACTCAAACAAACTCAATGATAATACGAAGTAAAACATAACCAACGCTAATGCTAAAACCAGCCAGACCTTGTTGTGCAGCAGGTATGTTAGCAGCTTAGCCGTCTCTTCTCCGGTGGTCTCCGTCATGGCCTTGCACGCGGCCAGGAGAGGGGTTTCACCGCTGGGGTTGTGTCCGTTGACCTGCGTCCCCCCCTCCACGAGCAGGCGCACCAGCCGCAGCTTTCCCCCCGCCGCAGCCTCCACCAGGGAGCTGCAATCCTCCAGGGAGTCCCCCATCTTCTGGAGGGAAATCCTTTACATCTCTTTACATACACTATAACATATACAATATTATATACATACATGGACAATAACATATACACTATTATATACATACATACACTATTCTATACATACACTATTATATAAATACACTACTACATACATATATTGTAACATCTAGACTATTATATACATAATTACACTATACATAGACTATTATACATTCACTAATATATACATACACTACTATATAGACTATAAAATGTACACTATTAAATACATACATTACTATATACATATATAGACTCTTACATAATTACACTATTGTAAACATACTATATACATGACTATTACCAATTACACTATTGCATACACTGTTTACCATGTTAAGCAGTCCCTTTGATCTAAAGCGTTTTACAGTGAAATGTTATTAAAGATCAGGTAGGGTTTGGCTTTTTGCTTATGGGTAAACTGGGGACATTATAGGGTTCAAACTGTCTTTCACCCCTCCCCACATACACAAAACCTACATTTATTTCAAAGCTTTATTTTAGCATCGATATGGCCATGGATAAATACACTGCCTACAATAATTATAATGCTTTGGTACATGGAGCCACAATCATAATAAAATATATGATTGTACATATTATATATATATATATCACATAAGTAATAACTTCATGGTTTACTAAATATCAGTTGTTTGGAAGTACATTGAGATTATGAAGTACAATTTTGAGACTATGATATAAAGAAATTCTGCAGAGGATGGACCACATACATATTTTATGAATCCACAATGAAAATCACACTGATTGAGGAAGACTCACCGTTAGAGAGATCAGTTACCTATTTCTCTTCAGCTTCAAAACGTTGTTGTTGGCTGTTTGATTCATTTGAAGTGGATATTGTTTTGTCCAAGGGTAAATCATATGATTACGCCAGTTCCTGAATGACATAAACATTACATTATCTCTTGCTCTGACCCGTAACAAACCACAACTTCTAAAAATATGATTGTCTTTTGTCTGGCCTGTTATCTCTTCTCTGTCTCTCTCTCTCTCTCTCTCTCTCTCTCTCTCTCTCTCTCTGTCTCTCTCTCTGTCTCTCTCTCTCTCTCTCTCTCGCTGCTGCTTCTCTAGCTCTCTCACTCTTTCCCTTCCTGCTGGGGTCTGGGGGGTTGGGGGGTGTGGTCAGCAGTGTGTTCAAAGTTATGAATGACATTAGGCTGAAAAGGTCATAGATCCCTTCCACTGTGTTCAAACACTAGGCTCAGGTAGGAAAATAACCCACACATGGGTATTATATATGATGCTTGTCTTATGTTGCGTTGTATTATATTATAAGATATTATATAACATTACATTAGGGGGCAGTGTAGTCTAGAGGTCAGGGTGTTTGAGAGAAGTGTCTGCTTACTGTTTTTATTTTGTTTATTTAATTTCTAATTGTAGACAGACACATACATCTACCACCCTCAATATGTTCCCACGCACACACACACACGAGTTTGAGAGAGAGAGAGAGAGAGAGAGAGAGAGAGAGAGAGAGAGAGAGAGAGAGAGAGAGAGAGAGAGAGAGAGAGAGAGAGAGAGAGAGAGAGAGACCCCTAGTGCTTCCATCTGTCTTGGCCCCAGGCCCATCCCCGGGCTTAAACAAGGAATCACTTCAGGCGAAGACAACAAACCCAACGTGGTCACCATTTGGACTGAACCCACTGTCCCTTGTAACCGGTATTTTTATTGTTGTTATTTAATTAAATATCAAAATGTTAACAATCATTTGAGGGAGGGGTTGGAAAAAGAAGGAAAATATGGAAAGAAAAAAGAAAAAGGCCTTAAGAAAGGAAGGAAAAAAAGAAAGAAAGAAAGAAAGAAAGAAAGAAAGAAAGAAAGAAAGAAAGAAAGAAAGAAAGAAAGAAAGAAAGAAAGAAAGAAAGAAAGACAAAAACACAACGAGACAGAAACAACTACAGACAGACGGACAGAGATGACGGAAAGAAAGACGTTGCGTAAGCAATACGCAAAAGGCATACGTCGGCTTATTTATTTTTCTGACCAATAGGGTGCCCCGTGAGGTCCAACCACATGACGTAATGTAATCTACTCTAGAATTGCGCGCGGTGGAGAAGAGAAGCGGCGCACACACACGCTCGAGCCCTTTCCTTTATCTGTGAACGCGTGCGTTTCTCTGCCGAGCTCGGCGTGTTTCCCAGTGAACAGGGAGACCCGCTGTGCACAATGTCGCTGAAGGAGGACCGGTGTTATGGACTAGCCAGCGGACCACCGCGCCACCACGTCTCCGTGTTTCACGTCAAGCTGACTGACTGCGCGGCAAGAGCCATCGACACTTTTCACAACACGAAGGTACGTTGGTCGTGATTTCTGAACAGCGGTCTCAAGTCAAGGAATAACGTCTTCCAGCGTGCGCCTTGTTTGTTACTGTAGCCCGCTGGCCATGGTCCGTCTCCGTCCGTCCGTCCCCCCCTTCTTTTTTTTTTTTTTGAGAGCGAACGAGCGGGAACAAGCGTGTGTCCCATGCCTTTCTTTCAAGGTAAACTTCATCAAGGAAGATGTCGCCTCCCGGTCGGTCGGTTGGAAGCAGTACCCAATGTTGCATAATTCAATGCGGAAACGTGTGTTCATGTGATCCATCTCGCTGCCCAGGGTGTGTCCATCTGCTGCCATATACGATGCGAGGGGGGGGGGGGGGGGGGGGGGGGGGGGGGGGGTGAACGCAGTGTGTAACGAGAGAACAGGAGGAGAATTGATCAATGAAAGGGATTTTCTGACCACGAGGCGATAATGTGTACCACTGTGGTTCAACGTCAACGCAAAGAACCCTCTTTTCCGTGGATATATGAGGCTTTCATAACGGCTCACAACTACGCAAAACTCTGCCCACGTTACAGCAATGACAGCCACACACACACACACACACACACACACACACACACACACACACACACACACACACACACACACACACACACACACACACTTGGAAACTGTGACCAGGTCACACGTCAAAACACACTTCCTCTATTTCTAATAAGACAATTCCTGGTAAAGCGGATGGAAAAGAGGTCCACAGTGCAGATGAAAGCAAACGCATCATCTGTTTCTGCTGTTGGGGAAGAACCACTCACTCCAACTCATACTCCAGCATAGTTGCCGTCAGGCCACACAACCCAACCGGAAAACACCGATGACTCACACACCTTCACTTGCACACACTGACCTACTATTGGTGCACTTTCCGGCCGATATCTTCCTAACTTTAGCCTCAAGTGTTTCTTTTTTTTTTGTTGCACGGCTACCTGTATGTGCAGGCCCATACAGGTTTAACACCAGTGGTTTGGATTAGCGCTGCAACAAACTGTTGCAGTCCATGGTTGCTTAACATAGTGTTAGTAAGTAGTTCTTACTATTAACTGTGTATGTACTCATTCAGCAGCTGCTTTTATCAAGGAGCGACTTGCCATTATACATCAGTGTCTAAAAGTGACAAAGCACAAACACACAGGCAACTTCTTTTTAATCTTTGCCTGATGAGAAGCCAAGCAGGATGTGATGTAGGCCTGTTCATATTGTAATTACCTGAAATAGAAAAGGGCCGAATTACCTTTTTGAGCTTCCGAACCTGCAAGTGGTACATGTTTTGCTATTTTGACTTGATAAATGACACTGATTGAATGATCAACGTTACAAACTTTTACTATCTGTTGTTTGACTTATCAATGAATTGACAAATTGCCTACTATTGTAGGCCTAATGCTTGTGTCGGGAGAAACTAGATTATAGAAACTGTTTCTATGAAGGTCACTTTGTATGTACATGCATGCACGTGTGGCTCGCACAGGTACACACATTCTGGGTATTTTGTAACTAACTAAATCTCTCTTTCTCTACATCCAACTCTAACTTTCTCTCTAACTCTTACTATAACTCAAACTCTCTAACTCCAACCTTCTCTCTAACTCCCTCTACCTCTCCAACTCTAACCTTCTATAACTCTAACTTACTGTAACTCTCTCTCTATCTCAAACTCTCTCTAACTCTAACTCTCTCTCTAACTCAAACTCTTTCTAACTCTAACTCTCTCAAACTCTCTAACTCAAACTCTCTAACTCTAACTCTTTCTAACTCTAACTCTCTCTAACTCTCTCTCTAACTCTAACTCTCTCAAACTCTCTAACTCTAACTCTCTCTAACTCTAACTCTCTCTCTAACTCTCTCTCTAACTCTAACTAACTCTCTAACTCTCTCTAACTCTAACTCTCTCTAACTCTCTCTTACTCTAACTCTAACTTATAGAGCCAAATCTCCCAACCCACGATCTGCTTTGCTGGAGACCAAGGGGTAAGACATTAACTCTTTAATGAAAATTGTGTATGTTTAATCGTACAGCTTAATATTACAAAATCCTCTCTTGTTCTCTCCACTCTGGTCCATAACATGCTTTATATTTTTTTGTTAAATAATCTTAACAAAATGACAACAATATTTTAAACAATAGTAACAGCGATAGATAGATGTATATAAAGAAAGAAGTCTCCCATCGGCTTTTCATTGAACATTTGACTAAACTTATTGTAGTCAAATATAATTCAGATTCAAACCAATAGTTTCCTGACTGCTATTCCAACGTCTGGCGTGTGTTTAACCCTCTCTCTTCTCTCTTGTTTTCTTCTGTCACGGCAGAGGATAACTGTGCCGTGTTCTGACAGCGGCCAGGACAACAGGGTGTTCGCGTTCGGTCTGACCAACATGGTCCGTCACATTCCTCACGGCAGCTTCGACTGCGTCCGTCAGCCTGCCACGAGGTGAGACACGCGCCGGGAACACGCGGTATTTAAACATTAGTCGGAGACACAAACGGCCTACAACTGGACACTCTTGCCGAACCTTGACTCCAGCGAGCAAGTGATGTGCAAGGTGTGTGTATACGTAGATGTTAAGGCTGCACCATTATGGCAAAAATTAGCATTGCGATCATTTTGCGATGTTGTGATTGCGATTAACAGATCATCGATTGAATTACTATTCTGTAGCGCCTACTGTATAATAAAAACAATAATATGAAAGCAATTGCTGAGTTGTAACGGTTTGTAATTCAATTTTAATGTAACCCTTCGTTCAAAATAAAATGTGTACATATATATATATATATATATATATAATCCCCGATTAGTTAATTGCAGAGGCCAAAATCATATAAAAAATAATATGCAATTAATTGTGCAGTCCTAATAGATATACCTCAATGTCACATATATATATATATATATATATATATATATATACATATATATATATATATATATATATATATATATATATGTTCCATATCCATTTCAGATATATGTATGGAAAGCAAGAAATGATATGTTGTTGGTTTCTGTGGTGACTACAACTTGCAAGTTCTCACTAACATTGTGGTCACCAACTGGGGAAAGCCCAGAGTCTCTATATACGTCACGAGTAACCGGTCGTGGAGGTCGAGTTCATGTAAAGAAGAGTGCCAGGAAGGTTTGAGAGTTGCACTTGGCAAACTGGCTCAGCTTGATCCAAATGATAACAATTCATTAATTTGTAGTCATTCTGTGTTCATTTCATTCAATACATTTCTGTTTCAACCTAGTTTAATATTGCCCATACAATACATCCACCATCAGTATAATGAACACAGAGCATAAATGACACAATCAAACAGGCTATATTCTGTTGTTGTCAAACGGATTTTTCATCACCAATTATTAAAAGAATACAATAATAATAATAAAACCAATATTTGGTGTTTAATTGATCAACTTTTTTCCATAATAGACCTATAGACATATAATATCATGTCATGAAACTGTAATAGCGGTTTCATTTTTAATTGAAGTAGATATTTAGCTATCCTCCATCACCGGTGCTGAGGTGTGTGTAAGGTGCACTATGTTGATTAGCGCTTGCACGTTGCTGATGTGCGTGGGCACACAGAGGTTGGGGTGTGATCAGTGATTATTAAGTCCTCTGGTGCTTTCATTTGAACAGTAATGGCATAACAACATAACATAGGAAAAATAGCACGCCAGTGCACTATGTGCACAAGTTTTCAGCCTGCAATGTTTAGCCATGCCACCATCTGGGTTTCATAATACTGTTGCTTCTGTGAGTTCAAATATGTAAGCTAGTTTCTATTATTATGTCAGTTACGTTTGCTCCTTATGCCTTCTACATTTAGTCTAAAGCCATTCATGAGCTAATGCCACCTACAGTACCATGGTTTTTTATTCTTCTATAACACTATTCGGCTCTCAGTATTTCTCCACAGTATTTCTCCAATGACAATATAATGACAATGTAACAATTGAGGGGGGTGCATTGGGGGGCACCTATTATATATGTTTTATAATAATAAATAAAAAAATAGCTTTTGGGGCGCCCAAAATAATAAGCATATCTAAAAAGATCTAATAATAATTATTGTATTTTTTGCATGGCTGATTGCAGTGGCGCTACAAATCCAGTGGCGCTGTCATCCAGTTGCGCGTTTAGGGGAAACACTGTTTCATTACACCCATGATGTAACACATCGTTTGTGGCGCTTTCGTGGTAATAACACAGATAAGAAGTATGGCCGCCCTTGTCTCCTCTCGTGAGCACCCCCAGACTCCCTGCTCAGGCCAGTGCCTCTCAACATAACATATCAGAACGCGATCCTAGTAAGTGGAGGAGTCACAGTGCTTCTCTGCCCCCCCCCCCCCCCCCCCCCCCCATAGCGAGGCCAATGGGCAGCTGTCCCGCGTGGGTCTGATCCAGCAGAGGCTGACGGTGCAGGCCACGGACGCCTCCTACCAGAAGGCGTGTCAGAACATGGCCCAGGTGGAGGAGGAGACGCGCAAGCGGGCCGCCATCGTCATCAAGGACAACGGCCGTGTGCAGAGTAAGAAGGGTATTCTTCTGCTTTTTTTCTGTTGACTATTTAGTCATTTAGTGACAGCCAATGTGCGTTTATTGTTATTGTTATAAAAAAGGAAATCGACAGCACCGTCATCGTCCGCCTTCCTCTGTAGGCCACTCCTATCTATTTACTATGGAGTCAGTAAGCAGACGCTTTATCCAAAGTGAATTGCAATCCTTTTATTAAAAGAAATTTGAGGTCATTAAGAAGCTGGTAGGGGTTAGGGGCGTCTTGCTCAAGGGTGCCTACTTGGCGACATTGGGGTTCGAACCCAGAACCTTAGGTGGGTGTCAAACAGTTCTGCTGGTCAGGTACTGGTTGCAAGAGGTTGTGATCAATGATTCATGTCTGGGTCTATTTAAATCATTTGTTATTTTACTTCAATGAATTGGGGTCAAGTCTTTACAAATAGTGTATACCAGGGTTACTGGAACCCTTAAATTATCTGTCTGACGAGCAGAAAAGGAAAAGAATAACCTTGATTTTAATTGTAACACTTATACTTACTTCTTATGTTATACTTCACCATGATGGTGTCAACCTTTTTTATATACTTTGTCCACATCAATCAAATACTAATTCTCCACGTCATCATTGTCTACAAGTGAATAATATGTCTTTGTCGGACCGTCAGCACGACCTGTGGAACAAAACAAAGGCTGTTATTGTGTTATCCTTTGGTAACTCGTGTGTGTGTGTGTGTGTTAGACACCACCATCTGTCATGATCGATTTCTATGAATAATGTTTTTCAAAAAGGGGGCAAAATGAGAATCCTGACGAACATGGAAGCATGAATATTCATACCCGTGGTCGTGTGTTTTTACACTCTGTCTGGAAACATGAAGTTACGGAGGTGACAGTTTTACCAGGTAAATAGAATATGGGCAGATGAAACTCAACGCACCTTTTACCGAATACACAGTGACTTCATTGTATTCTCTCAGCCACCACGGCTGTGTTACTTCCTTTTTAAGTCTTGACCACCAAAGCCACATTCTATGAAAAGCAGCGTACAAATTTGTACCCTAGTTCTCTAGCGGATGCATGCAAATTTCCCTTTACTCACTGAAGTTTCACTGATGTTACAAGGTTACTTCCTGATGGCTGACAGGACCTGATTGTGTGCGTGTGTGGGTGCGTGTCCAGGAAGTGGTGAACAAGATGATGACTCTGCTTCATGTCCTATCCTTTCAGTTTGTAGAGAACCCTGATGGCACTTCCTAGTGTTGCCTTGATTTAGGTTCGTTTTTATTTCGAAGAAGGGAAAATTATACGGTCACGTATTCTTTTCATGTTTATTTCAGTCTCAATGTTATTCCCTTCACCAGATGATAACTGTTAACTACTAGTGCTACAAGGAAATATGTATAATGAGTTGAGATAATATAGTATATTATATCTCACAATAACTAATGCTTGACCGCAACCACACTGTAAATGTTGCAGCATCAAATATTTAACAAATATTTGATATGTTCTAAATTTCCTCACACCTTTTTAGTCCATATGTCATGAACCAGCTCTAGTGTGGACCAAATAAGTCATCTTTATTGTTTGTGTTATGAATAATTTTCCGTCAGCTTAGCAATCATAAACCAAAAAAGTATATGTCAGTCCATGGTACAGGTATCTAACAATGGCCCTGTTTACACAAGATAAATATCTGCTTGTGTCAGGACCACAGTGGTTCTGGCCAATCAGCGTCCTATAAAGAACTACAATGTCTATGTGATAGACGGTGATAGACAGGTGGTTCATCCAATCACCTACCAAGGAAAAGTGCCTGCCCTTTTCCAAAGGATGGTTCTGTGTAACAAACCATCTGGTGTGTCCTGTGAGCGTAACACTGCCACCTCCCAGATGGGGTTTTGACAATGATTGTCTACAGCTATCTTCGAACCCCCCCCCCCCCCCCCCCCCGCCTGTTTAGACCGAGAAAACATATCTCTCTGCATCGCGATCCCACAACTGTTTTTAATTCACAATTGAAGAGTGGTTGTGACCGTAACGCTAATGGTCCTTGGTTCTGTCCCGCTTCCAGAGAAGAGGGTGATGGTTAGGGCCCCGGCCCCAGCCCTGGTC
This sequence comes from Lota lota, assembly GCA_026745465.1. NCBI lineage: Eukaryota > Metazoa > Chordata > Actinopteri > Gadiformes > Lotidae > Lota > Lota lota. The sequence goes on along the minus strand of JACYXH010000385.1, from coordinate 87,851 downwards.
AACTTGGCCAGGCCCCGCCACCCCATCCACTCCCTGCCGGGGGGGAACCAGAGGAGGAGGCCGGGCGCGGAGGGAGGTCGGAGTGCCAGGGTGGGGATGGGCGCGGATGGGCTGGAGATGGAGAAGCGGCCAATCAGGGAGAGGCTGGTGCACCTGCTGGGGGTGCGTCCGTACCGGAGGGCAGATCTCCTCCTCAGGCTGCAGAAGGACGGACTGACGGACGGAGAGAAGGACTCGCTGGACGAGCTGTTGCTGGAGGTAGCTCGTGCTAATGCTAGTGCTAGTGCTAATGATACCAAATGGAGGCCGCAAGGCAAGTTAATTACTGTAGCACCATTCAAACACAAGGCCGTTTATAGTGCTTTACAAAGGAAGAAATCCCATTTAGAAACATTTAAAGGACAATCATTAAAGACAATTTAAAAAAAGGAGAAATGTAAAATACATGAAATACTAATCTATATTTCTAAATTGGTAAGTGAATACCTCACCATTTCTGGAAGTTTCTTCCAGATCTGTGGTGCATAGAAACTAAAAGCTGGAACCCTGGGAACAGTGAGCAGTGTGTTATGAGCCTCTAGGTCGAGTTCTAGCCCATTTAGTGCTTCATACACTACTAGTGATATTTTTAACTCAATTCTCTGGCAAACAGTAGTCTATATATAGACATGGTCTGTCTGTCTGTCTGTCGATACGTCTCATGATGCTTGTGACTTGAGAGACATTATATCATTATACATATATATCATTATATCAAGAGGTTACACTGGTGATTTAGCGCGGGTAGGAAATGGGTTTCTGCAGTGTGTTTTAAGGTAAATGTTGTTGGAATGATCCAGGTGGGCCAGCTCAACAGCAGAGACAAAACGTTGGTTCTAAAGGATCGGCTGTACTCTGAGCTCCAGAAGGACTGGCCCGGCTACACCCCCGTAGACCAGCAGCTCCTCAGGAGGATCCTGGTCAGGTAACTCACTACGCCGATTTAGCTGACAGCCGATCCACAGCAGCTTCCAGTGAATGAGGATACGGGTCATTAAGGAGCAGGGAGGGGTGAGGCATCTTGCTCAAGGTTTGCCTACAGGTTGACCGCAGACTTTGGGAGCTCAAACCCGGTACCTTTTTGGCTGGGAATCGAAACACGCCAGCCACTACGCTATCCTGCCCACTACAAGTACCGTTTAAACATGGAAGCTGTTAGTTGTGGGTAGTGGTAGAAGGTTTTTTTTCCCATTTAACATTTACGTTTTGTCATTTGGCCGGCACTTTCATCCAAGGCGACTTACAAGACAGGCTGAGAATAGTCAACGCATTAAAATGAGGGTAGCTACAAAATAATTATAATGGGTTATAAATAACAACCTAGGTTCTAATGAACCCCTGGGAGAGAGTTCACTGTAACCAGCGAAATCAGAAATACAAGGTCAACACATTTATTTTGTAGTTTTATGATTTCTTTTCTGCTCAGAAGCAGAAGCCTGTGGTGTCATCCCCGTGTCTTCCTCTCCGCAGGCGGCTGTTCAAACCGCACAAGAACCCCCTGTTGGTCCCGGGGACCCAGGTCAGCCCGCTGAGGGACACCCCCAACTCCTCGCCCGCCCGCCCCCACAAACCCTGCGTGACGGAGGAGCACACCCAAAGCACCACCCCGGTCAACAAGAAACCGCGAGTATCCCACGTCCCCGCCGGCAGGGGGGTCACCGTGGCGACGGGCGACCAGCCCACCCCCCCGCCGCGGAAACACCCCACGCGCTCCGCCAACCGGATGGAGGCGGGAGGAGACATCACCGTGACGACGGAAGACGTCAAATATAACAACAAAAACAACAACAACGGAAGGGGGAATTCCCTGGACCCGCGCCGGCTCTCGGACTCCCTGTCGGCCGTCTGCCAGCAGCGGGAGGAGAAGGAGGAGGTGTCAGAGAGACTGCAGCCCTCTTTCTCCTGCTCTACTCCCAGGTCCAGGGAGAGCCCTGCCCTGCTCCCCCAGCCCGGCCCTCCTCCCCAGGCTGCCCCTGCTGCATCTCCTCACCCCAAGGGCCCCAAGACAGACCGGCGCATGAAGAAGAGAAGGAAGAGCAGACTCAGAGAGCAGGTGAAGACTGGAGCCCCAACACAACCTCTTTACACTCTTGGTTTTATTTTCGGTTTATAATTTTGAACTTCGTGATGTCAAATGTTGCCACTGAGCGATGGGAGGTTATTTTCATATTATTCTTATTTTCTTTTTATATTTACCATTATTGTATTTATGTTCTTCTCATCAGGAGAAGGTAAGGAGTGGAGACAAGAAGGAGAGGACGGGAGCATCAAATCCAGGAGAGCTGAAGATCAAAGTGACCTCTGACTGTACAGGTAGAAATATCCTAATCATGGTGTAAATAAGTTTAAATACTCATGCTACTGTGGCCATTCAACATGCAAAGCTATGTGTTGTTTAGACATCTTTTAAATGTCTTCATGTAGCACGATTCTCAGTGTCTGCCCGATGCATAGGAAATAGCAGAGCAACAATATAACAATAATTATGATAATATCAATAAAGAGGAAGTGTGAGCAAAACAGATTCACCTTCTCCTTTTTACTTGGTGTAATTTCTGCTTGTCACAATAAACTTGAATCTGAATTTCAATCAGATAATAAGAATACTAACGATATAATAATAATAACCGAAATCATATGAATGATCTTAACAGTATCAGAATTAGAGTCTCCACTAGGTCTTACTGCTTCCGTGAAACGCACAATTTTGAAAGGTGTAAGGAAAGTCAGAACGGGAACATAAGAAGAGGCTGTTTTATAAAACACAACCACACCACCAGTTCCCCCTCAAAGCAGGTGAAAGACTGACGGCAGGAGTACTAATGTGCCCACAGCGGACGTGCCCTATTGTTCTGTAGCGTGTGAATGACTCACTGTCTCTCCCCGGCCCTCCTCAGACACCAACGGGGCCTTGCGTGACTCAGGTGTGCTGCAAGATGCCGGCAACATGACGGACTACCTGTCGTAAGTCAGCCTTTGGTTCGTGCTTCGGCCATGCTAACGCTATTTACCTCGTAGGCCTTAGGGGCTCTGGTCATCTCACACTATCTCAGGCGAATGTCTCTTGTTCACGCACCTCATGTTACCTGATGAATTATACTGTAGTGTTCACAATATGTAAATGTTTTTATTACATTTAAATGTTATATTATGTGGAATAAAGCACGGGCACATGTCGATGGTGTCATTACTCTAAATGTAAAAAAAAGAACACGCTGTTATGTCTATTTTTGAAGAGTTAAGAGAGAACTTCTCATCAGAAGTTAGTCACAGTAGTCTCACATCACAAGTGGGTGTGTCCATCCAGATGTATGATGGGTAGCTCAAACGGCCTACCCGGTTGGTACAGTCCACCAGGGAGGTTACTCCCGGTGAGTTGAGCCAGCCATCATACATCTGGGTGGACACTCCCACGAGTGATGTCGCCAGTGGATAGATTTTGAAATGGTTTGTAATCGACCTCACTCCTTGGTCAAATAGATGCCCTTTAAAACTTTGCAAAATTCCTCCCCCTTTTCCTCCTCTTCTTCCATCCTCTTCTTCCATCTCCTCACCTTTCTCCACTTCCTCATCTCTCTCCACTTCCTCCCCCTGCTCCTCCTCCTCCTCCTCCTCCTTCCACCTCCTCTGTGCAGGGCGTACACGGTGATTCGCGGCCACGAGCAGCGGCTGAGGTACAAGCAGGACTTCAACCAGGAGTACAGTGAGTACCGCGGCCTCCACGCGCGCATCGACGGCGTCACGCGCCAGTTCATGAAGCTCAACACGCAGCTCAAGCAGCTGCGCCACGGCTCCAACAAATACAAGGTGACGTGCGATGGAAACGGTATTCTGGCTAGCGCTCGCGCTGTTCAACGCCATTAGTCAAGGATCGATGTTAGAATTGGAATAAGACGGTGTTGTTGTTGTTGTAATTCTGATTATTGAGTAATCGGTTTTTGTGATTTTATGATATTGGCAAGCATTTGTCGCTTATGCAAATGTTTGGTTCTTGTTATAAATAATTCCGATAATGCATTCTTTAGTTTGTCTTGGCTTCACCCCAGAGAAAGCAAGCAAATTTAGGATTTTAAGATTACGGTTCTGGTTACTGCGATTTCCCATTTTACAGGCTAAATTATCAACCCGTTAATGGAAAAAGATTATCAATCGATTATTGAAGATGAAAAAGTCTTTAGCTGCCTCCCTTATTTTGAAATGTTGTGGTAGTAAATGTAGTAAATTCCATGTATTTGAAAGAAGTTGAAAGTAATAAATCTCAAATGTTCTATTGGTGATATAATTGGATGTTGTTTTGAAGAGATGACCCATCATGGTTAATCTAACTTCATCTCACATATATTTGTTTGTAGACTATTCGCAATCAGATTCTGCAAGAATACCGCACAATTAAAAAGGTAACAATTTCTTTGTTATCCCGTTTCTTTCCAAGCAAACACTACTCAACAACAAAAACCAAAACCCGATAACAACTGCTATCGTCTCGTCATACAACTGTACTTTTTTTCCCCCAGTTCAATCCAAACTACAACCAAGACAAGGTCCGCTGTGAATATCTACACAACAAGCTGGCCCACATAAAGAAGCTCATCTCTGTTTACGACAACGGCAGTTCAGTATTGACAGCCTGTGAATGAACCGATCATGGACTGCTGAGCTGCGTCTCGCTCTGAACGATCACGGTGTTATGATTGTCGCTGCAAGTGAGGATTAAGATGAGCTTGAAACGACACGGTTAACAACGACCTGAAAGGTTTAACACAAGGGGAAGACTGAGTCCTGTAATGTTCCAGCGTTCATATGATGTTTAGCTGTTTTGTCTGGAAAGCCGTGTGTTCTTACGCCGCGATTGTGAAACAATCAGAAATCAAACACCTGAACCTCAGTATTTATTTTCTTCTCCAAAATCTGTCAAAATACACATTAGGATTTTGTAATGTTTAGAGGAATTTAAGATTTATGGGTTGGAACCACAAAAAAACGAATCAATTGTAACAGTGCTACTTCTCACATGCTCTTCTGTTGGTCTTAAGGCTGCCTGTAACAAAGACATTGCATTATTATACTTTACATAACCTGAAAAGGCACCAGTCTGGATAAACTGAACTCTGTTATTCCTGATTACTGAATGACGATTACAGGTCGTCTTGGTTCAGAGTATTCCCCTTGTTTGCGTGTGTGTGGCTGTGTGCGTGTGTGTTCATTCGTCCGTCTACAGCATTAAAGGGGAACCGATCCCCTGACAGTGATACGTAAACGACAGAGCGAGTTGAAGTATTACGTATGGATGAGCTATCCCTATAAGAGCTATAGCTCTTAATGGTGAATGTATTTAGTTAATGTTGGTCACCAAACCTTTGTTCTGAACGTTTGGCCAGTGGAAAAGTAGTTGCCTTGCATGATCTTCTAGAGTTTCTAACATTCATATGCAGTTTTCATCTGTTTCCTATTAAGTATTCAATAAATTATTTGATTTATTGGTGTATGAATTCCTTTTTAGGCTAAAGATTGTGTTTTGTAGTCTGTAGTCCAAGTGTTTCTTATGATGAGGCATCTCTGAGCTGACTTAACTTGGTACAAATGTAACTGACTTGAAATGCGCGCATAGGCTCCACTATACACGCATCCACCCCCTGCAAGTGCCTGCGTCCGCTGCGGCGTGATTTCCTATTGGCTCAGGTCAGAGCGATTTCGATTGGACGGTTGTGTCTGACGTGACCTTTCACCCGTGGCAGTGAAGTAAACACTGACGAAGTCGAGATCGGCATGGCGACTGACAACTTTACTTTATTGCGTCCTTGAACCGAGCCAACGATTTGTCGTTGCGACATGTCAGGAAGGAAGGTTACGGCTGCTTGGTAATGTAACGAATAGCCCACTTTAGCACAATAGAGAAGCTATGGTAGCTAACGCTATGCTCAGTAGTTTGCAAGATTACAACGCTGATGAATGATACATAGACAGACACGCATCTGCAATGCTCAGCGCATACACTTAGGGAATTGCCTTACGTGGGTTAAACAACCACAGCCACTAATCGTGCATATATGTGCAGACTTTGTGTCACTACGGCTGCCGCTGACTTATCAGCTTCATATTTCTTCAGGTGAATGGTGTTTCGGGTCTTTCTTGAACAACGAGAACGACCAATAGCCGTCGCAGTGCTCCAGACCCCCCCCCCACAACACACACACACACACACACACACACACACACACACACACACACACACACACACACACACACACACACACACACACACACACACTCCAGTCGCAACATGGATGTCGCTTTGCGCAGGAGTTGGAGTCTGAAGACCGCCTTCCCTTTCATGATCTTTCGGAGAACTTTATCATTGTCTTCGAGTTGGGGCGTCCACACAATCCGCCCCCCCGCTTCCTCAGGGCAACGATGGGCAGCGGCGCGCCGCCGACACATTCACTCTGGGGCGGGCGAGGGCACGGAGCGGTGTCCCAGTGCAGCCCCAGAGAGACGACCCTTCTGCAGGTTGTCTCGGGAGGATTTGGCGTTCTTCAGGGAAACACTCCCAGGCGGAACCATCACTGACCCAGACTTATTGGAGGCCCACAACGTAGACTGGCTCAAGTCCGTTAGAGGTGAGCATGCGAGGAGGCGTCGATGAACAGCGAGCGAACGCTGCTGTTAACGCGACACACTAAACGCTCACCTACGTCCACGGTCCCCGATGCAGGTCACAGTGAATTGCTGCTCAGACCCCAGACGACGGCGCAGGTGTCTGCCATACTGAGGTAAATAGGAGCATGCCAACGGACGTACACGGCGGAAGGGATGGACCACCGCTAAGCATCTTTGACCGGGTAGACGCCTTGTTATTGTTTTAACGGAAATAACGCTCCCTCCTGGTAGGTATTGTAACGGCCGCAACCTGGCGGTGACTCCCCAGGGGGGGAACACAGGTCTGGTCGGAGGCAGCGTCCCCGTGTATGATGAGATCATCCTCTCAACGGCGCTCTTGAACAATATCCTGACTTTTGACCACGTCTCCGGTAGGCACCCTTTGGTCTTTGTTTTGTTTTTTTTGCCTTGTTTTGTGCTACCATTATATGTCCGTTCATTCTGCACCTATTGCACTCAGAACAAGGAGGGATTCTTTCTGTCTCAAGGGTTTTTTTCTCAAAGTATCCCCTTTCCCTTTAACTGCGATTCAGAGCTTGTTTCATTCAGAGCATGGTTTGTGTGTTTGTGTGTGTGTGTGTGTGTGTTCCCCCCCCCCCCCCCCCCCCCAGGTATTTTGACCTGCCAGGCTGGGTGTGTGTTGGAGAGTCTTTCCCAGTACCTGGAGGAGAAGGACTTCATCATGCCCCTGGACCTGGGTGCTAAGGGCAGCTGTCACATCGGGGGCAACGTGGCCACCAACGCAGGGGGTCTCCGGCTGCTGCGCTACGGCTCGCTGCGGGGGACCGTGCTGGGCCTGGAAGTGGTAACGTTCAGTGGGTTTTTAGTTCTCGCGTTTTTACTGGAAAATCACAGTAATTCATATTTACTACTACTGCTTCTACTATGACTATCTAGGTCATTTAGCTGATGCTTTATAAGATAAGATGGTGCTTATCCAAAGCGACTTGCAGTGAATCCAGGTCCATTTAAGGAGCAGGTGGGGGGCAGGGTGTCTGGCTTAAGGAAGCCCAGCACGGTTAGGGTGTTTACATCGGAGATGGAACCCAGAGGGTGCAGAGTTTAGCACCCTAACCACGAGGCTGTCCTCATCCTAAACCCACTCGTTGGGCCTCTTGCTCAAGGATGCTGACACTACACGATGCTCCCCAAAAAACAATCAAGCAACACGAGAAAAGCACCAATGATTCTCTCTCTCGATCTCTCAATCTCTCGCTCTCTCTCGCGCTCTCTCTCTCTCTCAATCTCTCGCTCTCTCTCTCGCTCTCGCTCTCTCTCTCGCTCTCTCGCTCTCTCTCTCGCTCTCTCTCTCTCTAGGTGTTGGCAGACGGACTGGTGTTGGACTGTTTGTCGACTCTGAGGAAGGACAACACAGGATATGACCTCAAGCAGCTCTTCATCGGGTCAGAGGGCACGCTGGGCGTCATCACCGCCGTGTCCGTCTTGTGTCCGCGGAAGCCCAGCTCCGTCAGCGTGGCCTTCCTCGGTAGGCCTGCCTCGTGACCGCTCCTCTCTAGCCACCATTCAGTCATGCAGCAGAAACCTGTTTCCTGAGGGACTTGGCAGTCTGTTGGATATGAGATGCCTGTTGTGTAAGGAGCAGGTGGGGGGGGGGGGGGGGGGGGGGGGGGGGGGGATTAGAAAAAGCAGAACACAGAACTGATTTGGTATGGAGCTGAACAGGTCCGGCAGTGCACCTGCCACTACGTCTCGAGAACGTGTGCGGTCATTACACCGTCCCTCTTAGACCAGTAGACCAAGGACCATTTCAAAAAGCAACTTAAAGCTGTGCACACAAAACCCTTCATTAATCCCAGACGGGAAATTCAGGACGTGCGGTTTATGGCGCTGACCAATCAAATCAATGTATATAGCCGCAAGGGTTGGCAAAGGATATATCGCCGTACAGCTATAAAAATGGCATTCTCTGCTTTTATTAGGCTGATGTAATGTCAATGAGGGATCTCTGCATGTGCTTCCAGGCTGCCAGACGTTCGACCAGCTGCTGGGGACCTTTAAGCTGTGCAAAGGCATGCTGGGAGAGATCCTGTCAGCCTTCGAATTCCTGGACGCAGCGTGTATGGGACTGCTGAACACACACCTGAAACTGCCAAACCCTATCACAGGTACGCACAGAAATAGGAGGAGAATAAGTGGCAGCCATGACGGTCTGTTCGTGAAGCTCATGTGAAAGACCCTGGGTTGTAGTTCCTCTTAACGGCCTATAGGTGGTTGGCGTTAGGTGGGGGCAGAATGACCCGCCACCATAAAGGTAAAGGTACTTTTATTGTCACATACACATAGATATAGTGAAGTTTTTCCTCTGTATCCCTCAAGGGAGCAGTGGGCAGCCAATCACAGCGCCCGGGGAGCGGTTGGGGTTAAGTGTCTTGCTCAAGGACACCTCGACATAGTTAGGGTTGAAGTCGGGGCTCGAACTAGCAACCTTCTAGCTAATGTCCCATGCTACATCAATGGGAAGAAGTGATTGAATTCTTGTCATACAAAGCCAATCCTTTTCTTCTTCATTCGGTTAGGATCTCAGTAGTTAGTTCATATTCATTTTATGCATTTTATTAAGGTTTACAATTACATTTCGTTAAAAGGTTATTAAGGATGGAATATGAATGAGTTTGACCAATAGACTGGTGCGCAGCCAAGTCCCACCCACAATGTGCCAAACATGGATTGTCTCCGCTCCAAAAAAAGCGACGCTCCGTAGAAGGTGGATCCACACCCTTAAAGTGGTGTGGGTGTAAACATCCCGGACACAAGGTCCATATTTCCTGCAGTCTTTGGAGGTGCGATAAAGCCAGCAGCAATAGAAGATAACCCTGAACATGCCCCTCCCTCTTCGCTGTCCCTACAGACTGCCCATTCTACATCGTCATAGAAACGTCGGGATCCAACTCCGCCCACGACGAGGAGAAGCTCCACAGCTTCCTGGAAGAGGCGATGACGTCATCGCTGGTCACTGACGGGACGGTAGCGACCGAAGACGCTAAGGTCAAGGTGTGTTGTTGTGACTTAATAGTGACTCAAATAGTGAATCAACTGTCTGGACTGTTATTTGCTCTATTGGCCCTCTGTAGCAGGTGTTGTTGTTGTTGTTGTTGCAAAATTACTGTTGCCCATTCTTGAGTAATACATGCATTAGTGTCGTACAGGTGTGACGGGAATTGACCGCACCTAGTCTAATCAAATACCTGCACGTCTGTTTGTATTGGCCAACAAAGTATGACTAAACCTATCCTGTATGCGTGCCTGTGTGTGTGTGTGTGTGTGTGTGTGTTCATATGTGCGCGTGTGTTTGCATATGCATGTGTACATATGTGTGTGCGATCAATGTGCACTAATCCGTGTGTGTGTGTGTGTGTGTGTGTGGGGGTAATTGTGCGTGCATGTGTGTCTGTGTGTGCGTGTGCCTGCGTGTCTGTGTGTCTGTGTGTGTCTGTGCGTGTGCTTGTGTCTGCGCGTGTGTGTGTGTGCATCTGTGTGTGTGTGTGTGTGTGTGTGTGCGTGCGTGCGTGCGTGTGTGTGTGTGCGTGCGTGTACAGGCACTCTGGTCGATGCGTGAGCGTATGACGGAGGCCCTGACCCACGAGGGCTTCACCTACAAGTACGACGTCTCGCTCCCCGTGGAGCGCATCTACCAGCTGGTCACGGCCACCCGGGACCACCTGCGGGGCCGGGCCAAGAACGTGGTGGGCTACGGACACGTGGGTGAGGACCGATAGGGGCGGGGAGGAACGGCGCGCGCGCGTGTGTGTGTGTGTGTGTGTGTGTGTGTGTGTGTGTGTGTGTGATTGTCTCTCTCTTCCTGTATGTGTGTGTGTGTCTCTGCCTATGTGTTTCTATGTGTGACTCTGTTTGTGTATGTGTGTGATTGTCTCTCTCTCTATCTGTATGCGTTTGTGTGTGTGTGTGTGTGTGTGTGATTGTCTCTCTCTTCCTGTATGTGTGTGTCTCTCTGCTTTTGTATTTTTACGTGTGACTCTCTGTCTGTTTGTGTGTGATTGTCTCTCTCTGCCTGTATGTATGTGTCTCTCTTCCTATGTGTTTCTATGTGTGACTCTCTGTCTATGTGTTTGTGTATGTGTGATTGTCTCTCTCTCTGCCTGTGTGTGTGTGTGTGTGTGTTCCATGAAGGTGACGGTAACCTCCACCTGAACGTCACCTCGTCTGCGCGGGACCCTGCCCTCCAGGCGGCCATCGAGCCCTTCGTGTACGAGTGGACCTCCGGCTACCAGGGCAGCGTGAGCGCCGAGCACGGCCTGGGCCTGAAGAAGAGGAACTACATCTACTACAGTAAGCCGCGCCCGGCCGTGGCTCTCATGGGCAGCATTAAGACCCTGCTGGACCCCAAGGGCATCCTGAACCCGTACAAGACTCTCCCCGACGACTTGGAGTGAGGGGGACTCTCCGCTGGGGGGAAAATCAGGTGCTGGTTTAAGGTATAATGCGGGGTAATGTCGATCTGTGTGTACATGATAGTACATTGGCGTTTATCTACTTTCGGCGATCATTTCGAAGACTTGATTGTATGGTCTGGGTTCAACCTAGTGTCGGGAGTGTGTGTGTTTGATGGCTGGCTTAAGCAGCCTCACCCGGGCCAAGTCTGATTGGACTCTGGGGCTGGGTGAGGCTGCACACCTTTTGCACATTGAGAAGTCAGTGTGCACCAGGTTCAACCAGCCATCTCCACACACACACACTCAAGGAAGAGGTCTCCTGCATGGCAGTGGAGCGTGAGTCATGTTCATTTACTGCTACTTTTACAATAAACCGGATTTCAACATCACCGCCCTGCGTCCTGTTTGAAGGAGCCCAGAAGTCACCTAGGTGGAGTGTGGCAGCCACCTAGGTGGCGTGGACTTTGTTACACCGAGGATTAAGGATTTTCAGGTGCAATCAATCATGTATTTTTATGGAGACTACAAATTGTAGCTTGATCTGGATCTGAACCCCTCGAGATGAGTGAGGTTTTTTGTGAATCCATGGCTCATTGACTGTAGATCTGAGTGTGGGGGTTGTAATCAGTTTGTTATGCTGCGACTGCATAAGCTCAACTACCTCTGGTAGACACGCTACCTGCACAGAGAGAAATGCAGCGCCACCCTCTCCCTATTGTGCAAACGTAACCTGTGTTTAGTTTTCATTAACTATTGGAAATGGCTTGGATCGCGATCGCTTTAGAAATCTGAAATTGTACATCAACATGTAACAGTGCAGTAAATGTTTTATTATTACATATTAAAAAAAGTCAAAGCAACAACAAGAGCGGACGTCTTGCAATACATTTATCTGTAAGCCGACATCTCAACGTCGATTTGAACCCAGAGTAAAGCAGGACATCTAAAAGACGCCAACGCTACCTTCGGTCCTCGCTCGTACAGCAAGGCATGATGGGAGAAAAGGAAGTGGGCGAGCCCCTTCTCCTGTGACACTAGAACACAGGTGGCCTAACGGACATATTCTCCTTTCCTCATCTCCTGGTTCCTTACCTCCTGTTCCCTCGCAAAGTAGGCGGCAGGAAACATTCATAGCAGCTTCTTGATAATGATGTGACGGATGATTTCTATATCATTATACCGTTAATATGATAATAATTCTATAATAATTATTGTATTTGCTGGTCCTTCCATCTACCACAAGACCACCCAGATAAGCAGAGATTTGTACATTGCGTTTCTTCCTATACCGCAAATGTGTTCAGTGCGAAGTTTCCCTACTATATTATGTCATAATTCTCTCTGGTAGCTACATAGAATAGGGTAGAATATTCCCATGTATACAGTCCCTCACAAACACACCGCTACAAACCAGAATTACATATTAGTAGTGTGCTGCTAGTAGTATTTACGTAGTACATAAACATATTTCAAGTGTGTGTGTGTGGTGAATGTTGGCTTGTTCAATAAGGCTAAAATTGTTGACTTGATTGTCTTTGAGCAGAACGTCCTGACACTATGCAAAATGAACTGCCGTGGGGTGAGAAAAACAACAAAAACAAAGGACGATACTTGAAGACGATCCCATTGTAGTGCCAAGCTTGTGTGTGTGTTCTCATAAAGGAGGGTTCAGACCAGAGCAGTCTTGCTATGGACAGAGATTCTGTGTTCTTCGGGCTTAGGTAACAGTCCACCATTTGGGTCAGAGCAGGCTAGACACGGGGGGGGGGGGGGGGGGGGGGGGGGGAGTGAACGAGGGAGGAACGAAGAGAGGACGACGGATGACAAATGCCATCCATCTGTCACTCAACATTCCCCCTCCTGGTCCATCGACCACCTATCCAACGCCACTGTGGCCTCCTCTTCCTCCTCCCTCTTCACCTCCTCCTCCCTCTTCACCTCCTCCTCCATCTTGGCCTCCTCATCCTCCTCTCCTCTCAGGAGTCCTTGCCCTTCTCCAGTGAGCCGTGGATCTTGTCCAGGGTCTTCTTGATGCGCAGCGCGGTCAGCCGGGCCGAGGGGTTCTGGTACCAGCACTCCCTCATCAGCTTCACCAGCGCCGACAGCGTCTGGGAGGGGGAGAGCGAGACAAGCCAGACGTTGCCGTGTGATGGCTCTATGACGGGCATTCTACCTGGAAATTGTTCTTTCATATGTTGAATGAATGTCTTGTGGCTACAGCGTTTCAAATGTTTTATTGATAATAAAAACAATGGGAAAGAATGTCTATTCATTATTTACATTTTGATTATTTACATCAGATCAGATGCTCCATCGATGTGAAGTACAGCTTGATTTTATTGTACAGTGAAGACTCAAAATAAACAGCCTGCATTGGAGTTTGATGATACTTTTTTCAAATAAAGGTGTGGATGATAGTTTATTAGAACAAGGTAGATGCACTGAGCACCAAATTCAGCCATGTTTAACCTTACACAGATTGCACAACTTTGGGTGGTGGGAAATAGCTGTGATCTTAACCAACCCGGTTATTATTATTAAATATTCTAACAATAAACACTGTTAGCAACCTAAATAAAAAAGTGAAATAGACATTTTGATTCGAGCAGTTTAGTTTTCTTCAGGTGGTTAATCCTTATTTGGCAGTGAGCTTCTCACTCACAGCCAATCACAGCGTGTTCATTCTCATTAGCCCTTAATTAAGCTCACCTGTGTCCCCTGCACCTCCAGGCCTATAATAAGCAACACACGTGGGGACTGGTTTACTTTTGCGTCGGGATTGCGAAACCGAGGTTGTGTTGAGTGTAGCCTAGCAAGCTTGCGATCTTTCTTTGGTTCAGCCTTGCAACCAAACTCCTTTTCGAAAAGGACCCGCGCGTGGCTTCTTTGTGTTTTTGTGTGCTTTTCACTGAGCGATCCGGACAAACATGGCCGCTGACGGGTGAGCTTCGGCGAGGAAACACCACAGTGAGTAACCCCATTGGTATTCTTTTATGAGCTGGTTGAAGTTGCTCTGCTTGCACACAGACAATACTATTGGTATCCCTGCTCTTTGCCCTCAAACTTGACGTGCCTTTGACCGCTGTTTGTGATTTGAAGCTTGTTTTTTGAGTGCGTTGTGTAAACTGGTACATGTGTTGTGTATAAACCGGGGGACGACTGGTTTGACTTGACCACTTGACCCAACAACAATCCGGTCACCTCACTCTGGGAATCGTGTGCTCTGGTAACAAAATGAGAAACTGGGAAACCAAAGCAATCTCTGGTTCTAGAAGTGTGTCAACTATGGTGAACTATCAAGCAGATATGTCAATGGGGAAAAAATGTTTCGCTATACCAGTAATCAGCATCCCACAGAGCTGTATTTTCTCTTCAAAATCTAGGCATCGTGGCTTTAGAGGGGGTGAGTGGGTAGGTGGATCATAACACAAGGTATTGCGTGAACTACACCTCATGAATGGCTTGTTGCGTTACATATGGTGGGGTCCTTTTTGTATGGTCCACTGGGGTTCGAGTGGTCTACACAATGGCTTGTTGGGTTTACAAATATCAAGAGTGTCTTTCGCCTCGATACCCTTCTGGCGCAGTTCAGGTCTAACCGTGAGGAACCGATGGCACTCATTCTGCAGGCGCAGCACCTTTCTGGTAGAGCCTCCAATATCACCACCAACAGAAATGTGTACAATGTGTCAAGCTCTTGCCATCAGGTGTCAAACAAGTAAAGTTCATGTTCTGTTCTTGATCCATCCATTGTTCTGGACCCTTTCGAGGTATTTCATTGACTGACTGACTGGGGGGTGTTAAGGTATGGTCCCATGTTTAACTGGTTGGTTTAGGCGTGGGAGAATGCTGGCATGCTAGAATTAGCAGCTTTGTCATGGATGGGATGCTGTGCTTGGTGATAAACACGCAACACCTGCACACACTACTCGTAACACTCATGTATTTCAACGTTCAAGATGTATGAAGCTGCTTGATGACTTCTGTGCAGTGTTTTAATTCTATGCTGTGCAGTTTTTTTTATTCTATGCAATGCTGTTTGCTTTGCCTCTGTCGGGGTCCTTGTACAGGCCACTATCAGGTGTTCAATGGTTTGACGTTGATGCTTTGCAACACTGCTGTGAACTTTGCATTTGTAGTTGAACATTGGTACGCACATCTTTCGTTTTGATTTGGTCTGGCAACCCTACGACAAATTTCAGTTCTTCTACATTTGATTTTATTTGCGTGTTTTACCGTCTATTGGGAGACTTGTGCGCACGTCGGCGAGAGGCAAGAACAGATGACCACTTTCTAAGGCAAGTAAAGTTGACCACTTTCTAAGGGGATTAACTGAAGCTCTTGATGTTGGTTGACTAAAATGTAATTCAGTTTATTGATTTTTGTCAGGTTTTCCTGACTCGGCACAATCTTACCCGCCATGGCTCATGCTGGCCTTCCTAATGGTGAGTATGAGTATTACTTCTCTAAAAGTGTTTTTACTTTTTAAATCCTTAAATATTATGTCATGTAAAATTGGTATTTTGTAATATTTGTTTTTGTCAGTGGTAGTTGGTTTGATCGAGGGTCCCCTGGCGTGGCTGGTTATGACCACTCCATTGACTGTCTCCTCCTGGAAGGTAAACGCCAGAGCTGGTTGAATGCTTGGGTTTGTTAATCAAATGCCTTCAGAATCCAGGATTGCCGCTGGGAGCAGTAGGTGGATGGAAGACCAGGAGCGGTACAGTGGCGGCTGCGCAAAGGTTAAGGTACTGAACTACGACTCTTTTCCCGGTCTTTCTTGACTAGGTTACATTTAGTTTAAAACGAAACCTTCAAAACTACTTCTAGTTTACTTTACAAGTCGCCTGGCTGCATTGATAGATGGAATCAAATAAAGTTGTGTGTGTGTGTGGTGGAAAATACAGCGCAAGCGTTTTGACTCTCGGACGTGACAGAGGCTGTATAGTTAAATGTACTTTTTATTTTATTTATTTTTTTGGTAGAAGAGTACCTGCTACATGACCGTAACCAGGAAGTGTGGACTTGCCAAAGGCCCGGAGCAGTTCTTCAAGACCAGGATGTGGACACTGGTAAGATGATGAACTTAAAAATGTATTTGGTGGTTTGTTTTGGTAAGACTGCTACTGCACATTTCAGGAAGCTTCCAGTACATGTTTTTAACACTTTTACTGTGATGGTAATACACATGGGCTTCACTGCCCTCGTGGCCCCTAAATGGAGAGTTCTTACTGAGTCTAGTACATTTTGAGATTGTATTTAATAAGTGCTGCTGCATAGGTTTCTGCTTTACTAGTTTTTTTTTTTTCTTTCTGCCCATTCTTCTTGCTGTGACTCATGTCCTCGGGCTCAATGAAGTTTCTTTATTTTCCGTCAGAGAACCAGGTGAGTACTAAAATAAATATTAACTTTATCTCTTAAAGGGAGCCCAAATGTGGTATAATCCCTCCCGTTCTTCATAAAAACGTCCCGAGACTAGTCCTGATTAGTGTTCTTGGTTACAAACACTAGTATGAAGATGTGAGTCGTGTGCACCTACTAATATCTCCAGTTTACTATGTGATCTATCCATTACAGAGCAAGAGGATGGAGCAAGGCTGATCTACGCCAGTCTACCGGACCAGTGACCTCTTCATTTGCCTTGTATTTCTGTATACCATGTATGTGAGACCAGCTAATGTGGTGCTGGAAACTTCTAAGAGGGGGACTAAAGGGACATGGCTGGTAAAAGATCTAACAATACCTAAAATGACTCTCTAACCTGAACTTAAATCTCAGACCAATACCTAAACATGACCATCTCTAACCTAATACTTTAAATTGACCATCTCTAACCTAAACATAAATCTCAAACCAATACCTAAACATGACCATCTCTAACCTAATGCCTAAAATATACCATCTCTAAACTAATACCTAACATAAATCTCTAACCTAATACTTTAAATTGACCATCTCTAAACTCTACCATCTCTAACCTAAACATCAAGCTCGTACCAATACCTAAAATGACTCTCTAACCTAAACGTAAATCTAAAACCAATACCTAAACTTGGCGATCTCTAAACGAATACCTTACTTTTAACCGAATGCCCAAACATAAATATAACAATACCTAAACTTGGCGATCTCTAACCTAATACCTAAACTTGACCGAATGCCTAAACTAAACACCACTTCTAAATGAACTATCCTTAATCTTGTATCAAAACAGAACTGTTTCACTATAGCTGAGCCAAGTGTCCCTTTACCTTCTCCCGTCTTGAATGTTTCCCCAATAGCGTTTCAGAGCTGTAATCCTCAAGGGCTTCAGAGAAGCATTTGATAGCATTTGACACTTGTTGCTTCAAAATAAAAAAAGTTTAACAAATGGCTTTTCTATTATTCATTTTTTTTAACTGCCACCGGGTCTGTCCACTCCAGTTCTCAAAAGCTGTGCATTACTAATGTGGCCATTACTTACGGGGTCAGAGAACCAGCGGTTGGGGACGAAGGGCCTCTGCTGCTCCACACACACCACCTTCCTCATTTCATCGAAGCTGGGGTCGTTGGGCACCTGGTCGTAGAACGGAGGCTTGTACTCCTCCACGATGCCTGGAACACAGAGGGAGAGTTAGCCCAGAACCATGGGGGGTCTAGATACCTGGAACAGAGGGAGAGTTAGCCCAGAACCATGGGGGGTCTAGATACCTGGAACAGAGGGAGAGTTAGCCCAGAACCAGGGGGGGTCTAGATACCTGGAACAGAGGGAGAGTTAGACCAGAACCAGGGGGGGTCTAGATACCTGGAACACAGAGGGAGAGTTAGACCAGAACCAGGGGGGGTCTAGATACCTGGAACACAGAGGGAGAGTTAGACCAGAACCATGGGGGGTCTAGATACCTGGAACAGAGGGAGAGTTAGCCCAGAACCATGGGGGGTCTAGATACCTGGAACACAGAGGGAGAGTTAGCCCAGAACCATGGGGGGTCTAGATACCTGGAACAGAGGGAGAGTTAGCCCAGAACCATGGGGGGTCTAGATACCTGGAACACAGAGGGAGAGTTAGACCAGAACCAGGGGGGGTCTAGATACCTGGAACACAGAGGGAGAGTTAGACCAGAACCAGGGGGGGTCTAGATACCTGGAACACAGAGGGAGAGTTAGACCAGAACCATGGGGGGTCTAGATACCTGGAACACAGAGGGAGAGTTAGACCAGAACCAGGGGGGGTCTAGATACCTGGAACACAGAGGGAGAGTTAGACCAGAACCAGGGGGGGGTCTAGATACCTGGAACACAGAGGGAGAGTTAGACCAGAACCAGGGGGGGTCTAGATACCTGGAACACAGAGGGAGAGTTAGACCAGAACCATGGGGGGTCTAGATACCTGGAACAGAGGGAGAGTTAGCCCAGAACCATGGGGGGTCTAGATACCTGGAACACAGAGGGAGAGTTAGACCAGAACCAGGGGGGGTCTAGGTACCTGGAACACCGAGGGAGAGTTAGACCAGAACCAGGGGGGGTCTAGGTACCTGGAACACCGAGGGAGAGTTAGACCAGAACCAGGGGGGGTCTAGATACCTGGAACACAGAGGGAGAGTTAGACCAGAACCAGGGGGGGTCTAGATACCTGGAACACAGAGGGAGAGTTAGACCAGAACCAGGGGGGGTCTAGATACCTGGAACACAGAGGGAGAGTTAGACCAGAACCAGGGGGGGTCTAGATACCTGGAACACAGAGGGAGAGTTAGACCAGAACCAGGGGGGGGTCTAGATACCTGGAACACAGAGGGAGAGTTAGACCAGAACCAGGGGGGGTCTAGATACCTGGAACACAGAGGGAGAGTTAGACCAGAACCAGGGGGGGTCTAGATACCTGGAACACAGAGGGAGAGTTAGACCAGAACCAGGGGGGGGTCTAGATACCTGGAACACAGAGGGAGAGTTAGACCAGAACCAGGGGGGGTCTAGATACCTGGAACACAGAGGGAGAGTTAGACCAGAACCAGGGGGGGTCTAGATACCTGGAACAGAGGGAGAGTTAGCCCAGAACCAGGGGGGGTCTAGATACCTGGAACACAGAGGGAGAGTTAGACCAGAACCAGGGGGGGTCTAGATACCTGGAACACAGAGGGAGAGTTAGACCAGAACCAGGGGGGGTCTAGATACCTGGAACACAGAGGGAGAGTTAGACCAGAACCAGGGGGGGTCTAGATACCTGGAACACAGAGGGAGAGTTAGACCAGAACCAGGGGGGGGTCTAGATACCTGGAACACAGAGGGAGAGTTAGACCAGAACCAGGGGGGGTCTAGATACCTGGAACACAGAGGGAGAGTTAGACCAGAACCAGGGGGGGTCTAGATACCTGGAACACAGAGGGAGAGTTAGACCAGAACCAGGGGGGGTCTAGATACCTGGAACACAGAGGGAGAGTTAGACCAGAACCAGGGGGGGTCTAGATACCTGGAACAGAGGGAGAGTTAGCCCAGAACCATGGGGGGTCTAGATACCTGGAACACAGAGGGAGAGTTAGACCAGAACCAGGGGGGGTCTAGATACCTGGAACACAGAGGGAGAGTTAGACCAGAACCAGGGGGGGTCTAGATACCTGGAACACAGAGGGAGAGTTAGACCAGAACCAGGGGGGGGTCTAGATACCTGGAACACAGAGGGAGAGTTAGACCAGAACCAGGGGGGGTCTAGATACCTGGAACACAGAGGGAGAGTTAGACCAGAACCAGGGGGGGTCTAGATACCTGGAACACAGAGGGAGAGTTAGCCCAGAACCAGGGGGGGTCTAGATACCTGGAACACAGAGGGAGAGTTAGACCAGAACCAGGGGGGGTCTAGATACCTGGAACACAGAGGGAGAGTTAGACCAGAACCAGGGGGGGTCTAGATACCTGGAACACAGAGGGAGAGTTAGACCAGAACCAGGGGGGTCTAGTTCAACGGGTTACTCTAAGGTTTAGGCTCTGTGGCCCACGTCCAGAAATGTCATTTTGAAGTTCAAACATTTGTGGCTTTTAAACAGGTTCACACGTTTATTTAATGTCACCTTTTTGTGCTGTATTCCATCGTGAAAAAAAAATGCAATGACTTGATTGATAAAATATAAACTGTCACATCAAGGCTTACAACCTTTCCAGTGCTATTAACTTAGCTAGATTCCATTCAACATAGACTATCAAAAGAAGCTAGGAATAAGTGTTGGAGGGCTAGTAGTTGGTGCTCCTCCCTCTGGCCTATGTAATATCCCCAATAATCCAGGACAGCACAGATTCTCAAATGAGACTCCTTGTGGTCGCTCAAGATCTCATGGCACTCATCGTCAGAGTAGGTGTCCTGGCCAAATTCCCAACCTGGCTCTTGCACCAAGATGACCACCTTTTCATCCCCTTGCCTCTAATTGGATACTATCATTCCTCTCTGTGTGTATTTTGTGTTCAGTATCAAGCTGAATTCACCCTTCTGCTGACCCCACATTGGGAGTTGGGAATCAGACGCGACACGGATATTTGCGGAGCTGCCCGCCTTTATACTTCCATGTGCCGTCGATGTGTACACAAGGGGGCAGTATAGCGTTGACAACCTCAAATTGGAATGAGCAGCCAGGTGTCTGGCTGTTCGGAAAACAATACAAAACGCATGCTCAACCCCTCCACCAATCAGCGATTACTTTCCCCGACCCCCCCCCCCCCCCCCAGGAGGAGTGAAAATATACCGTCCACTTTGTTTAATACTGCCTCGATGGCGGAATCAACAGACCGGTCTACATCAGCGGCGGCCATCTTTGTTGTTGTTTAAAATGCCTTTACCATTATCGTATTTATCCCGCCTCCTACTAGATAAACGGTTGTGATTGGTCAGTCCATCTCGCACCATAAATCTACCCCCCCCCCCCCCACTACGTAAAGCGTTTCATGAACGTGCTAGTCCCCACCGTTGCTGTAGGTCCGCCTGGCGATCTCCCACAGCACCAGGCCGAAGGCCCAGATGTCCACCCTCTTGTAGGCGTCGAAGCAGTCCGTCTGGATGCTCTCGTCCAGGACCTCGGGGGCCATGTAGCGCTTGGTGCCCACCTTGGGGTTGTTGCCCACGTCCAGCAGGTTGTCCGTCTGGGAGTGGGTCACTGCCAGCCCTGTGGTCGGGGGGGGGGGGGGGGTTCAGTACAGCTCTCGCTTCTTTCATCAAAAGTGACTACAATTAATCACAAAAATGTCTAAGCGCTGTAAACAAGAGTGGCGAGTAATAGAGTAATATAAAACTATATATTTTTAAAGGTAAAATCTAGAGATAAATAACAAAGGTTGAGGTTTGTGTAAGATAATGGTTATCTCTAATGGTTATGTATTTAGTCTTACAACTAATGTAATTTGTGAGCAGATACGGGTTAAGCATCTTGCTCAAGGCATGATATAGCGTCTGAAATAATAGTGAGTGTGAGTGTATCATTAAATGAGAGTTCTAGATGCAGGCCACAGGAA
The DNA here is from genome assembly GCA_026745465.1 of Lota lota. NCBI lineage: Eukaryota > Metazoa > Chordata > Actinopteri > Gadiformes > Lotidae > Lota > Lota lota. The sequence continues at coordinate 66,273 of JACYXH010000385.1, read as the reverse complement.
GCCATTGGTAAAATGTGTAAAGTAACGAGATGGTTCTGACCCAGGTCAGTCTAGATGCAGGCCAAGGCAAGCATCTAGTAAAATATTAATGGTTCAATTAAGGGGTGGTTCTGACCCAGGTCAGTCTAGATGCAGGCCACAGCAAGCCTCTGGTGAAATAGTTCAATAAAGGGGTTGTTCTGACTGAGGTCAGTCTAGATGCAGGCCACAGCAAGCCCCTAGTGAAATAGTTCAATTAAGGGGTGGTTCTGACTGAGGTCAGTCTAGATGCAGGCCACAGCAAGCCCCTAGTGAAATAGTTCAATTAAGGGGTGGTTCTGACTGAGGTCAGTCTAGATGCAGGCCACAGCAAGCCCCTGGTGAAATAGTTCAATTAAGGGGTGGTTCTGACTGAGGTCAGTCTAGATGCAGGCCACAGCAAGCCCCTGGTGAAATAGTTCAATTAAGGGGTGGTTCTGACCCAGGTCGGCGATGCAGCAACGCAGCTCCTTGGTCACCAGGATGTTCTTGCTCTTGAGGTCGCGGTGGGCGATGGCGGGTTTCCCCTCGGCCCCGAAGATCTCCGTGTGCAGGTGCACCAGGCCGCTGGCCACCGACGCCGCCATCACCAGGCCCTCGGACGTCTCCACGGCGACGCGCTGCAGGTAGTCGTACAGCGAGCCGTTGTCGTGGTAGTGGGTGATGAGCCACAGCTGGGTGCTGGAATTGCGGGAGGTCATGTCAGATGCCATGAAGCCTGGAGGAGGAGGAGGAGGAGGAGGAGGAGGAGGAGGAGGAGGGAGATGAAGAGAAGAGGAGGACAAGAAAATAAGATGGCTAAGAGTATTATAGAAGTCAAGGGTTCGGCCATCCAAACCACATGTTCAGACCAAGACTACATAACAGATTTTCTCAATTCCACGTTACTTATCTCTTGAACCGCTGCATTTCATAATTTGCAAGGCATTTTCTTCAATTCTTTTGTTGCATTTTCAACTTCATGGTAACTTGTCTGAGACACTACCTTCATGGTATGTTGTCTGAGACACCTTCATGGTATGTTGTCTGAGACACCTTCATGGTATGTTGTCTGAAACACCTTCATGGTATGTTGTCTGAGACACTTTCATGGTGTCTTGTCTGAGACCACACCTTTGTGGTATCTTATTTGTGTGTGTGTGTGTCGGTGGTCCCACTCACCCAGGATGTTCTCGTGGCGGAGCAGCACTGTGTTGTAGATCTCCGTCTCCCTGAACCAGGACTTCTCGTCTCTGGAGGAGAAGATCTTCACCGCCACGTTCTCCCCCTGCCACTGACCCCGCCACACCTCCCCATACCGCCCCTTACCTGGGGGAGAGAGGGAGGGAGGGAGGGAGGGAGAGGACAACCACAGCAGCATTAAGTTATGAAGCAAAGACAATATCGCTGGACCTGTTAGTGAGACTTCATGCCTGCTCTGTCCCAGAAACAGTTGAGTGTGTCAAGTGACCCTTATTTATTCGCTTCGGTGTCAACCCTTTCAATATTTGCCCTGTTCTCATTGCAAACCCTGTTTTTCACATTTCAAATCTTTACAGTTCCTGTAAATAGTAGAAGCTTTTCACTCCCACACCGCTGAACAATGACAGTTCCTCGTCTCACTACTGGTTAAAATAAGATGGGGTGGAAAATGGCTATTTACATCTGCACTCGACACTCAACTCAACGTCTGTTTATGTCGGTCGCCTAGCAACCATACCACCCCAAAACGCGTGTGGTTCCTCATCTGGTGTGGACAGTGTACATACCTACACACTCCATCAGGCTTATCTGCCTGGCCACAGTTCTCTGGACCAGGAAGGGAAGACCAGAACCAGAGCCCGATGTACAGGAGTGGTCCAATAAGTCCTGGGAGGGGAGGGAGGAGGATAGAAAGAGTCAAGACTTCAGAACCACAACCTCCAAAGGCGGTCCATTGAAGGAGAACTAAACCCCAAAATCTCTTCTAGTTTTGGATTGCATTGTCGAGGACTCCCTCTCTGGGTTAAACACATGCTACCGCATGAATAACCTTTGATTGGCTGATGAAGCACTGATGTGACACACGTGTGAATGGGTGTTTACAGGGGAGCAGACAGCCCTGCCCTAGAAGCCTTTCATTTTCTTGCCGTAATCAGGCACCTTTCAAAATAAAAGCGTGCAGCGGTCTCTCCCTCCTTACTGCTAGAGTGCTGTCTCCCACGTTTGAGGTGATGAGGCCGTCCACGGCGCCCTGCTCCGTGTCGAACTCCTGCAGCCTCTGCAGACGGCCGTGGTGGAGCCTCCTGCAAGCCAGCATGGACCCCACAGACAGCAGGGCCAGGACCACCATGGGGCCCAGCACCAGCAGGGCCAGGGTCTGCACGCGGTAGCGCACCGACTCCCCCTCCGGGGCTGTGGGGGATAAAACGCGGAGAAGGGACATGGTGGTCAGGTTAGAGAGTAGGGAGTAGAAGTGGTAACTGCGTACTTTAATTGGGATATTTTAATAGGGAGTAGATTAGATTAGTGAGTGGAAAGTGCTGAGAGAATATCTGTTTTGAGTTGATTGGGCCTGCCCCTGTGTGAGCCAATTTCGATTTTAGACTGCTCCCGGCCCATTTCTGACCAATCAGGGATTCTCTACAGTGATTGGTTCGGGGAACGTGTCTTCCCTGTTAACAGCAGGTGTGAGAAATGTAGGGAGGGAGCAGAAAGGGAGCGGACGTTTACTTGTGGCTGTCGAGTGGCCAAATATTGCTTTTCTGCCCTTTTCTGCTGTCTTATGAATCTCAAATCTGAACTCCAGCCCCCCTTTTAATTTTTTTTAATCTTTTTAAAAAGTAAAGTAAGCTACAAAGTCCCATGCTGGTGTGTGAGCAGCTCGGCTGGGGCTACCCGACAGCAGCAGGGTCATCATGGAGCTCCGCGTGACGTTGCCATTGCACATGTCTTCGGCACAGCACGCGATGGCCTGGTAGAGGGAGGGCGGCGTGAAGCAGTGCAGCTCAATCTTCTGCTTCTCCTCGAAGCAGCCCTGCCGCAGCTCCACCGCGCCCCCGCCCCCGCCCCCGCCCCGCTTCACGGAGGAGAAGCAGCGCGTGCCGTGGCACTGACTGGTCTGGAGGCACTCTGGGCTGTCGCACACACACACCAGCTGTCCATCTGGGGAGAGGGTGGGAGGAACAGGAACAGGAACGCGCGCACACACACACACACACACACACACACACACACACACACACACACACACACACACACACACACACACACACACACACACACACACACACACACACACACACACACACACACACACACACACGTTGTCAGGACGAAGCTGGCCAATGGTTGTCTAGCTCTTGTATAAAGGAGCTAGCTTTAATATGATTTGTAAACAGAAAACCAAGACATAGGCGTTGTTGTGTCTTCCACTATGAAATCTGTGTTGTGAGTTCTGGATCGGATTTCTCGCATTTGTCGATCACATCCTTTGGATACAAACTGCTGTGGAGAGGACTGGAGACAAATCTTTTTTTGCACTTTTTCTATGACTACTGACAAAAATCCAAAAATGCATAGACCAATCAGAAGTCAGGTTTGCCAAAGCCTATAATCAGAATTGCCAAACCAATTTGTGTCTCCACAGCATTTTGTATCAATAAGTATATATTTTTTTCAATCATTTCAATCAGTGTTGCATTTAGGGATGGGCATGAGTACTGGATCTGGATGTCAGTATTCGCTGACTGAAGCATCTTCATTTTGGCAGCAGGTGGCTATGGGTTGATCGATTTGGTGACTAGAAAGAGTAACCTGTGGAATTACTTGATTTAAAAAAATCGATATATTTTTCTCTTCTGGGAACACAAAAACAAGAGTGGTACCCTGGTTTACACCCGACAGCAGTGATGCTGCATCACACAATGCAGACACTTCAGGATCGTATTTCACAGGTAGGACAGCTCACCTGTTCCCTCTGCGATGGACTGCACGGCCTTGAGCACAACCACGAGGAGCAGCCGGACACCGACGTGATCCATGACTCAGTGCGCTGCGTGCGTGACGCCAGGAGACGGCGGAGTTGGAGGAGACGAATCCAACGTAATGTACATGTTGTAATTGCATTACCAGCCTAATGATCCCTAATTAATGTACATGGCTGCGACCAGCGATAACAACAGGGAGGAGGAGGAGGGCACTGAGAAAAAAAAAGAAAAAAAAAACACTAGTCCACCATGGTCGCGTGCAATGTGTTATTACAATTGAATAAGATACAGACAAGGATAGAGCGTCCATCTCCAAAACATCTAGCCCATTTGTGTTGACGATCAAGACTAACCTAGCAAACAGAAAATAAGTGGCATCAGCTTTAAATATTGAACTAAACACCATGATATGGCATCCAGATGGTCTAGGGATGACATTAGCTACAAGCCCAGTACATTAAATGCTGTTTTGGTAAACCAATGCCTGATTTAGCGAGCCATCACGAAGAAGCACAATGGCATGGGGGACAGAAAGCAGCAGTAGTGGTAGTAGTAGCCAACATGGCCCGGACAGCAAGCGGTTTTACAGCCGGGGAGCAGCCGCCTCCCCGGCGCCAGACAGCCTGTCTTCCCCGTAGCTGCTGGCTATAGAAACTAGCCGGCCTGGACAACAACACATTTCACATTTTTAAACTCAACAAAGTACGAATTTTCCTACCTGGCACAGTCGTATGGTGGTATTTAACTCATTCTCCCCCGTCTTTGTTTAAAATATATGTGGAATAGTCGTGCAGATAAGATACGGCCAACACGGGAGCCACAGCCCAGCACACCCACTGGCTGTTGGGGGGGGGATTTTTTTTCTTTTTTCAAAACTTTATTACACCCACGTAACGAACAGCGCTCACACAAAAACACGACAGGCAGGCTACAGATTGCATTGCAAAAGAAGCGAATAATATGGAAAATGACCAGGGATCTGCCCAGGATGTGTTCTTCGTTTTATGCTGTTTAAACGAAGATTTATATAACAAATTTATTACCTGGAAACAAAACACAACCCAATAAAATAAAAAACTGAATTACAATCAACGCAAATGAATCCAACTATTCAATTGCCTATTGATTCTTTCATAAGACCATTAAACGAAGTGTGTGTGTGTGTGTGTGTGTGTGTGTGTGTGTGTGTGTGTGTGTGTGTGTGTGTGTGTGTGTGTGTGTGTGTGTGTGTGTGTGTGTGTGTGTGTGTGTGTGTGTGTGTGTGTGTGTGTGTGTGTGCGCGCGCACGCACGCACGCACGCGCCCGCGCCCAATAGTATATTGTAAGCATTTGCTCAGGTTTATGTGTGCCAGGGTTTGTTTTCTTTCACAAATGTGTGCATACATGCGTCCATACATGCGTCCATTTGTCTGTGCGTGTATGCATGTGTGCATGAATATGTGTGTGTGTGTGTGTGTGTGTGTGTGTGTGTGTGTGTCCATGCCTGTTACGTGCCCGTGTCACATATCACTAGAAGGAGCAAGAAATGGATCAGAGAGCTAGTATAGGTCTTTTTCCAGCGGGTCCCATGGTCCGGGAACAAAACCCCCGCTGTTTGCCGCAGCCGTTCTGGTGCTCTGGTGTCCAGTGGGCCGGAGCAGGGGGCCGGAGTATCCAGTCTCCCCAGCAAAGAAAGCCGTTGTCTGCAGAGATTTTTAATTAAAGACCCCTGGAGGTCAGTGAGGAGTACCAGGTGACCCAGGGTACCCCTCCACCCTATCCTTCCCACTGGGGGAGTTGGATCTCCTGGGGATAATTGAGGGAGGAAATGCCACCGGGTGAACCTGAGACGGATGAAGGATTATCCACCCAGACGCTCTTAGGGCTAGAAGGAGGAGGAGGAGGAAGATGAGGAAGAGGAGAAGGAGAATAATGTATTGTTTTCTTCTTTAGTCATCCATCTTATATACCTTACACCCCCCCCACACACACACCACTCTTTCTCTCTCTCTCTCTCTCTCTCCCCCCTACCTTCCCCCCTTCCCCTCCTCTCTCCCCCACCAATGACAAAGCCAGGTTCTAAAAAGGGGTAGGGGTTGAATACGTGTTTTTTTCACCCTACCTAGAACTAGAAGCCTCCTGTTAGCTAACTGTGTGGTCCAGACAGAGAAGATTCAACCAGTGGTTTCTAACTCGAGTAGACATGGAGCACCTGGACTCCAGATTAACCATACTTCTCCTCCTGTTGTCCGTCATTCCTTTCTCCACCCAGAAGACCACAGGTAAACCCACCATACCTTCACCACTATTAAAGTTATAACTATAACAATAACTGTAACTATAAGTATCTCTGTGCTATTTTTACCGACAAGCATGGAGGGAAGAATTTAGCTCTCACAGGTGCCCTGGTTTGCTGAGATTTAAGAATAAAGTATTGAGACTTGATCACAACATAATATCTGTTAAATGGCCAATCTCCTTGTCAGCGACAGCCCTAGTCCTGCAATTAATTATAGGGTATTACCTTTCTTGTTTTATTTTACAGACTCATATTCTTATTAATTTCATAAAATTCTAGTACTACTAGTTCAACTTTTTTGGGATATGGGCTATCTTTTATTGTCTTCTGTCTTGTCTGCCACTTTGAAACACAAAGGTGCAATACATATTTTAATAACTTAATATTCTATTTTATTTTGTAATGATTTTTGCAACATACATTTTAATAAGTGTTTACTATTAGTAGTCATTTATTCTTTATTATTTTGAATAATTAAAAAAAAAATCTGTATTTATACAATAATTGAGGCTGTGGTCATAAATACAAATTCTAAGTGATCCAAAGTGCAGATGTCGTTTTTAAGCGGTGCTCTCTCCTCTCCTGCAGTCACCTGGTGTGTGATGAGCAATGCAGAGGAGCAGAAGTGTCTGGACCTGGCCGGGAACGCTACTCTCCGCAAAGTCAGGGGAACACTGCTGTGTGTGCGCGGCCTCCACTCCAGAGACTGCATGGAGAAGATTAAGGTACAGCAGACCCTCTTGGATACTGCAGTCAGTTACTCACTGGCTTATTAAGACTGTAGTCAGTTACTTACTGGCTTATTAAGACTGTAGTCAGTTACTCACTGGTTTATTAAGACTGTAGTCAGTTACTCACTGGTTTATTAAGACTGTAGTCAGTTACTCACTGGTTTATTAAGACTGTAGTCAGTTACTCACTGGTTTATTAAGACTGTAGTCAGTTACTCACTGGTTTATTAAGACTGTAGTCAGTTACTCACTGGCTTATTAAGACTGTAGTCAGTTACTCACTGGCTTATTAGACTGTAATTAGTCACTAACTGGCTTATGAGACTGCTGTTGGTTAATAACTGCTTTTAAGACTGTAGTCGGTTACTAACTGCTTTAAAGACTGTAGTAGGTTACTAACTGGCTTATGAGACCGTAGTCGGATACTAACTGCTTTTAAGAGTGTAGTAGGTGACTAACTGGCTTATGAGACTGTAGTCAGTTTTGAACAGGCTTGGAAGACTTTAGTTAGTTACTAAATGTTGCTTTCATGCAACATAACAATACTAACATGACAATGAAGCAAAGCTACCTCCTCATCTTCAACTCTTTCTCATGTCCATTGTTAGCGCTCCGCTATTTAGGATGTAGTACTATATAAATCGATGTAGTACTAACTTTCAGAATCCTTTAGCTCTACACTAGTCTGGCCACTAGTTATTTTGTAGGGACTTCAGATCCTATGCGTTGATTGGGTCTCAGCCTCCTGGATGAAGCCCGTCCGCTACGTGACTAAATGTTTCATTTCAGAATGGGACGGCGGACGCAGCCTCCATGTTTGTGGATGACATCTATGCGGCGGGCCTCTGCTACGGCCTGGAGCTGGCAGCGGGCGAGTCACGCAACGGCGTGGGTGAGTGAGTGAGTGAGTCAGGGACGGAGGGAGAGAAAGAGACGGAGAGAATTCTCCCAGATGCCTGAACGATGTCAGTTGGTTGGTGACGGTTTGAAATACTAAAATCCATAACTTCATAAAGTTACCTTTCATCTCACTTGTTTACTTCCATTTTTCCTCCTTGAGTTGGATGAATGCAAAAAGTCATGGATGAATGGAGGGCTGGATGGATGAAAAAATGAAGGATTGTTGAGTGACTGAATTAATGAATGGATGGATGACTGAAGGAATCCTTTGATTGTTTTTGTCTTGCTTTTTCTGTTCTTTCATTTTCATTGTTCCATATCTCTCTCTCTCTCTCTCTCTCTCTCTCTCTCTCTCTCTCTCTCTCTCTCTCTCTCGCATAAGAAGATTAGAGTTAATGATCTAAAATGAATTAGATATTTAATCATCTTATCTTCTTAAGCAGATCATAACTCTAGCCATGGCTGATCACTGTCTGTGTGTCTCTCTCGATCCGCATCTCTCTCTCTCTCTCTCTCTCTCTCTCTCTCTCTCTCTCTCTCTCTCTCTCTCTCTCTCTCTCTCTCTCTCTCTCTCTCTCTCTCTCTCTCTCTCTCTCTCTCTCTCTCGACCAGACGGGGTGAGCTACTACGTGGTGGCGCTGGCCCGGCGGTCCTCCTCGGACCTCTCCCTGCTGGAGATGCACGAGCGCAGCTCCTGTCACCCCGGGATACGCACCACGGTGGGCTGGACCGTTCCTATTGGCTACCTGGTCAACACGTCCCAGATCAGCGTGGGAGAGCAGTGCAACTTCCCCAGAGGTAGGTGGGTGTGTGTGTGGGTGTTTTGATTCTAATTGGAAAGTTTAGACCCGGTCAACTGTGTTGATCAGATAGGCAAACACACACACACACACACACACACACACACACACACACACACACACACACATGATCAAAGGGCAACACACACACTCATAGACACAGACACACACACACACTCATAGACACACACACACGATCATAGACCCACACACACACTCATAGACACACACACACGATCATAGACACACACACACACACACACACACAATCATAGACCCACACACACACATGGTCATAGACACACACACACAATCATAGATACACACACGATCATAGACCCAAACACACACACACACACACACACACACACACAAAGTCTAAAGTGACTCTATAGCTAGACTATAAAGTTACACTAAAGAATCTAAACACTTTAGACTCTATAGAGTGAGAGAGAGGATGTGTGTGTGTGTGTGTATTTAAATAAAGGTGTGAGGAAAAGTGCTCTGTCTCATAGTGTATCCATCCCTAGTAGCTTTTATCCAAGCCTACATCCAAAGTGACCCACAGTGAATTCAGTTTCAGGAAGGGGGTCAGGGCATCTTGCTCAAGAATACCCACGTGCCCCGGACATAGGGGTGTATTCATACTCTTCTTCTTCACCTCTCCCTGGCCAGCGGTGGGAGATTTCTTCGGCTACAGCTGCGTGCCGGGGGTGCAGGACACCCAGCATGACCCCCGCGGGACCAACCCCAAGAACTTATGCGAGGCCTGCATCGGGGACGACAACGACCGCCACATCTGTGCCAACAACCCCAGGGAGAGGCACTTTGGAGAGGCCGGGGCCCTGAGGTACACTCCCCCCCCCACACACACACACACACACACCAGGGCTCCCACAGCAGAAATAACAGCAGCGTATAACAGAGTAGACTCAGCGGTACGATACGCTTTGGGAGTTTCTGAGAGGGGAACAAGATGCCACTGTAACTGATAGTGGGGCAGGCCAGTCCTGATGCTGGGGAAGCACTTTGCTTTGCTTCCTCCAGAGGTCACCGCCTTGCATTAGCTCCAGAGGCTTAGGCCACTTGACTACAGGAAGAGGCGGACGATTTCTAGAGTCAAGCAGGCATATTTATCTTCTTGCGTTGTGTTTCATTTCTTCTTCAGTGCAACTTGAGCTCATTTCAACCATGTCCCGTCACCACACACACACACACACACACACACACACACACACTTACAAACGTAGACAACGAGGATTAGAGTTGGCAGACAGACACAGCACTCAGTTATTTAGCGGATGCTTTTAGCCAAAGCGACTGACAAGACAGGCTGAGAACAAGCAAACCATTCAGTAAATATGGAGCCCAAAAAAACGTTAGCCGAGTAGCCGAATCAAAAAGAAACAAGGTTAGTCATCTTTTTTGTACTTCTGTAAGTAAGTAAGTATGATGTACAATGCTACAATAATAAAAATAATTGGATTCAGAAGTTAATATTTATTAATTTGATTGATTGATTGATTGATTGCTTTGTGTGTTGGTGTTTTCCAGGTGTGTGGCAGAGAACCTGGGTGACGTGGCGTTTGTCAAACACACGACGGTCTTCGACAACATCGACGGTCAGGGACCAATTGAACTCCCTTCAAATAACTTTATTACGTTTCTGACATTGTACCGCCAAAGGGCCGTTGCGCACACCACACATTACCCAAAGCACACCGTGCATACAGCACACACTCTATCTTTAGTCTAATGTCTAATATTGAATATTGAATATTTCTTATCTAATATGAGTGTGAAGATGAAGATATGAGTGTGAACATGAGGATATGAGAACATGCCCTTTCTTGTCCAGACACATGGTGTCAGTGTTTGATCAGTCTGGGCTCCATGACAACCACAGCTGGTACTCTACAGACTTGATGGATGTATGTGTGTGTGTGTGTGTGTGTGTGTGTGTGTGTGTGTGTGTGTTCTCTTCTTGTGTGAGGAGAAGAGACAGTAATCAAAAATAATATCAAGAGACCAAGGACAGAAGCAGATATAGAGAGGGATAAAGCGAGAATAAGAGAATGATATCATTATTTCACTGTCTCTTATAACTGTATATGTGATATAGGCTACATACTATTATGCATTATAGAGAGAGAGACAGACAGAGAGACAAACGGAGAGAGGGGGAGGATATTTCTGTCCTAGCTCACTGTTCTCTGCATCTGCTCTTTGCACACCCCTTTGGGCAGCAGCCAACATTAATGTTGGTCATTATGGCGGCCTCACCAACGCCAACGCCAAGCCTTCTCAAGTCACATCCAGAAAGAAACGTTGTCCTTGTTAAAGCAACCGTTTCTTCCCTCCTAAGGTTGGGGAGAAAGAGCCCGAGCCAGTCCAATTAGCAAAGGTCAAAGAACAGCAGAACAAAGCTGTCGCCTGGCTCTCAGGGATGTATATGCTCATGTTCTCTCTCTCTCGCTCTCTCTCTCTCTCTCTCTCTCTCTCTCTCTCTCTCTCTCTCTCTCTCTCTCTCTCTCTCTCTCTCTCTCTCTCTCTCTCTCTCTCTCTCTCTCTCTCTCTCTCTCTCTCTCTCTTCGTCCGTCCCCCCCCCCCCGTCCCCCCTCGTTTACAGCCAATTACTTGTTCTGTCCGCCTCGGTTAACTCAAGGTGATTTGTGTTGCTGGAACGTATTGAAAAGGCAATAGTAGGATCTAATGTTTAAAAATGAATGGAGTTTTAAGAAAACATAGAGTTGTGTTCAAGTGCCACATCAAAATAATTGATGAGGTATATATTTTGGGGAATTAATAGAATGCAAAATTACACAGGGAACAACTGATATTCTGTGTACCACGTTTGACTACCAGCTGAAATCTTCTGGGTTTGATGTCTAGAGTCTATCTATAGTCATCCCTGAGAAAGATGCTAAACCTACCCAGCCCTAGCTCATTAATGAATGTATCTAAAAAAAGTAACTCAAAATAAATTAATAAGTCACTTTGGATCAACGCGTCTGCCAAATGGCATAGTAAACAATAGTAGTAAACAGTTCTGAAGACAGGAATAATTACCCTATGACCTCTAGAGGGCAGCAAACGCCTTCCACTGTATGAGAACCCAGGGCCTGTGCCTTATTAGCATCAATGCATACCAGCGTCAATAAAGACCATCCTAAATGCGCCGCAGACAAATAGGTCACGCTTTACGGAGCTAAGGGATGAAGCAAATTGTGCCATCAAAACTAATATATGAAACTAAATCAGTGTGAACATGAGCCAGGTCTCTGGTGGGCCGGGGTTCTGACAAAGGGACATAACTGCCCAGTGGTATCTTTTGATTTAGTTTTTCAAAGACATTGGTTCCTGGCGTTCAAACACAGACACAGCACAACACAAGCTTCTCATTTGTGACCGGGTTTTTCATAATATTGTTCCCTCTGTCCTCAAAGGTTTCCCCATCGCAGAGGTCCTTGAACACAGACTTCCAAAGGGGTTTGACTTAAAAATATTATTTGTGTTTGTCTTCTTTTCATCCTCCTCCTTGTCCTATTATTCCTCCCTCTTCATGCTCCTTCCTCCTCCTCCCCAACCTCCTCCTTCCTCCTCCTCCCCAACCCCCTCCTCCTCATTGTACCTCCCTCCTCCTCCTCCATGTCTACCTGCTCTTCATCCTCTTCCTCCTCTACCTCCTCCTCCTCCTCCTCTTCCTCCTCCTCCTCCTGTAGGGAGGAACCAGGAGTCCTGGGCCCTGGACCTGGAGCTGGAGGATCTGAAGCTGCTGTGTCCGGACGGGACGGAGGCGGGGTTAGAGGAGCATGAGCGCTGCCACCTGGCCGCCGTGCCAGCCGACGGTGTGGTGGTCCGCATGGACGACAAGTGCAGGGTCTGGAAGTTCCTGGAGCGCCTGCAGGTGTGCAGCTGCATCCTCTGCATTAGAATGAGGAGTGTGTGTGTGTGTGTGTGTGTGTGTGTGTGTTGTATTTGTGTGTTTGTGTGTGGGTGTGTATGCGGTTGCGTGTGTATTGTATGCGTTTGTGGGTGTTTGGTTGTGTGTGTGTGTGTTTGGCTGTGTATGTTTGGTTGTGTGAGTGTGTGTGTGTGTGTGTGTGTGTTGTATTTCTCTGTGTGTGTTGTATTTGTGTGTGTCTGTGTGTGTGTGTTGTATATCTGTGTGTGTGTTGTATTTGTTGTGTGTGTGTTGTATTTCTGTATGTGTGTGTGTGTGTTCATACCCCACCCTGTGGTGTATGACGACACCTGGTGCTGTGTTTTACACACTCTCCTGCAGCAGAGTGTGGGAGTCTGCATTTGATATCTTCTCAAGTCAGGTGCACTTGTTGTACTGCAGCAAAACAGATTGTGTGTGTGTGTGTGTGTGTGTGTGGGTGTTCAGGTGTGTATTTGTTTGTGTGTGTATGCATTCGTGTGTCTGTGTGAGGTGTGTGTGTGTGTGTGTGTGTGTGTGTGTGCGTCCGCGTGAATGCCAAATCTCTAAGAAGTGTCTGTGTTTTAATGTATTGTGTGTTCTTGTGTGTGTGCTCAGGTGTGTTTCTGTGTGTGTGTACGCACATGCATGCGCGCGCGTGTGTGTGTGTGTGTGTGTGTGCGTGTGTGTGTATGTGTGTGTGTGAGTGAGAACGAGTGTAAATGCCAAATCTCTGAGAAGTGTCTGTTATCAATCAGCGTGTTGTACCATTATCTGAGAACACAGGATTCTGCAGTGTGCCTCTTCCTCGCCTCTAAACGGCCATCTGTCTCCCTTACTGAGAGCGGAGGAGATGCCAGGGTGACTGATATGTCCTCTGCTCTCCACAGCAATGTGGATAAATGCTGATATGCACGCACACACACACACACACACACACACACACACGCCTTACCACATGCGTGCACACACACACACACACACACACACACACACACATACATGGGCTGCACACATCCCACAGTTGTAATAGGAGTTAGGGCTGTTAACCCACACACAAACGAAAACGGTACACACAGATGAAAGAACGTGCACACACACACACACGATGCGCACACACACACACACACACACACACACACACACACACACACACACACACACATACACACACAGTGTAAGATAAGACACGCACACCCACATTCACACACCTCTAAGCACAAACACACACAAGCACACACATATTCACTTGCCTGGGCATCACATAGCATGCACACGCCCACATTCAGAACATTTCATCTCTCTCTCTCTAACTCTTTTAAACTGTTCTAAATCAGACCCTCTCTGTTTCTCCCTGTCTCTTTCTCTCTCCCTCTCGCTATCCTTTTCTCACTCTCCCTCACCTCATCTCTCTATCTCGCCTTCCTCTCTCCCTCTCCATCTCTCCCTCCCCCTCCACCATCTCTCCCTCCCCAGAATGTGTTTGGCAACGCTACAGAGGGTTTCAGCCTGTTCAGCTCTGTGGGCTATGGGGAGGCAGACGTGCTCTTCAGTGATTCCACCCACCACCTGCTGAGAGTCCTGGGGAGCTACTCGTCCTGGCTGGGCCCCACTTACACCACTGCACTGCAAGCCTTCGAGTGCGAGGGTAATAGTGCGCGTGCATGTGTGTGTGTGCGTGTGTGTTTGTGTCTGAGAGAGAGATAAGATACAGAGTTGGGGTTGCTTTCAGACTTTTGGTGTGGGAGTATTTGTCTGTGTTTGGATTGCGTTTTGTGGGGTTTTCACATTTGTTTCTGTAATTTTTTTTGGGGGGGGGGGATTTGTGTTGTGCGTACCTGTGCATCTCTGCATGCATGCTGGTATGGGCATGCATTCATCTGTGTAGGTGGTGTGTGATGCATAGTGTACACACACACACACACACACACACACACACACACACACACACACACACACACGTGCACATGCGTGTGTGTGTAAGTGTGTGTGTGTTCACATGCACACACGTGCAGCTGATCTGATCCTTCTGCTTTTCCCTCCAACAGGCTTCTGCTGATGGACCAGAAGAACGATCCATCACATCCCTCTCCTCCATCATCGCTCTCTCCATCTTAATCTCTCCATCTTCATCCATTCGTCCTTATCTCTCTATTTCCATCCCTTTCTCTCCTTATCTCTGCATCCATATCTCTCTCCATCCCTATCTCTCTAGCTATTTCTCTCTGTCTCTGTCTCGTCCTCATCCCCCTAACCTACCACCTCTTGTCCATCCCTCTCTCATCTCTCCATATTTCATGCTTTTCTGTCAGCACACATTCCCTGGTGCTTTTGAGGTCATCCCCTCCCCTTCTCCCCCCCCCCCCCCTCCCCCACCACACCCCCCTCTCCCCCACCTCACCCCCTCTCCGTCCTGGTTCGGAAACTCCCCCGGTGACCCCCAGCTAAATAAAAAATGGAAATGTTCTTGTGAGAAGGTTGTTTTTTACCATCACTGCGGTTACGCCGATCACGGGCATAGGCTGAGGGCCGACCACTGCATGATGTCATCCAAATGCCGTAACTCGCACTGAAGCCTTTATTACATATATCGATTTTTAATGATGATTAATGATTTAATGACGTTTTGTTTTCATAGTGTTCATTCCTCCTAAAGTAGTTCCTCTGGTGTGGAGGTGTTGGACACAGATCCGTTTGGCTTGTTACTGGTCGAGTAACAAGTACTTGACCAGTAAAAGAGAGAGATCTCTCGCTCTCTCTCTTTCTGTTTCTCTGGTGCTAAACATCATCGTGGCATTTACATACATACATACACACACACACACACACACACACACACACACACACACACACACACACACACAAGAGTCTGTGTGTTTGTGTGGTGTGTGTGTGTGTGTGTCTGTGTTACTGTATGTGTGGGTCTAGTGTGTCTGCTTTATATACGTCTTTGTGTGTGTATCTATGTGTGTCTTGTTTGTGTGTTGGCGTGTGTCTGCAGATGTATGTGTTCCTACTGCTGTTAAGCCATTATTACCCTAATGGGTTGTCTGGCAAACACTGTGTGTGTGTGTGTGTGTGTGTGTGTGTGTGTGTGTGTGTGTGTGTGTGAGAGAGAACAAACATTTGTGAGTGTTCATTTTCCTGCTAATTGCATGTTTGTGTGTAGCTGTGTGTGTACCACATATGGGTGATTATAGGCTTGTGTGTTTGTCAACAGTGACCACATACTGCCGCCTTTCCTAGTACAGGTGTACAGGTTGGGTTCTCTGCTATCATTGGCGTTTGAACCCTTTTCACAGGTCGTCAATAGTAGGGTAAAGTAAGTTCCCCTTCCTGTCGCTTTAACATTAGGTCGGTTTCATTTATGTCTGTCGCAGCACCAGCGTGGTCAATGTATATTTACTTGACTAGTTGTGTCTATACTGGTGCACTGCCATACCTAAATAAGACGGACCCATAATGCATGGCGGGAGGTACACCTGTGTAGGGCCCATTGTGTTCCATCAGCATGGAGACGAGCTTGGGGTAGGATGCCAAGTTGGACCAGGGAGGCCTACTGGAGGCTGGCTCTGCAGGCTCTCCCCCTTCCACATATCTTTACATTGTCCTTTACACACCGTTCTCTGACTTCCTGTCGATTTGATTCCACTTCAATTTCCCTCCCTCCAGCTACCTCCTCTCCCCTATTTCCTTCTTCTTTCTCCCAACACATTGTCTATCCCATTATATCAGGGTATAAAGCCTGGTTGGATATTATGGATTTTTTCTTTTTACACTCATATCATTTTAATGATTGGACCATGATAATGGTCCCTGTAATGCTAGGCGAATAGCTGGGGTGTTAACGAGGTTTGGAAATGTTCACTAGGTTATTATCACTATGAGGAGCATGTGTTTGTAAAAGGTGAAATTTTGGGGGGTGGAAATTGTATTGGCGGTGACAACAGATGGACACACGCAGACACACGCACACACACACAAACACACACACATACATGAACAACACAACGTTAACTCTAGTAATTGATCAGATGGTGCAAAAATCCTTACTTGACTGCCAGAATCATGTACTGTACCATGTATAAAATACAGAAATGGGAACTCACCACAACACGTATCCTTTAAATATCTGGAGTAAAAATGTACTTTTTCTTTTATTTACTGCCACAGATCTTTATTCATTAAAAATAACATGTCCTATTAACTAAATGTTAAAAACCGATAGCACACATTTGGGGTAATTTGCGTGCATCTCATTAGCATATTCTTGTTTCTTATAGAAAGAACATAAAATAATAGCAAATAATAAAAGTAGTAAAAATATGAATTTGGTTTGGTGCAGAAAGTGCTCTGGTCTGCCTCCATGTAAATACTTTCGCTTGAATATGTAGCACTTCAAACCTTTTTCCTGCCAATTAAATAATAATGATTGAAAACAAACTTGTGTCCTTCTTTTTCCTCTGCTGTTCTAACTGATTCAAAAGCACCAATATGCTATTGGCGCTTTAATGACCTATGTCATATTCGGTCCTCTCTCTCTCTCTCGCTCTCTCTCTCTCTTGCTCCTCACCCTTCTCCCTTCCCTACATTCTCCTCTCCCTCCGACACACACGTGCGCACACACACACACACACACACAACCCCCAGATCATGTTGCATTGTCGAGGTGGGTCAGGAGAGGAGAAGATGATGATGAGGAGGAGGAGGAGGAGGAGGAGGAGGAGGGGAAGGAGAGCCACAGGGGAGGTCAGACACAAAAGAAAAGCGCGAGGGAGAGTGGAGGGAGTGTCTGCTCAGCCAGGTGTAGAGAAAGACCTCGGGCCCCCAGGTAGAGGTTCTGTAGGCCAGGGGCCCGGGACACCCCCATAAGGGATCTGCACACAGAGACCGGTCTTCATACAACACAAGAATATACAATGCAATACACTCCAACTGAAATGGCTGCTTCTTTCGTTTCTTCCCCCAAAATACCACTCTAATCCTTTAGAAGGAGAGTGCAGACATGATGGAAGACTCCCGTTTAGCGGTGAAAGGATACTGTCGATTGCACCGCATTGCAGCAAAGAGCAGAGATAGCTTTCTGCTTCCATCTCTCTCACTCTCTCTCTCTCTCCCTCTCTCTCCCTCTCTCCTGCTCTCTTTCGCTGTCTCGTAACAACTGGAGCTACCTCAACATGCTCCAATACACT
Organism: Lota lota; assembly: GCA_026745465.1. NCBI lineage: Eukaryota > Metazoa > Chordata > Actinopteri > Gadiformes > Lotidae > Lota > Lota lota. The sequence goes on along the minus strand of JACYXH010000385.1, from coordinate 48,484 downwards.
GTGATAGGAGTGTGTGTGTGTGTGTGTGTGTGTGTGTATGTGAGGGTGGGTGTGTGAGAGGGTGTGTGGTTAGAAGGTCTCTTTATCCAAACTGGCATAAGGTGACTGCTGGAATGGAGGGCAATTTGACCAGGGAGGGAGAGCGGGATAGAGAGAGAGAGAAAGAGGCGGAGAGAGTGAGAGAAAGGGAGAGAGAGAGGACATTGATGGAGGGGTAGAAATGGAAAGAGTGACAGATAATCCATCAGACGCTTCACTGTCATTATTCAATTACCACCCATCCTTAACAGTCCTGATCAGCGTAACACACACGCACGGGCACACGCACTCACTCACTTACTCACTCACCCACTCATACACGCACATGGTGTGAAGCAGTGTTGGGGCAGTGGGTCTTACAGAAGGTGTGTGTGTTTCATGGGGGTGGTGGTCTTACAGAAGGTGTGTGTGTGTGTCATGGGGGTGGTGGTCTTACAGAAGGTGTGTGTGTGTGTCATGGGGGTGGTGGTCTTACAGAAGGTGTGTGTGTGTTTCATGGGGGTGGTGGTCTTACAGAAGGTGTGTGTGTGTGTGTCATGGGGGTGGTGAGGTGAATCAGGACAGAGCCTGGCACAGGATCCCTTAAGCTTTTAGTGCAGTGGAGCCTCAAATCCCCCCTCCCTCCTTCCCTTCCTTCTCCATTTTTCCTTCCTGCCTTCTTCCCTAAAGGTCCATTTCCTTCCCTAAAGGTCCGTTTCCTTCCCTAAAGGTCCATTTCCTTCCCTCGTCTTTCATTTTCAAAGTTCCATATTGCTGTGTTTGTCTCTCTCCCTCTCGCAATCCCCTCTCCCTCTCTTTCTCCCTCACCCTGTCCCTCTCTTTCTCCCTCACACTCTCTCCCCCCCCCCCCCCCCCCCCCCCCCCCCCCCCCCTATAGCTGATAAGGAACATGGGGTATGATTAGAGGCTGGTGACACCATTCTTATCTTCTCAGTCCCATAACACTCCCAGATCACGTTCACAGTACACACACGCACGCACGCACGCACGCACACACACACACACACACACACACACACACACACACACACACACACACACACACACACACACACACACACACACACACACACACACACACACACACACACACACACACACAAGCACACTCAGCATATAGGTTATTCATTCCAGCATGTGTGATTGCTTGTTGCCGCTGTGGTGCACGTACTAGGTGAGAACTGAGCATGTGCGGTACACAGTGTGAAACAAGTTTGCGAGTATTTCATGGTAATGTTGCACCACTAGGGGGCAGTATCACGCTATCCACCCCGCCTCTCTCGCCTCCCGCAACCTCATTTTTTTTCAATTGTAACGTTCCTCTAAAGCGAGCAGACCATACCTTCCTCTCCATTCTCCTTTACTCCTCTCCTTACCCCCTTAGCACTGTCGCTCTCCTCTCCTTCCCTTTTCTCTCTCTCCCTCTCATGCGGTCTTCTGTTAATCTTTTCTTCTCTCTTCTCCTCTTTGAGTCTCACTCTCCCCATCTGTGTGCCTTCTCTTCTCCCCCTCTCTCTCCTCTCACACTCTCCTCTTCAACGCTGCTTGCTTGTACGGTTTTCTCATCTTTCACCCTCTGTCTTCTACTCCCGCCTCCTTCTTCTCTCTGCCCCACCTCTCCTCTCCTCTTCAGCTCTCCTAATCTCTCCCTTGCCTGTCCTGTCTCCTCTTCTCTCCTCCTCACTTCCTCTGCGCTCTCCCTCTCCTCTTTCTTCATCTCCTCCTTTCTCCTCTCCCTCTATTCTCCTCACCCATCCCTGACATCTACTCCTGCTTCCCTCTCACTCTCATCCTCCCCTCTCTCTCCTGACATCTCCCATCTCCTCACCTCTCGTCCTCACTCCCACGCCTCTCTCCCTCTATCCTCTCCCTGTTCTCCTCCTCTTCCTGTATGCTCCTCAACTCTCCCTAACATCTCTCTCTCCTCCTGCTCCTCTCCATCTCCTCCCGTCTCTCTTCTCACCTCTCCCCTGTCCCCTGTCCCCTTTCCTTTCCTTACCTCCCTTCTCCTCTAGCTCCACCTCTCCTCTTCTCCCCTTTTCTCTCTCCTCTCCTCTCCTCTCTCCTCCTCCCTCTCTCCCTCCCTCCCCCCCCTCCCCCTCCCCCTGATCTCCTCTCTGAGGGAACACTGGCTCTGTAATTTCCTTTGGGCTGTCGTGGTTCCTGCTCTTATTAATAACCTGCATGGGGAGACGTTGAGCTGGCGGGGCGTGGATATCTGTCTTCTGAGGACAGATAGAGGGTGTTTGAGAAAGAGAGAGAGAGAGCGAGAGAGCAAGGGATACAGGGAACAACAGACGTTAGAGCGATGCAGAGCGAGGGACGGGGACAGGGAAAGAGTGCGGGCCATAAAGACTGTTCTCTACACTTTGTTTAATAGCGTAGCATTAGCGTTAGCAGTCTGTTGGTCTCCTGTGATGTGTTTCAGAGGTACGAGCTGCAGGTGGAGAGAGGGCAGGTTCTAGTCCTTGACTTCTAACCTGCTTAGGGACCTTTAATGTGGGGCATTCTGTAAACCAGTGCTCATTAACGCTGTAGGCAGCCCCTTACTCTCTATGGACACATGTGCATGCACACGCGCGCACACACGCACACACACACACACACACACACACACACACACACACACACACACGAATGCAGTGAACACACAGATGCAGAAACATAGTACACATATGCAAGCACACACACACACACACACACACACACACATACACATGCACACAAAGACTTTGTGTGTGTGTCACCAACTATGGTGATATTTGGGTGTGTCCATAGGTGTGAGTGTTATGTGTGTGTGTACACACAAGTGTTTGTACATGCGCATTTGTGTGTCGTGTGTGAGTTTGTGTGTACATGTATGTATGCGTGTGTGTGTGTGTGTTATGTGAGCGCTCAATGCTGAAGTGAAGGATTATAGGTGATGTCAGGTGGAAAGTTAGCAGGCAAAGAAAGTTCTCTTCGCAGCCAATTACTAGCATGGTCGACATGTGAGAGGGAGAGGAGAGGAAGTGAATAGAAGTCAATAATACATGTTTGCTTGTTTGGAAAGTGTACTGAAGTCAATGAAGTGTCCCAAAAAGTATAGTATATATTATTCTGTGTGTTCATTCTGTGTGTGTCTGTGTTTTCATAATTTTTGTGGGTGTATTTTCGTCATTAGTGTGTGTGTGTGTGTGTGTGTGTGTGTGTGTGTGTGTGTGGGGGGGGGGAGTTTTCATCATTAGTCTGTGTGTGCCTGTGTGTTTGTTTGTTTTAGGTTTCAGTTAACGCGCTAATGTATGTTGATGTCTTCTAATCTTTGTTCAGTTTAACCGTACAAGAATCATTCTCACACACACACACACACACACACAGGCACGCACGCACGCACACACACACACAATACTTTTGTAAAGGCATAATAATGTATTCTTCCTCATATACCCACACACACTCAGACACAAACACACTAGCCCACACACACACCCTTGCAACACACTTGGAATAACAGTCAACAGTCAAATGGAATAACTTTCCATCACTTAGCCCATGCTGTCAGGTGTGTGGAACACTGGCTAGTTAATTCTCTTCAAAACTTGACCGCGGCCCTCCTACTCTTCCTCCTCCTGCTCCTCCCCCTCCTCTTCCTCCCCCGATTTGGTCGACCACCAATCAGCACACAGGGCTGCTCCCTGGCGCAGAGGAAGGGAAAGGAGAGCTGCAAAACAGCGACAGCTCCGCGGCGTCAGGGAACTAAATGGCTGTGTGTGTGTGTATTTCTATTTTGAACCACTGAGATGGGAATGGGGTGCACACTGGTAGACAGAGTTCAACAAACACTAAATTATTTTATGAATTTAGTCAAGTATTGAAATATAGTTAAACATGGCTGCTATTTTACGGTTTATATGTATATGCAACCCATGGATTAATGGATCCTCCCTCCGTCCGTCCCTCCCTCCCTCTGTCCGTCCATCCCTCCCTCCCTCCGTCCGTCCGTCCGTCCGTCCCTCCTTTCCTCCCTCCCTCCCTCCGTCCATCCCTCCCTCTGTCCGTCCCTCCCTCTGTCCGTCCCTCCCTCCCTCCCTCCCTCCATCCGTCCGTCCCTCCCTCCCTCCCTCCTTCCCTCCCTCCGTCCGTCCCTCCCTCTGTCCGTCCCTTCCTCCCTCCCTCCATCCGTCTGTCCCTCCCTCCCTCCCTCCCTCCCTCCCTCCCTCCCTCCCTCCGTCCGTCCCTCCCTCCCTCCCTCCCTCCCTCCCTCCCTCCCATCCATCGGCCCTTGCTCACATAACCGGCCTTGTGTTTGTTACTAATAAGCATATTTCTCAGTTGTGGAGGGGGATGAATAGTACACAGAATAATTTATGAGAAATGCAAACACACAAAAAACAGAATGACGGAATAAAGGAAGTGATGAAGGCTGCTGTGTGTGTGTGTGTTGTGCGTAGGCCAGCACCAAAGACAGACCTCATTAGCAGGCAATGAGTTCACTTTGTTGAATCAGTTAAATATTGCTTCGCACAACCAAATCTGTCTCTGCGGAGCCAAGAAAGTGCTGTTTTGAGGAATATTAGACCATTGTCGCTTGTTCTTTTTCATGCAGAAAGCTAAATGGGACTACGAACATCTAGACCTTCCGAGACAAGGCAAGACAAGTATAGTGTACTAATAACATCCCCGTTACGAAAACGTCCTTATTACCTCTGTGCAGTTTTAATTCTGCAGCCTCACAGGCTTTTTCATTAGCAGGATGATAATGCTCTGTATTATGTTTTCACTGCGAGAATAATGGTGATGGATGAAGACCAATCAAGTGGCTGCATTAATACAATCAGCCCCGACCAATCAGCACGCGGCTGATAACAACACCACTGATTGTTGTGGTTTGGTCCCAACCCACGGTTTAACGGGCCGTTAATTAGCCGGGGGGGGGGGGGGGGGAGAAAACCGAGAACATAAAGTGGTTGTATAAGGAGAGATTTGGCAGAGAAAGGCATTAGATAACTACATGATGAAAGACTAGGTGTAATAGAGTTGTTGTGTTAATAACAGTGAGGATGTGAGAGACGCTGTGGAGCTGGAGCTGCTTCGTGTGCCAATTGGGTCAACATACGCTAATTATCATACATACATTATTATACGCTTTCCCTTCTATTTATTTGAGCCTTTATACTGTGCAGAGTGTGAATGTGTGTGTGTCTCTACCCTCCCCCCTATGTCTATTCCCTGCAGGTGGACAATGTGTGGCGCATGCTCAGCCCGCCAACACACACACATTAGTGTAAGGCCTGGCTCGGCTGCCATGTTGGAAATTGGGCCAGAGAGGGAATAACAATGTCAAGGAGCTCTCTCTCTCTCTCTTTCTGACTATGTCACTCTCTCTCTATCTCTCCCTCTCTCTCTCTCTGTCTCTCAATTAAACTCAGTTGGATTAATTAGCAGGACAATCCGCGTTGCAAAAGCAACGCAATAGATGAATCCCCCTAACATCGACAGCGCTAATAGTAGAAGCTAAACAAAGTCAAGAAAAAGCCGACAGAGAACTATCTCTCTCTCAATATCTCTCTCTCTCCTCGTGTCTCCCCCCCTCTCTCTCTCCTTGTGTCTCCCTCTCTCTCTCTCTCTCTCTCTCTCTCTCTCTCTCTCTCAGCAGACATCAATATTACATCAGGCCGTGTCCATGGAAGGGGGGGGTCGGCATAGCACAGCTCACCCTCACCCTGGCACCTATTACATGCTAAGTGGAGCACCTTATGAATTTTACACACCCCTCCGTGTTAAAAGCTTTTTATCTGCATAACATGGCTGGCAAGCTGCTTCACAGATGTCAGAAAACCGCAACTGGGAAATGTGTGAGCAGGGGGGGGGGGGGCGAGAGAAAGCGAAAATAAAAAGAATGTTTTTATGTAGTGCTTGTGTGCAGATGTGAGTCTATGGGTGTGTGTGTGTACATGTGTAGAAATGTGCATGTGACTGTGTATAGGGGTGTGTGTTTGAGTGCAAATGTGTGTGTGTGTGTGTGTGTGTGTGTGTGTTCCATGTGTGAGCAAATGGTTTTCTTTTTCCTGTGAACACAATCTCTACATCACATACACACACAGGGAGAGAAGGTCATCACATGTTTGGTCTTAACCGACAGTATTCATGATGGCATCACCCTCACAGTCGAACACAGCCAATACTAATCTTCCACTTTCGACCCACAAAATCATATGGATGAAAGTCATACATTTACACACAGAAACACACATACGACCACATGCATGCATGCACGTACCTGCTCACACACACACACACACACACACACACACACACACACACACACACACACACACACACACACACACACACATGCAAGGATGCATACACACACACACACAAATAGAGGCACACACACACACGCGATCACACACACACGTGCAAAAATGCATACACACAAATGGAGGCCCACACATACACACACACACACACACACACACTGTGTGTGTGTGTGTGTATGCTGTGCCTCTAACCTGTCCTTGGCACCTCCCCTCTGAGGGCGTTTGAAAGCAGCTCTCAGCTCTATTATAACCAGATCTCTTCTCCTCCCCTGCACAACGTTCTCCTCCTGCACACACACGGTGGTATATTATAATGTTATATATTTATGAGGAAATATTACCATATCTACATCTATCTGTTTATCCATTTATCTCTCTCCCTCTCCCGCCAACCCCTTTCCCCCCCCCCCCTCTCTCTCTCTCTATGTGTTTTCCGAGAGTTCCCAGGCCCATTTCATTTGAATTGAGTCACAGCTGGATATCAGGGAGTTAGGATATTCAACACAATACATTACAATGTGGCATGCATAGCCTGCCCTCAATATAAATAAGTACTATTCATTTTTTTTACGAAATTGTCCCGTCCTTGACTTGATTGCCAGGTTCAGGGCAAAATATAATTTCAATTTTTGAAGAGCATCGCAATGATCGCCTCCATTTTGGGAGCATAGGAAAGTTGTCATTGTGTTAGAAGTCATAGTTTTCCATGCGAGAAGTGGCAAAACACAGCCTTCATTAGGTCACAGTATATTTATGTTGATTTGGGATTTTACGGGACTCCAACTGCCTTGAGTCCTCTCAATATTGGCGGAGAATCACCAACAAATAAATAGCATGATTATTGTTGATGTACATGCCCCGTAGAATAGAATATGCTTTATTGTCCCCAAAGAATGAAATTGACCTTCGGCTTGATCATGCGTTTTCTAGAAATCGAAACACTTAGCGCCATTTAAATAGGACTGTCTTTTTGCCTAGCTTCGAACAAACAGTGGTTTTGTCGAAAGCATGCCTTCTGCTTATGTGTTAGCATTCACACATCTCCTCTATGTGTTAGAAGATGCTGCCCTGCGCCAGAATACAAGTGTGGAATTAGCTAAACAAATTCACAAAACAAATATTAACCATGGTGTACGGTACTGAGAGCTGAATTAATTTTAACCCTAGTGCCTCAGCTTCTGAATACAATTTCAGTAGTTTTTGCAGAAGTAGCAAGTGTACTAGCCATTTATCACGTTCACCAAGCAGCTGCATTATTAGCTAAATGATTAAGCACAGCAAACTGGTTGTTCTCCAATGGTTGGTGTCCACAAAAAAACAAATCTTCTTTATAATGAAATAAGGTAAATGAGCTGATTTCGATTTTAAATTGTTGTAAAGTGTAATATAGTATCACGGGGAATGTCATTTAAAATCCACATTTTTGCACGCTTACGGACTACAAATCCATATAATCCATGTAGACCTCCATATAATCCCCTATAAAATGTACATTTAAATCAGAAAGATGGCTTTACCCAATTATCTCCGTCAGACGACCAAGTTACGACATTGTATTGTAGCTAAAGTAATAACGTTAGCGGACATAACTCTCTGAAATCTTGTCATTTTCCTTCCTGTTCCAGAGCTCACGAGGACCGGCCCTATAAATAGACAAGATCGGACATTAGGTTTCCGCTCGAGATGAAGATATATGAGGCCCTTTGAGGGCCATTACACATGTCATGTTGCATTAAGTCCTTGGCGCAATTGACAGCAATTACTCTGCTAATTAGTGACGGCGACAAAGACGAGGGCAAACAACTTCGGCTGTCGCCATTTTTTATTTATCCTTTTCAAAAGGCTTGCGCGGTCGCGCCTTCGTGAAGCCTGGGGTCTGCTTTGACCCGGGTCTGACCTGCTGACGCCATGGGACAAATCGGCGAGCAAAGAGACAACACGACGGGCAGAAACAGCTGACAAATGTAAAACTGTAGCAGATCTGGGCTTTCATCGATTCTGGCCATAGAATTAACGATGACAGGAAAAGCAGTGAGAAGAATCCAGCCCGGCTTTCAGTCTACTGCAAAACTGGTTCTGGCTCATTAAGACCGAAACATGATACGACATAGAAATCCAATCATATAATATTCATCATTCCAATGATGAATCAACAAAATAGGCTCTCCCTTTTAGACACTTCCACTTAGATTCTCTCTCCCCCTCTCTTCCCTCTCTCCTACCTTCCCTCTCCCTCCTACGACCTCTCCCCCTTTCCTCTCTCTCTCCCCTCTCCCTGTGTCACTCTATCTGTCTCTCTCCCTCTCGCTCTCCCTCTCGCGCTCTCTCTCGCTCTCTCAACCAGAGAGGTGGATTTTGGTGGGTGTGTGGGAGGGGGGGGGGGGGGGGGGGGGGGGGGGGGGGGGGGGGGGAGGGTTCTGTGGTGGGTGATGTCACATCAAAGAGCATCTCCCAGGCTGCTGTTAACACAGAGACCTATAGAACAGATGCCCCACACAGTAGCTAACACAGCGCTAACACTCGCTGCATTACGCAAACACATCCACATCCACACACCGACACACACACACACACACACGCACACACATGCACACACACACTCACACTCACACTTCCACTCCTGGAATGACAGAAAATCTATAGGATGATGGGGGGAGGTGAGGGGGAGATGAGGGGGAGGGGGGATGGAGAAGGGGTCACACAGTTAAACGCTCTGCAGGCTATTTGTGAAGAGCCGCATCTGCAGGATGGCAATCACTCAAGCGCAATACTGTACGTGTGTGTGTGTGGGTGTGGGTGTGGGTGTGTGTGTGTGTGTTTGTGTGTGTGTGCATGCACACATTCACAGACATACAGACATATGCACGCAAATGCTGAAACCAACGCAATATTTACAAATGTGCATCGACTTTACCGCATACACACACACACACACACACACACACATACTCACAAATATGTATACACAAACTGAAACAGTAAACACACACACAAATATGTATACACAAACCGAAACAGTAAACACACACACACCCACACATACATAAACACACACACTAACACAGTGTAGATTCGGTCAAAGTGATGAGAATTATTATTATCTCTCTCCTTGGTGGTGGTCTGGGTCGACCTTCCCCCTGCGGCCCCTGTTGGGCTGCCGGGGTGAGCCGGCCAGGGGCCCTCTGTCTCTCTGGGGCCCGCTGAGGCCCCGTGATGGATGGAGCATGCTTATTTATGGGAACGAATAAGTTTACATTGGGTGTGTGTGTGTGTGTGTGTGTGTGTGTGTGTGTGCGTGTGCGTGCGTGTGCGTAAGTGCGTGTGTGGGAGGTTGGCAAAGGCAGTGTTAGCACTTATGTTGCGTGCCCTCGCACAACAAGATGACATAAGAAAAACTAAAATAGAGCAAGAGATAGGGAGACCGAGAGAGAGAGAGAGAGAGAGAGAGAGAGAGAGAGAGAGAGAGAGAGAGAGAGAGAGAGAGAGAGAGAGAGAGAGAGACTGAGAGAGGCCAAGAGAGAGAGAGAGAGAGAGAGAGAGAGAGAGAGAGAGAGAGAGAGAGAGAGAGAGAGAGAGAGAGAGAGAGAGAGATCGAGGGACTGAGAGAAGAGTAAACGAGGAGGAGAGGGAAAGGTGACTTTCAGTTGGGTCAGGAGCATTACCTTGACCTGCCCCCTGCTGGGCTGCGTGGGCAGTACACCAGGTCTGCGGCGGTAGTGGAGGGCATCTCTCTCCTAGACAGGGTCAGACAGGCCAGCGGGCAACCTCACCTTGGCAGAAAGTAGGCTGGAATCAGGCCAGCCCCGCCTGTACCTTAATCCTTGAATAATATATATATATATATACATACCCCACTAGACCAAATACACCACGATGCCTATTTCACTTCATGACCCGATCGTATTTCTGATAGATCTTCACCATTATATCTGCTAAAAGCTCACTGAAAATCAGCCCGGAGGGGGAAGTGTTCAAGACAGCCAAGGGGAAAGGCAGTACTCAGTCACACCTGTTGATGGCAGTGTTGAGCTTCTCTGTGTGTCGCGGTGCTGCTGCTTCTGCTGCCATCGCTTGTTAACTCCCTCCAGCTAGAAGTGCAGCAGAGGGTTGCACGCTCACCCACCGGTGGCCGTATATCCCGCACGGTCCCAGTGACAAATAATCTTGGCTAGAAAAAAATACTTATGAAACACTTAACTGCTCAAATGTAGTTATTTTTCATAAAATTTCGCAACAGGGTCCAGTTTTTTTTTGCAGTGGGTGAGTGAACAAAAAGGAGCAAACCCTCATCTGTCTGAAAATGTCGAACTAATAAGAAGAAATGAAGAAATGGGGGTAAAAACGAGTGTTTTTCTTACCACAGCATTGGTTGACAATGTTGCAATGCAAACACACTGGGTAGGTGGCATAATTAGATGAGACAGCCCAGTTTGAATTATGGGAAAAGCTAAAGCAAAACCAATGCAGGGATCAGCCGAAGGCCAGGGGCGTAGTGTAAACGTAATCAAATATCAACACCACTACTTCGCTTTGTGACCCACAACCAGCCTGCTTTGAAAAAGAATCCATCTGCTTTGTTTATCTTTGCTTTTTTTGCTTTTGTAGTTCATGTTTCTTTTCCTATTATGCTAAATCACTGTATT
>JACYXH010000385.1:27500-32500 GCA_026745465.1 Lota lota | reverse complement strand
AGGAGAGGAGGAGAAGAGGAGAGGAGGAGAGGAGAGGAGGAGAGGAGGAGAAGAGGAGAGGAGGAGAAGAGGAGAAGAGGAGAGGAGGAGAGGAGGAGAAGAGGAGAGGAGGAGAAGAGGAGAGGAGGAGAGGAGAGGAGGAGAGGAGAGAGGAGAGGAGGAGAGGAGGAGAGGAGGAGAGGAGGAGAAGAGGAGAGGGTAAACGTGTTTAAGGGAGGAAGGGGAGCGGAAAGAGGAGGGAGTGCAAGAGGACCACACTGTGAGACTGAGAAGAGGAGGAGGAAGAAGAAGAGAGGAGAGGACCTATGAATAATACAAATATACAACGTAAACTGAAACCCAATTATATTATTTAATATCCATGGTTATCAATCATACCAATCATATCTATATCATCATGTGTATATTATATAGCTGTAGGTAAACAAGTAGATAGCTTCCTGTACAGAGATAAAAAGATGGACAGATGGATAGACAGATATGTAGGAAGATATAGAAAGACAGACAGATAGATGGACAGATAGACACATAGGTAAGTATATAGGTAAATAGGTAGACAGATAAATAGACAACTTGACACACAGCTAGACACAGACAGATAGATAGATAGATAGATAGATAGATAGATAGATAGATCGACGAAAAAGGGGAGGTGTATATAGAATTAGAGAGAGAGAGAGCGAGAGAGAGAGATGGGTGGGTGTAGAGGTTGTAAGACATGGAGAGCAGGACAACCGGTCGATAGGTGTGCTCCTCCAGAGATGAGATGGGTGTGTGTGTGTGGTGTGTGTGTGGTGTGTGTGTGTGTGTGTGTGGGGGGGGGGCGTGACGCGGGAGGGAGCTAAGAGGAGCAGGTGGCTAGTTTCTGCACTCCCGCAGTTTCCCCCTGGAGGTAAGACATCGTTATGGAGCACAACACAAACACCAATTCTGGAGCGATTACTGCGTACGTGGCTGAAGCCACCCCGGCTATGATCACAGCCCTCTGAGATCAAGGCCCGCCCAGAGCTCTCTGGAGGACTCCCCACAGACTGCATGGAGGTGTTTTTTGATTTGTTTCTTTTAGAGTCTGTCTTTACAGTGACTCCTTTGTTTGAGTGTTTTTCTTTGTTTTCTGTTCCAGGGTAGCTCCTGAGTCAAGATGCAGGTATTTTCTGCCTGTAATTGCTTCTAGGAGGGACGTGTGTGTGTTGGGCTTGGAGGAGAGCAAGGGAGAGAGTGTGTATTCGAGAAATTGGAGGTACATGCCTTCATGAAGCGTGTGTGTGTGTGTGTGTGTGTGTGTGTGTGTGTGTGTGTGTCTGCCTACAACCGGTGATTGATTTTGCCCGTGGATATCTAGAGTGATCTCATTCGACTTCTCATATCGCTCTCTGAAATTACAGATTCACCCAAAACACAATGCAAATGAGAGAGAGGCTGTGTCGTTGCCTTTTAAGGGTTCTCCTCCCCTCTCCCGGGACCCAGGACGGCCCACTGTGAGGGACACCAGGCACAGAATACCAAGTGGAAGGGTCTCCCATAGGAACAGTGTTATTGGTGGAGCGGGCCGCAGGCTTACAATTCAACCTCGCTCTCTCTCCCTCACTTTCTCTTTCTAACAATCTCTCTCTCTCCTTCTCTCCCTCTCTCTGTCCTTCACTCTCTCTGATTCTAACTATCTCTCCCTCTCTGTCTCTCATTCTATCTATTTCTCTCCCTCTCTCTCCCTCTCTTCTCTCTTCATATTGCTTCCTCGGTCTTGCTCCCTGTCTCTCTCCCTGACATATTTCTTTACAACTTTAAAACTAAAAACATGAACACAACCAGACGGACACACACCTACGTGTACACACACACACACACACACACACACACACAGAAACACGCACATGCACACACCCACACAGGGAGGTGTTTAGAGCAGATTGTGGTACATAGGGTATCGGAGAGGAACGAGGAGGATGTCGGAGCAGGGCAATGCATGCTGGGAAACTCAGGGAGGTCCCAGCTTGACTTTATTAAAGGTGGTCCCGCGAGACAGGCAGCACCTGTGGTCCGGCCACTGAGGGACTGGCCATCTGGAGCACCGGGAGTTTTCCCCAGTGGGACATTTGCTTTTGGTCCCGCCCTTTCTCGCTTTACCTTGGCCCCGCCTCTTTCCCCATCTCTTGTTAAGTGGTGACTTACGGATAAATGTTGGAGTGGAGCAAGAAGAGATTAAACGTGATGCTGAAAAGCAGAGAGAAAAGATGGTGAAGTCCCTTGAGGTCGATTGGCGTCCAAATTGTTAAATTTCTTAACAAATTATTAATTTAGCGCCATTACCGGTCAATCGTCTCAGCATAGTGAGCTGAAGGCACTGGCAGCACAGAGGAGAAAGATCAGACCGTTGAGCCCAGTAATACCAGTTCAACTTAAGGTTTTGCATCTGAAGGGGTAAGGCATAGCAACAGCCGTAAACTCACTGACGGCACTGGAACTGGATTGGAACATGGCCCAGTTGACGTCACTCAGAGCGTCCTGTAGCTTGGCCTCTGATTGGTCAGAACACTTGAATGCTCGAAGTCCGTCGTCGATACAGCTTCCCGTGTTATCCTTTGTTTATCCTCCGGTAACCGGAAAAATGGCGGCATGGGACTGATCTGCTGAACAGAGAAAAACCCATGCAGCCTCTCTTGAAAGGTGTATGACAAGTTATCCCCCCCTGGTGGAACACGAGATGTGTCGATGGGAGTTAGGCTTAACCTTTTTGAAGGTTCACCCTCTAAAAGCCCCATGCCACCCCCCTAGCCGCGTCTGGATGTCGGACCTGATGCCGGCACATCACCATCTCTCTGACTCGATCTGGTCGGCCGTGACTCTCATCCTTGCCCTAGCATCATCCAACTTCCTTTCCAGAGACTGGGCATAAGCAAGAGGGATGCTGGGACGGAGGTGGGCGGTGGGCTGGAGCTCTCGGTCTGTTCCGAAAGCCGCTCCGTTTTTGTCCTCGATGCTTTGCCCTTCGTTTCCCTGGAGACGGGTCTCCACTGGGTTTGTCTCCACTGTTGTTCTTGTGGCTCGCTCGTTTGATCTCCACTGGCCCACAATGGGTCGATGGAGAACGAGCACCATGTCCAGAAGTGTGTCGCGGTCTAAGGTGTTAGTCCTGTTGTTTGTGGCAAAGAAGATTTAAAAGAAGATTAAAAAAAAGAAAATCAACCCAATAGAAAATTGGAGACTAAAGCACAGATTTTAGATCCTTTTTCTTGCCCAAGGATTTAAACCTCCAAAGAAATGATAAATGTTGGTTATGTAGTTCTTAAACTGCTGTAAAAAAACAACAACACACGTACGCACAGACGCACACACACACACACACACACACACACACACACAAACACTAACGCTAAAAACACATGTATGCACAAACACACACACACACACACACATATACACACAAACACTCACACATGCAAATGCATGTACACACTAAACACACACGCTTAACACACGCACACATCAAACTACAACATGCACACACACACAACCACTATAAAATGCACACAGACTAAGCTCACATGCACACACAAAAGAATACACACAAGCACACGGCAAACACATACACACAGATCAGACGATTTGCACCTTTTCTGTTGTCTCTTTCTTTTCATTACATGCATCTCAGAATAACCACAATGTCACACACCTCTATTCTTGACTAAAAACCCACACTGTCTCAGGGCTCTGTTCTCATCTGTTCCTCACCTCCCATCCTTTATATCTCTCCCAGCCCTCTGTGTGTCTTATTCCTTCCTTCACCTTTCAGTTTTTTCTGCTCTCTCTCTCTCTCTCTCTCTCTCTCTCTCTCTCTCTCTCTCTCTCTCTCTCTACATTTTCTGCCACCCCTCCCCCCCTCCTCCTCCGTTCTTATCTTTCTCATCATCTCTGCCTATAAAAGATCCACCGCCTCGGCCCTATCCTCCCCATAGTCACTTTTTAACAATTCACCTCTCTCGTTCGCTCAGTCGTTCTCTCTCTTCTCCCTCTACATCTATTTGTCTTTCTCTCCTTCTCTCCCTTTGTCTCTCTCTCTCTCTCCACTACCCACTATCCTCTGCATGCCTCTCCCCCCATCACCCCTCTCTCCCCTATCACCCTCCTTCATTCCTCCATCTCTCTCTCACTCGCCTCCCTCTCTCTCTCTCCTACCACTCTCCATCCCCCTATCTCTCTCTCTCTCTCTCTCTCTCTCTCTCTCTCTCTCTCTCTCTCTCTCTCTCTCTCTATATATATATATATATATATATATATATATATATACATATATATATATACTGTATTGTATATATATATTTATATATATATATATATATATATATATATATATATATATATATATACCACCGCATCATGTCCCTGTACTCCCAATAGTCACTTTTCTACAATTCTCTCTCTCCTTCCCTCCTCCCTCTTTCTCTGCTTCTGTCTCTCTCTCTCTCTATCTCGTTTCCTCTCTCTCTCTCTCCCCCCTAGCACCCTTTCCCCCTCTCTCTCTCCTCCATCTCTCTCTTTCTATCTCTCTCTCCTCCATCTCTCTCTGTCTCTCTATCTCTCTCTCTCTCTCCTCTCTCTTTCTCTCTCTCCTCTCCTCTCTCTCTCTCTCTCTCTCTCTCTCTCTCTCTCTCTCGCTCTCTCCCCCCCCCCCCCCCCCCCCCACCCCCTCCCACAGTAAAGGTCAGCCCGGCTCCATGAATAAGCTGTAGATTTATGATGCTGCCACCTCCGCGGCATCACCAGCATCCCGGGGCCGACCCAGGAGCAGCAGTCAGCAGGCTGCAGCGGAGCGCAGGGGCCCCGGCGCATGCCACCAACGCGACAGGATATTAACGAGAGCACAGGCCGCTGCGCAGGAAGGTGGAGAGTGAGAGAGAGAGAGAGAGAGAGAGAGAGAGAGAGAGAGAGAGAGAGAGAGAGAGAGAGAGAGAGAGAGAGAGAGAGAGAGAGAGAGAGAGAGAGAGAGAGAGAGAGAGAGAGAG
>JACYXH010000385.1:0-22500 GCA_026745465.1 Lota lota | reverse complement strand
GCCCAGATATTACATCAGCCACACCCACAGGATGAGAGAACATTCCCTCAATGGCTCAGCTTACCAATGATTAATAATAACCTCTATTCTGTGTGTGTGCGTGTGTGTGTGTGTACGTGTGTATACGTGTGAGTGTGTGTATTGTTGAGTGTGTGTGTTGGGTTGTGTATGATGATGTGTGTGTGTTTGCGTGCGTGTGTGGTTGTTTGTGTGTGTAGGGTTGCGTACGGTTGTGCACGTTTGTTTTTGGTTGTATGTGCATATGTGCGGTTGTCTGTGTGCGTGCGTGCGTGTGTGTGATAATAACAGAGTATTACATGGCTGAGTGCTTCGTTGCTTCCCAGCAGGGCTTTAAGAAAACTCACAGTGGCTATCCTTTCATCTGCACACAAACACACACACACACACACACACACACACACACACACACATACCATCGAACAAACCCATAGTAATGTGTTGGGTCAGGGAGAGGCCAACGTATTTGCATGAGAGAGAGAGAGAGAGAGAGAGAGAGAGAGAGAGAGAGAGAGAGAGAGAGAGAGAAAGGGGGAGGGAGAGAGAGAGAGAGCGACACTACGAAGCTGAGATGGAGCAGATGAAAGGATCTATGTGTGTGAGTGTGATTGTGTGTTTGTGTGAATGTGAATATTTACGTGGAATTATGTGTGTGTGTGTGTGTGTGTGTGTGTGTGTGTGTGTGTGTGTGTGTATGTGTGCAGGTGCCTGCCTGCGTTTGTGTGTGTGTGTGTGACGTGCAGATGTCTTCGTGACAGTTTGTCCTGTGGTAGAAACCTGACATCTGGGGGGCAAGGGTTCAGTCAGGTGGGTAATGCTCCAGACGTGTAGCAACACATGTTCTGGAGAACACGACTTGTCCATTTGCTTGTGAAAGCAACTGGGAGATGCCTCAAAACACAGAGCATTGGGTGGATGCTGGACAGACTGCATTGAATCACAGATAACGTTTTAGTTGGATCTCTAAATATCTGTGAAAATCGAACACTTTAAATGCAATATTATCCACAGTAGATAAATGGATGACTAAAGCATAACATTATTTTAAATAGCTATGTAATAGCTCTCTACTCATTAAATATGGACGGAGCATAAAATAAAAACTCTACTATTAATTTGATTATATGCTGTTCTGTTTACAAGTGATACAACATTACCTACCGTGTGTCTTTATTACGCACACAGTGCGTAGCTCCAGAACGGAGAGTTTGATGATGGGAGCTGTATCGTATTCTAATCATGTAATTTCACAAATCAGACTTTAGATCAATAATCTAAAGATTGATGGCAGACCAGCTCAAATCTGGGTGAGGGGGGCGTTTCACTTCCTTTCGCTTGAGCTGTGTTTCGACCAATCATGTTGCTGGAGGCGGGGATCTGTAAGCGCATAATTGGCAAACACACGCTCGGCCAGCAGTAGTTAACTGTACAAATGTGTCTGTAAAGGTTGTAAAACAATATAGTGTAGACTGTAGCATCTGTAGAATTACACTTCTTAAAATACAGTTCTGAAAACTTGCGCAAATACACTTCTCTTTATTCACCGGACCGGAAACAGGGAACCGGAAACAAGGCGAAACTCCGCCCCTTCAGTTTCTGGTTTTCGGCCCAGGCTTTGTACTTTTAGATTTACTTTAACATAGTAGGACTGCTGGATCCCAGATTACTTATGGTGCATTAGTGGACCAGAGCAGCCGTACGTAGTAAATACACATACATGGATAGAGCGGAACATATAGCAGACACTAGGGACTATCAAACCCCCTCTCCTCGCTGTGCAATGTGAACCTTTAGGGTGTGGGATCCGAACCATACACCTCATGTTGGCCTGTATGGACCTTGTACACTCGCACCTAAACAGTAGGATTTAATGATGCCCACTTGGAGGTTATGTTCATTGTAGTGCACCGTGCACAGAATTTGATTTGTGTTGTGTTGTTGTGTACTTCCCATTTAAATATATTGAAGGTCAATGGCTGTGTGTGTGTGTGTGTGTGTGTGTGTGTGTGTGTGTGTGTGTGTGTGTGTGTGTGTGTGTGTGTGTGTGTGTGTGTGTGTGTGTGTAATAAGGAGCCGGATTCTAAACCCAGTTCTGTCAGAACAAATGTCTGGATTGTATAGCACATAGACTGGAGTTGTTGCAATACATGGAAATAAATACCCACTATTTCTTACTTGTAATAAATGGTGAGTGTGTGAGTGAGTGAGTGGATGAGTGAAAGAGTGGATGATTGAGGGAGTGAATTGGTGAGTAGATGAGTGAGTGAGTGAACGAGTGCGTGAATGAGTAATAAAGGAGCCAACTAAGTAAGTAAGTAAATAAATAGTTGAATAAGCACATTCACCAAATGGGTAAGAAAGGAATTAAGTACGTTTTTGAAAACCAACACCATTGTGTCTCAAACTTTTCTCTTCAAAACAGGAGCAAGAGCAGACAGAAATATCTATTGTGTTGCTTTTTGAGACGTAACGGCCTGATTCAGAGCGATAATGTTATTCGTCATTTGTTCTGTTATGCGTGTTATTTTGCCATCAAAACTCCATGCATTAAAAATACATCAAATTCGGCAAAAACACAAAAATCCCATAGAAGTAGTGTCTTGTTTTTGTTTCCGCGCTCTGTTATTGTCTGTGCCTGGGTCAACACGCGCTGTCAGAAATAACTTAATAATTAACATGTTTCACTTGATCAAAGGAATGAGACGCGGAGCAAATATTGTAGGTTTCGTCATGTCCTTAACCTCTCCCTTATTTAGGGTGATTACTGAAGTTAGACTGGCTCTCTAAACCGCTGAGCGTCAAACTTCAAACTTCGTCTGCTAAAATCTCAGAGCACGCAGCGGTATTTTTTTCTTTTTCTCGTCATGGTCATCAAAGTGTATGAAGGAGGTCCACATATCCTAATGTGCCTCCTTAAAGAGTTTCCAAAACAGTGAAAACCTTCCTCGATGTATTTAAGGCGTTGTCCTCTTTTGAGGACCGTCTTCCTGCGTGGTCCTGCTCTCCGCGGCAGTCGTAACTACCTCCAGTTCATCCATCTCTCAGACTTGTTTATACGCCCATGGTTTATTCATTTTGGATGGGAGTCGCAACACCCTCTTCAATACACCATAGAATACATTAGTTAGCCCCCCCCCCCCCCCCCAAACCCAACAATAAAAGCCATCAAACAGCAGCTGAATGTAAACCAGAATATTCAAGTGTATCGCCACCACTACACAGAGAGCACCCCCCCACTCCACACACACACTCAAACGCACGCACACACTTACACACACACACACACACCACCACGCCTCACTTCCATCTCTTCCTCCTCTTCCTCCTCTTCCTCCTCTTCCTCCTCTTCCTCCTCTTCCTACTCCTCTACCTCCTCCTCCTCCTCTTCCTCCTCCTCTTCCTCCTCTTCCTCCTCTTCTTATTCTTCCTCCTTTTCTTATTCTTCATCATGTTTAGTGCACGTGAGAAGAGTTAATGAATTTCATTAAAGGAATCGGGGGATGGATCACTTCCTGCATACCACCAGAGGGAAGGTGACACAGAGGCCTGAGAGGGGGGATAGAAGTATGATGAGGTCGGGAAACAAAGTACACGAGAGAGATAGAGAGGGGGGAGAGACATAACACGGCAGAAGGAGAGAGACAAAGAGCGATAACGAGAATGAGGAAAGAGAGAGCGAGAGATATGGAGATTGAGATGGAGAGAGAGAAAGAGTGAAAGAAGAGAGAGGGATGGAGATGAAGAGAGAGAGAAGGAGGAGAGTATAAAGAAGAGAAGGAGAAAGCGATAGAATGAGAACATGAACGAGAGAGAGAGACTATAAAGAAGAGAAGGAGAGAGGGTGATGTGCCAGTCTTATCTGTTTTCATTTGAACCCCTGAACCCCTCCAACACGACACCCCATGGTAGAACCAGCTCGTCAGCGCTGTGTGTGTGTGTGTGTGTGTGTGTGTGTGTGTGTGTGTGTGTGTGAGAGCGTCCATGGCGCTGACATCAGCAGTTCAAACCCCACATTACACCGCCTCAGCACCCCTCAGAATTGCACCCTGTGCTCTTTCTCCCCCCCTCTCTCTTTCTCCCCCCCTCTCTCTTTCTCCCCATCACTCTCTTTCTCCTCCCTCTCTCTCTCTTTCTCCCCATCACTCTTTCTCCCCATCTCTCTCTCTTTCCCATCTTCTTTCTCTCTCTACTCCCCCTCTCTGCTTTCCTTTACTCTACCCCCATCTTTTTGTCCTTCTCTCTCTCCCTCTCCCCCCCCTCCCCCCCCACCATGGTGTCTCCCCCCGACAGATATTGAGCTCTTTCTGAACCACATTTATTTCCCCCCTCTGCTTCAATGACAGATAAACTGGAACTGACTGTCTATGTTTGCATGCCTGCCTCTCTGCCTGCCTGTCTGTCTGTTTCTTTGTCTGCCTGTCTGCCTGTTTATCTGTCTTTTTTCATGCCTGGCTGATCATCTGCCTGTCTGCTTGGCTGAACATTTTACTGACTGACCAAGCTGTCCGTTTGTCAATCTGCCCCGGTGTGTGTGATTGAGTTTTTGACTGCTAATCAAGCTGTCTGTCATGGAAGTTAGTCAACAAGCCCACCAGCTGGCCAGCCAGTCAAGTCAGCCAGCCAGCCAGCAGCCAGCCAGCCAGTCAGTCAGTCAGTCAGCCAGTCAAGTCAGCCAGCCAGCCAGCAGCCAGCCAGTCAGTCAGTCAGTCAGTCAGTCAGTCAGTCAGTCAGCGGGTCAGCCAGCCAGTCAGCCAGCCAGTCAGCCAACCAGTCAGTCAGCTAGCTATAGCTTCCAGAGGATAGCAATGCAAGCTGGTCATTAGCCAGCCAATCAGCATGCCCAGTATGTACCTCTTCCTGTCTGGCAGAGACGCACTCATCAGTCCGTCTATGTGTGTTCCCAGGATGCATCTCCCCTGACTGGACCACCCGGAGCTCGCGTGCATTCATCAGCTGGCTAATCCCATCTAAACGCTCCCGTTTGAGGCCCGTTCCCAGCCTGAGTCACGCAGGAGCCTGCCATAATGCATCTTAATCCAGCTCCTAATGGTCCTTATGTGACTGGGTGGGTGTGGGTGTGTGCTTCTGTGAGTGTGTGTATGTGCATGTTTGTGTGTGTGTGTGTCAGAGCGAGAGAGAGAGAGAGAGAGAGAGAGAGAGAGAGAGAGAGAGAGAGAGAAAGAGAGAGAATGATCGAGAAAGGGTGTATATTTGTATGTGTCCAAGTTCAGTGACGCAAGTGCAAACGTGTGTGTGTGTGTGTGTGTGTGTGTGTGCGTGCGTGTGTGTGTGTGTGTGTGCGTGTACGCACATGGTGGTGTGTATGTGTGTATGTGTGTGCGCACATGGTTGTGTGTGCGTTATGCTGGAGTGCCGACAGGCCTATATTGTGTGTGTCTCTGTGTGCGAGTGTTGTGTGGCGCATGTGTGTGTGTGTGTGTTTCAACGCGCCCGCTCATACAGCACCAACAAGACGTCATCACAGGGGCTATTTGCTCGTATTGGTGTCCGTGCGGCGCTGCTGTGTATGAGCGAGCTGGAGCACACCCTCGTGCCCAATGTGTCTTCATTCCCGCCCTCCGTAGTTAACCACCGGGACGGCCTGACGCTCACCTTCTGTGACGAATGAGGGCCGTGTGAGCCGAGACCTCACCATGTCCGCTGTTGACTGCAACACACACACACACACACACACACACACATACACATACACACACACACATACCCACATACACACACACACATACACACATACACCACCAAGGACCTGCTGAAGGGTGGCTGGGGAACGGGTCAAGAGAGAGGGAGGAAGAGAGGAAATGGGGAGAGAGAAAAGGGGATGGGGGGATGGGGAGAGAGAGGAGAATGGAGTGAGGAAGGGTGAGATGGGGGAGAGAGAGAGAATGGAGTGAGGAAGGGTGAGATGGGGGAGAGAGAGAAAGGGAAGAGAGAGAGTGTGGAAAGGGGGAGAGAGCGAGAGAGAGAGAGAGAGAGAGAGTGAGAGAGAGAGACAGAGGGAAGGTGAGTCAGAACAATAGAAAAATCAGAGAACTATTAAAGAGACCGAGAGAGGGAGAGGAGATAGAGAGGAGGGGGGAGGGGGGGGGGGGGTCAGAGGACCAGAAATCCAAGGAGTTTGAAATAAACAAAGTGAGAGCGAGCCACGGAAAAGTTTGAAGAAAAGGGCAGTGAAATAGAAAAAAAAGAGAAAGCGAGCGAGAGTGAGAGATAGAGAGGGTGCAAAAAGAAGGAGAGGGAAGAAGCGGACATGGCTTCCTGCGATGACCTTTGTGAAATATTAAACGCGCACGGCGTGTTGTTATGAAGGCGACAGAGCAAAGCCCTGGCTTCGGCAGAGAGAAAGTGCACACCAGGCGGCCATTCCCCCTCTCTGTCAACTGCTCCTCCATTTCACACCAGACGTGTGATAGGCGAGGAGCTGAAGAGAGATTCTCTTTCATTACATTAGTCTACCTCATCATCACTGGTGACATTGTTCAGTGCCGTTAAGCTAAGGTGACCAGATTTCTGAAATGAAAAAATGGGGATATAGTAGTATGCCGGTCCATGTCTTAAACAACACATCTGATGTTATTATGAAACGGAAACATATTAACATTTCACCCTATTCTTATAAATGTACGACCTCGGCAGCCATGCCGCTTCACAAGAGCAGAGGGGTGGATTCAGGGCAGTGGACGCAGCACCACTGTCAAGCTAGGTCAAGTTGTCCAATATCTGATGACTTTTAGATCCAGTGCAGATGCGCATTGATTGGCAAAAGAGAAGACCTGCGCGTCATGAGCCAGCACCCTCCTGATTCTCTCGCTGCCATCGAGAAGTGAAAGATCTGTTATGGTGTAACGATGGAGAGGTGGCATCAGAACCAGAGGAGAGAGAGAGAGAGAGAGAGAGAGAGAGAGAGAGAGAGAGAGAGAGAGAGAGAGAGAGAGAGAGAGAGTCCAAATATTTAGGGCTGGCTTGGGATGCCAGGAACGTTTGTGGGTTTAAATACATCATCCTGACATGGGCTACAAATACAATATGTCATATTTATTCCTCACTTTCAATTGACATTTGACAAATAATGCAATTGTCTGTCTGATTTGTATTCACCTGTATACGTGTGGTACTTTTCTGACAGTCTGCTGTGTGTGAAATGTGGTGAAAATTGCTGATAACCTAGTATATATCCTGCTGATAATGTGTGTGACAATTTTCATAACCATGCTCTACAACTTGCCGATGGGATTGTGGTGTGCCTTAGCCCAAAAGGGTTGGGAGCCACTGGACTAGATTACAAATGGGGCATAGTGAGGTTGAACGCAACTTTATACCCTATAGGGAAGCATAATGGAGGGAGTGTGGTGGGGAATGCCAGGAGATGGAAACGGTGCAACATGTGCTATTGCAATGCAATCAATTCCAGAATGAGAATGAAAGATAGTCTATGAAAGATGGGAGTCAAAAAAATCCATTCATGTAATACATTAGTTTGTATAGTAACATAGATCTTTTCACAGGGAACAGGGGATTGAAGATTCTATAGGTAAGATTTAAGTAATTTGTAGGAAATGCCATAGCCATCCATCCATCCATGAGTGAAATGATTGGTGAAAATATCTGTTCTGGTTGACTGTGCCTGGCAATGAGACAATCTAGATTTTTGACCAATCAGGGCATCTCTTACCATCTTGCCTGTCAATCACAGGAGTGTGTGATTTTTTTCAAAATCTTCAACAATTTTCTGCCCCTCCTCATTACAACTCTCAACTCTTACCCCCAGCATTTCCAAATGTCGAATAACTACGAATGTCAGCACAATACATCTATTTTGACAAATGAGAGCAGGTAGCGGATCTCAGTGATGCCAGGAGATACGGCTTCGATGGTCCGATCACCCAGGCCGGTCTTGTCCTATAAAGATGGATGTGGAGAGACCTTGAGAAGATGGTGGTTACATCCCCGGGTCTTTCTTGAAGCCCTTTGGATGATTTCCCTTGGCTCTGGACATCTTCCTTTCTCATTCATCTGGATCATTGTCCTTGATGTTGTTTTCAATGATGCCTACCTGACCAGGTCTGTTTTGATAGATGTTTCATCTTGACAAAACAGAAACAACATACTTGTTCTTGACAAAGAACAAGTATCGCTCGCTCTCTTTACCTTCAGTGCTTTAAACTTTGTGTACAAACTTTCTTTAAACTCAAACGAGTATGAAAGTGTCTCTTTAGTCTCAGGTTTACCTCGCTTGTATCGAGTCGCCGTCACAACCATGGCACAACGTCGCGTTGGGTTCTTTATTGAGATCTAAACACCGCTGTTGTGCACAGAGCCGAACGAGCTGCGCACTCAACTCACCGCTTATAACTTCAATGATTTCGGCGTACCTGCCTGCAGCCCCCCCCCCCCCCCCTCTATTCCCAACTATCTATTCATGAAACAACTGAAGGGATAAACATCGGGTGAAATGTAAGACTGACTGATGTTGTGATGAGGGTACGGTGCAGGAAGCTTCTTCTCCCTCCCCCCCCCCCCCACCCTCGCATGTCAGGAAATATGTCAGGTACACCCGTAACGAGGCCTCTGGTCTTGAGTCAAATGAAAGGTTTTCATTCACACCGCTCAATCAGTCCTTCATTACCAGAGAAATTACAGGGTGCAAGAGAGGCGACTGGTGGAGAGGAATGATTGACCACGTACAAAGAATGATCACCTTCCGTATTTCCACTCATCAAGAACACAGTTCTGACTTACATGCGTATGTTCTTAAAGTTATTTTAGAGCCGGGGAGAAAAAAGATGCAGATAACTGGCAGCTAAATTGCAGTTTATTGAAAACATGAAACAGCACTAAGACGACAACAGCCGACACAAATTCAAATTTCCCGTGTAAAAGGAAAATAAGTTATTACCGGTTCAAACATTTTCAGTTTTGCCTGTTGATGGAGGAGACGCCAGCATCAAACATTGCCATCTCTTTTTACCGAAATAGACCGAAATAGTCAGAACTCGATATGATTGACTTTTCGTGACGTGGGGGCCGCAGAGACTAATCTGCGAGCTCATATTTTATTTGCTCTGGCATATGTCTGGCCCCCCCATCCCGGACAGACAGATTTCCAGCAGTCCTGGCCTGGGTCGGGCCAATCACAACCATTTATCTAATATGGGGCGGGTTTAATACGATGGCTGTACAGAAGGAGCACCTCATTGGAGCGCTGTTGAGGGATTTTCATAAACAACCAAGATGGCTGCCGCCGATGTGAAACATGTTTCGCTGCTCTGATTGGTTGTAGGTCTATCCAATTGCCCGTTCAGAACGCCCCTTTGGAAAATGAAAATGAACTGAGACGTTCCAGATTAATAGGCATTAGCGAATTGGTCCGGCGATGTCAGGCTATGGGGGCCCCAGCACGAATGCCATAAAATAAGCAGAAGATGTGGGATAGCAGCGTTCCCCCTGAGCTGACTCTCCGGTTACCCCCACCACGCACGTCAGTGTGAATCACATTAAGGCGGTCTCAGCCCCGCTGCCTTTGATCTGAGCCCGACTTTATTTAGCTTAGCGGCGACGGAACCTACCGGAAGCTTATCAGAGCGGCAGCAATGGCTCCTTATAATTGTCTTTGCAAGGTCAGCGTGTGATCGTGCAGTAATTTGATTGCATTGTTCTTTTCTTGCGGCTAATATCACTGGACGAAAGTAAGGGGAGGGGGGAGGTCTTTTTCACGGTGTAAAGTCCATGAAAAAAGGAGAGGCAGGCGTAAGAATAGGAAGAGAGATGAGATAGAGAAGACAGCTTCATTATGTAAAAAGAGACTTAAGAGACTACACTTTTCATCTCAAAATATTTGTTTGGGGGGGGGGGGGGGGGGGGTATTGCTTTGAAGCATAACTTTACTTTGAATGTTTACTGATTGTGTTTTCAGTTAATGTAGAAATAGCTTCAAGAATTGCACAAGCAAAAATAACTTCAACAACAGTAAAAAAAGAAAAGAAAGAGAAAACAAAACAGCAACGACAGTGGATAAGCCTATTCAGATAAATAACACGTTGAGCTGAAAACGACAACGCAGAAACGAAAGCGCAGCCGAGGCCGCCGAGCTGCTCTCTGTGTCTCAGCTGATTGGACAAAATGACATTAACGCGGGGTCAAGCCCCGCAGGTCATCCTGGAAGGTCCTCAGCCTCCTTGGGTAGAGCAATTTAAAAACGGTTTTCAAATACCCTGGCATTATGTCCACTCCCTCTGCTGTTTGTGGTGGAGAGTGACGGGTGAGACAGCGCCACCTCCCGCCCTGTGTAACCTCCCTCGCGGACCGGGGTCTCAGCAGAGTAGAGCTAATGAGAGGAGCGGTCAGCCCTGGCCCACGGCGCCTCCATCTTCCTCCCACTCATCACACACACACACACACACACACACACACACACACACACACACACACACACACACACACTCGCATGCAGATACACACATGGACAGACATGAAGGCAACCAAGTGTGTGAACACCCACGTATAAAAAGTGAATGCACACAAATTGCGCCATGCACACGCACACACACACACACACCCACACACCCACACATGCACACACACACACACACACACGCACACACACACACACACACACATTGTGGACTGTGATTAATAATATGTTGATTGATAGCTTGCCATCTAGAACTCAATAGTTTGAGCTAATTGCTGGAGTGTGAACTCAGCACTTCCCAAGTGCTGCAGACATGTGTGTGTGTTTTTGTGTGTGGTTTGCTTCTGTATGTATGTGTGTGTGTGTGTGTGTGTGTCTCAGGATGTGAGTGTGTGTGTCTCAAGGTGCATTTGTGTGTGTGTGTGTGTGTGTGTTTGTGAGTGTGTGTGTGTCTCACGGTGCCTGTGTGAGTGTGTGTGTGTGTGTGTGTGTGTGTGCCCCACTGAGTGTGTTTTGAGTCCTCAGCTCTATTGACCAGGGCTGTGTATCAGTCACAGAGCAATGAGAGAGATGGACCGCCAGACAAGAGGCTTTAAGAGAAGTGCTTTAGGTCTACTTATCAACCTGACACTTTGTTCACTCACTGCTCAGCACACAGCATTGCTTACTTGTTGACTTGTGTTCTTGTATGCTGGCTGTGTGTGTATGTATGTGTGTGGGTGGGTGTGTGGGTGTGGGTGTGGGTGTGTGTATGTGTTAGCTAGTATTCTCTATTTCTATAGTGCAATGTGAATTTGAATTTGTGCTATGTGCATGAAAATGTCCTATGCTTTGACTGCGTCCTGGAGTATGTATGCATGTCTAAAGACTCTGGATGTCTACAGACTCTGAACGTTTAAGACTCTGGATGTCTAAGACTCTGGATGTCTAAAGACTCTGGATGTCTAAGACTCTGGATGTCTAAAGACTCTGGATGTCTAAGACTCTGGATGTCTAAAGACTCGGGATGTCTGAGACTCTGGATGTCTAAAGACTCTGGATGGCTGAGACTCTGGATGTCTAAAGACTCTGGATGTCTAAAGACTCTGGATGGCTGAGACTCTGGATGTCTAAAGACTCTGGATGTCTGAGACTCTGGATGTCTGAAGACTCTGGATGTCATTCTTCCATTTTAGACGGCTTCAGCACTACGATACTAATAAATACACATGATAACAGTAGAGATAGATGGATAGTGAAGGAAGTATGTAATATAGTATAATATCAGCTCAAAGACTGACACTTCTGGTTTTGCATCGATGAAGGGGTACTTCATGTCTTAATGATGGCAGTAGGGCCAAAATAGATCAGGCCAAAAAAGACATGCATACTTAGAGAAGAACTTTTACTACCAGAGGTCTCCGTATCAACTTCCATTATGCTGAGCGCTGCAGTGGGATGGCGAGCAGGAGTAGCCAGTGGATATGATCCTGAGTGGGAGGGTAAGCACAGTGTTTAGTCCGGTGCTGCTTCGATGCTGAGGTTAACGTTTATTCTCTTTCCACTTCACTTCTGGCCTTGGAACGTTGCTGCTGCCGCCATGGCCATGATCGCTCCTCTCCCATCGCTCTTCCAAACACACTCTACGTGTTGTCTTTGGCAAGGGAGCACTAAAAGACACTCCGGCGAGTGCACGTGCACGGGCACGCACGCGTAGACAAGCACACAACCGTGCACATGGTGAGGCTGGTGCACACACACACCCACACACAGATACACACACACACACACACACACACACAGATACACATAAGCGCACACATTCAGGCACGTGCACGCTCATACACACTCATTCTAAACATAGTCTAAAATATGAATTCATGCAATCGACACACAAACGCACACCTCCACGCACACACACCACAAAGTCACCATCACTCACACCCACATGCATTGTTAATGGTGTGTGTGGGCGGGGCACGGGCGGGGCACAGGCTCCAAAGCCTGCAGCATCTCCTCACTTGCAGGCAGATTTACGGTGGCTGCCATCTGGTCGCAGACAGCCTGCCGCGCGTTAGCTGCCTGGGTTGCTCACAGGGGCCGAGCCACACGGTCCTGATCAAATAATGCATCTCCGCACCGCGGCACCTGCCAAACCGTAGCTCCGGGGGGCCTGGGTGCTGCTGGGTGCAGGTATCCAGAGACAGACACCCGGGACATCTGCCTCCACCCGGATGGTTCTCCACTCGTCTGACAGCAGGAGGGATTGGGAGGCGAGGGGTGGGGGGTTGGGGGGGGGGGGGGGGGGGGGGGGGGGGGGGGGGGGGGGGGGGGGGGGGGGGGGGGAGGAGGGAGGGATGGAGGAGGAGGGTTGGTGGGGGAGGGCTGGATCTAGGGAGAGGAAGGGCGGGATGGAGGGGGAAAGTTGGAGGGATGGAGAGGGAGGGAGGGATAGAGAGAGGGAGGCTGTGCAGGGGAAGCAGAGGAGGGGGAGTCAGAGGAAGGACAAGAGGTGGGAAAGAGGGGAGGAGGAGGGAGTGAAGATGGATGGGGGTGCAAATGAAAGGAGAAGAGATGCAGCAGGTGGGGACTCTGAGTTGAGCTTGTTCGACGCTGCTCCGCGGCAGTGACCCCCATATAACAGGTCAAAGGCCTTGAAACCTGATGGAGAGAAGCGACGAGGATCCCATTCGTAGCGGTGAGAGAGAGACATATGAGAGATATGATTTTGTTAAAAAGAAAAAAAGCTGGAAGTTGGCAAGAGACGCTAGAACTCGATTCTACAAGTGGTGCAGGGAATATAGAGGTTTAAAAAAGGTATGACTTAGAAATAGAGAGCAAAAGAGAGAGAAAGAGAGACAGAAAGAGAGAGTGTTGGGATGTGACTGTCAGACACAATCATCGACACAGAGAGAGACGCAATGAAGGAGTGAGATGGGGTGTAACTTTGGGAAATGAAAAAGAAACGTGTGTGGCGAAAGTCAAAGGAAAGAACCTCTGCTGTAGCCATTAAACGCTCGTTAACTAACGAGGAGGAGGTCTGCTTGCTGATTGGTCGCTCCACCCTTCTTTAAATAGAAAGAATGTCGGGCCAAGTGTGGATGAGTCCCATTTGTCAGGTTTCCCAAGAAGCAGATCGGACACCAACTGCCATCGTTTGTTTATTAATTATTAATCAAGTAAATCATTAATAAATAAAGATTTATATTCATCCAATAATAATTCATATGTTCCAAAGCCCAACCTATTTTCACAGGCGGTAATTAGTGGGGTGGGGGGTGGGGGGGGGGGGGGGGGGGGGGGGGGGGGGGGGGGGGGGGGGGGGGGGGGGGGGGGGGGGGGGGGGGGGGGGGGGGGGGGGGGGGGGGGGGGGGGTGGGGGAGGGGAGGAAACGCAGCAGTAATATTAAAGGGGAGATCTAAAAGGTAAAACAAATCCCGGTTGGGTGACTCATTTTCCTCCAAGTCTACCTGTAATATATCTTGCTTACGCCTTGTGCTGTTCTTATAGCATAAGCATCTCCTGAACCTATGCAATTGCCATTAAAAGATAAACGGTGATAAATCACTGCGCCCCAACTGCACGGATGATGGAGTGGGAAAACACTGTTGTATATTTTCACAGTTAATTGTACATGTTATTTTAGTGCACAGTGCAGTGGCCTATAAAAACAACTCAAGGGGTTGGTGCAGTACTTTGGCACTGTTGAAGCCCGTTTGGTCGGATGATCCTGGTTGTTCTCGCATTAACATTTTATGCCCACATAATTGCATATACTGCATAAGTAGTTATGTTGTTCAACAGTTTGCATTGCCTTGTTGCTAGTTTTAAATACCTTTTTTTATGGACACTGAAGTGTTCATCTTTTTTTTTATAACGGCTACTAAAAAAGATTAATATTTCTCTTGGAGTTCGTTTCCTGAGATTTGGAATTTGTTTTCTTGGGGGGAGGGTGGTGGGGCGGTGGAGAAAAGGTCAGCGCTGTATATATCATTCGGTTTGCACACGGCAAGATTGTATGTTATCATTTATATCTGTTCTATGTTGTAGCACATCTTTTTATCATCTCCATGTCCCACATGAAAGGTGATTCATCTTCAGTGCTAATCTGATCCATATATCTCTGCCTCCGATTTCAAAGCGGAAAATTACTGGCAGACAAATTAGCTGGAGACAAATGACTCATCTCCGCTAACATTTGAGTCTCTGACAGACCCTTTTATCTTCCGTGGACACGGGCGATAAGAGATAAGGAGAAATCTTGAATTCAGCCGCTGAGAATCGATAGATTCACTCTGAGAAAAAGATCTGCCGTTTTATCTCCTCGTGACTGTACGAACTGAGAAACGACGGAATAAAACGCTTTTTGAGAGCAGGTGGACCAGGTGAGATTGAGGAAAAGACAGAGAGAGAGTGTTCATGGAGAAGAGGGAGGGAGGGAGGGAGGGAGGGAGGGAGGGAGGGAGGGAGGGGAGGGAGGGAGGGAGGGAGGGAGGGAGGGGAGGGAGGGAGGGATAATATGTTGAGGAAGTCAATGGAGGGAAGATAAATCCTGACAAAGGGAAACAAGTTATGGGAACACAGAAAAGAGAGAGAAAGTGACAGATGACAAGAGAGAGAGAGAGAGTCATAACGAGAGAGGGAAATTTAAAAAGGAGCATGCCGATTACCAGAAAATGTGGAGCACTATAAAAGGTAGGAAAGACAGATGATGTGTTGAACCACCATAATCCCTTAGATCCCCTTAGGTCTGATTGATCCAAGCTCTTAGCTGTTCCTAGCTGTCTCAATATACTGAACACCATGCTGCCCATACATTAGCACCCTGTTGCTAGTCATCAGCCAAAGCCCCCAGCCCACCCAGTGATAAAATGTAGCTTCCGGGTATGCGACCCCATCCACGAAACCTACTTCTGCTGTACTTTGAGTCTCACAGATCAGACTTTATATGAATAAGTGAAAGTCTGACAGCAGACAAGCTCAACTCTGAGTGAACGGGGCGATTCACTTTCTTTCGCTTCATGCTGGATCCGAGACTAACAAGAACATAGACTCAAATATTACTACACACACGCGCACACACACACACACACGCACACACAAAAGCACACACACACACGCAAACATGAAAACATAGACCACCAGTAACCGGTTGTCATAGTGGGGTAGCGGGGTGTGCGTCTTTGTGTGTGTGTGTGTGTGTGTGTGTGTGTGTGTGTGTGCGCGCATATGTGTCTGTGTTTGTGTGTATCTGTGTGTAAGTATATGTGTGTGTGTGTGTGAGTATGTGTGTGTATGTGTGAGTATGTGTGTGTCTGTGGCTTTATAAATATTTAATGTGCGCACACAGTGTTTGCCAGCTGAAACGGGTATCCCTTAAACAAAGCAGCAGAGCTGACCCTGGCCGTGTGATGGGTGTAAGTATGCCGGTGGGTGTAGTTAGGTGGAGGCTCGCTTGTAGGGCTGTGGAGCAGCTTAGCACAACTACACTGAACAATTACATCACCTACTTTATAGCCATCCCTGCACAGATCGTGTGTGAGTGTGTGAGTGTATGTGTGTGTGTGTGTGTGTGTGTGTGCATGTGTGTGTGTGTGTGTGTGTGTGTGTGTGTGTGTGTGCATTTGTGCATTTGTGCATGGGAGTGTGTTTGTGTGTGTGTGTGTGTGTGTGTGTGTGTGTGTGTGTGTGTGTGTGTGTGTGTGTGTGTGTGTGTGTGTGAAGAAAACACTTTTTCCCCATTATAGAATAATCAATACATTGATCAGCTGGAGAAGAAGGAACCCAATCTGTATGTGTAACTGCCAACAACACAATCAGCCGGCTGATCTCCGGCTGGAACCGGTTCCCAGCTCATGAATAACGTGATCATCTGTCCCACTGGAGCCCTGAACTATTGAACACACACTCATTTAGCTTGCTGGAGTGACAGTGAAGGCCCTGAATGTGACGCTGCGTGTGTGTGTGTGTGTGTGTGTGTGTGTGTGTGTTGGTTCATGTGTGAGTGTGTGTGTGTGCATGTGCTTGAGAAAGATAGTGTGGGTGTGTTTGTGTGTGTGTATTTGTGCAACTGTGTGTGTCAGTGTGTGTGTGTGCAAGCATGTGCTTGCGCAGGTGTATGTGGTACTTTGCACGTGTGTGTGTGTCCTTCTCATTCCGTATGCATGCCTTTATAACCACTGCTGGACACCACAGGAAGTCTCCCCACAGGAAGTCTCCGCACATCCTCAAGGTCAGCCAGCAGGAACCATCAGGGCCCAGAACCCCCAGACCCTTCACCCCCCCTCCGCCCCCCCCCCCCCCCCCCTACCCCCACCCTCAGGGCAGAGGAAAGAGAAGATTGTAGTTGATTTCCCAACTCATCAGTGAAACCACAGGTGGACACCTGTTCCTCCACCTCCTTCTCCACCTCCTCCTCAAACCTGCTCCTCCACCTCTGTGTGTTTCCTGGTTTTCTCTCTTTATTTGTTTGTTTTCTCCATGGCCAGACTTTAAGAGTGTCTACAGAGAGGCCCCTGGCTCACACAGGAAGAGAGAAAAGCAATTTTGCTGCCCAAGAACATCATAAGATATTCATTTATGTGGTTCTGAGATGAAAGCAGCAACAAAGAAAGTGATTTGTAATGGCACTGGCATAACAAGAGTTTCTTGGATTCTAGTGATTCACAAACTGACTCGGTGTTGGTGTTGCAGACTTTGAAGGATTTGACGGCACATAATCATCATTCTCCAGCACTACATAATTAGCGGTGGTATAAATACGCATGACGGGATACACAGGATCTGTGAAATCATGTTGAGCCAGCATAAAATGGCATGCTTATATCGAGAGATTAGATAAATACAATTTACCAAATGTATTTATGAAATCATTCCCATATTTCCATTTTGTAGAGGTAGTACTGTCGTATCCTATCTAATCTCTGAACCTCATTGAACCACAACCAAATCCACAATTTGGGGTTGCTTTGTTATGAACATTACAATGGCATACTGTAAAACATAATAACATAATTATTCACATTGAGACGGACCACAAAAAATAGTATCTCGTCCGAACGATTCAAGGTGCATGTGGGAAGCAAAAACAATCCTCGTGTTTTTCTCTCTGTGTCTCCTCCCAGAAGATGCAAAAAGTGCACCATTCTGCTTTTGGTTTCTTGCAGACACACCCACACACACACACACACACACACACACACACACACACACACACACACACACACACATGCATACGCACATGCATACGCATTCTCAAACACAAACACACACACACACACACACACACATGCATACGCACACTCAAACACAAACACACACACACACACACACACATGCATACGCACACTCAAACACAAACACACACACACACACACATATACATACACAAACACTCAATCACACAGAAGTAGACACACTTTAGCTGAGCCCAGGTGTGTCCGGTGAGAGATGGCTCTGTACAGAGGAGAGAGAGGTTGACCAGTCTGGAGAATCGCGAGGCGAGGTGACAACTGCCTTTTGTGGATTGGGACAGTGCAGGTACAGTTCTCTTGGACACACACACACATACACACACACACACACACACACACACACACACACAAACAAATACACACACACACAAACATACACACAAACACACACACACACACACATATATACTCACATACACTCTCTTCAGCAGCCTTCCTAAGAGAGGATTAGGACGGGGGATGGAAGGATGAATGGCAGGATGATGGATCGATGAATGGGAGGATGATGGATCGATGGATGTCTATAATGTATGGATGAATGAATGGATAGATAGAATAATGTCATAATTTTTGAATGAACGGATAGTGTGGATGGATAGTGAATAGACGAATGGTACATCGAAGGTGTATGGACGGTGTAGAGACAGATTGATGGATGGGTAGATTGATGGACAGACAGGGGGATAGATAGATGAAACAGTAAAAGCCAACAGGACAGTATTAAAGGGTGAAGGGGAGGGCTGGAGGGAGGGCATTGGGGGATGGGGGAGGGGGGTGGGCGAGAGATCGGGTGCCACGGTGGAAGAATGAGAGACCTGGGTGTCAGATTGATGTGCAGGCAGTGAATGAGTGAAGTTGGTGGAGATGCAGAAATGAGTTTAGGAATTGAGGGAGGGAAGAGAGAGCGGTGGGGGTGGGGGATGAGAGAGTAAGAGAAAGAGAGAAAGATGGAGAGAGAGAGAGATGGATGATGGAGAGACGGAGGGAGTGAGAGAGAGATGGAGGGAATGAAAGGTAGTGTAGATGGTGGTGGTGGGGATGGTGGTGTAGATGGTGGTGGCGGTGGGGGTGATGGGAGTGGTGGGGGTGGTGGTGTAAATGGTGGCGGTGGTGTAGACGACGGTGGTGGCAGTGGGGGTGGTGGTGGTGTAAATGGTGGGGGTGGTGGTGTAAATGATGGTGGTGTAAATGGTGGTGGTGTAGATGGTGGTGGTGTATGTGGGAGTCTGGGCATCTCAAAGTCGAGCTGCTCTTCCGTCAAACTGCAAAGAGAGGAAAAAATGTGTCGTTTGGTAAATGAAGCAAAAATCTCCCTAATGCCAAGTAATCCAGTCAAGAGGAGATTTTAATTAAAACCCACCCTTTAATGCTTTCGTGTTTTTTTTCATTATCAAACTACAGACACCCCCCCCCCCCCCCCCCTCCAACCACCACCACCTCTCCCTGCCCAGCTCCATCCCCTCCCCTATCCCAAATACCCTCTTTCCCATGCCAGGGTCCGTTCCCACACTTGGAGGAATGAAGAAGTACGTCCCGCACTCAGATTCAATGGCTTGTTTCACTCCTTATCTCTGGTCCATGAAAGCAGCGCTGTTCTGCCCCAGTCCAGAGCAGTGAGACAGGGTAGGGCTTGTGGAGGGGGGCGGGGGTTCAGTTTGGCCTCTCTACACTGGCCGGAGGGGTAAACCACCAGCCAATTGACCTACTGGACCCCACCATCACAGCAGTGCTTGGCAAACATCAAACTCTAAAAGGGATCTTTATATGGAACCACTCTGGTATTTCATCAAAGTCAAATTTATATCAATACATCTACTTTGTGTGTGGACGTTTGTTTGTGTGTGTGTGTGTGTGTGTGTGTGTGGGGGGGGGGGGGGGGGGGGGGGGGTTCGTGTGTGTGTGTGTGGTGTGTGTGTGGGGGGGGGGGGGGTTTGCGTGTATGTGTGTGTGTGGGGGGGGGGGGGTTCGTGTGTGGTGTGTGTGTGTGTGTGTGGGCGGGGGGGGGGGGGTTTGTGCGTGTGTGTGTATGTGTGTGGGGAGGGGGGGGGGGGGGGGGGGGTTTGAATGGTGTTCTATGTTTAATGTCGCTCTGATGAAATCATTTTTCTGAGGCTTGCGGATGTGGCGGATCCACTGTTGGTGATTGGCTGTGTAGGGGTGGGTGGGCCTGGTGGGGTCGCGGTTAAGTGGATCAGTTAAGTGTAAGAGGTCACCGTCATCTGAGCTGTCTGCTAATTTGCTGGAAGCAGGAAAGATGAAGGAAGGATTCATTTGCAGACTGCCTGCAACCACGTCGGGCCTCCATCTGCAGAGCAGATGGAGTGGAAAACCCCAAGCGTCCATTACACCGACACAATCTCTCAGTAACGGCGGCACATGAATTCATCTTTGCTCGGATGGCGTCGAGTTTTAGATATAGAGGTTGAAATCTAGGAGTAAAGCCTTTCAAGTGTAAAGAGCGCAATACACAAGGGCTGTTTTCAGAGGACGGAAATAAACTTGAACTCTTAAAACTTTAGGAAGTTTCACGCATCAAACATTTCTTGTAATAATCCGTCTTACTTCAAATCATAAGGCTGAAAACTGCCCACTCATCTAATTCATTGTGCCCACTCATTTGTGTTCTCCACTGAAAATGGCTTAAGATTAGTGGGGAGAAAATCACAGCACAAGGGAGCACGCGAGAGACAGAGAGAGGGAGAGATAAGGAGAGAGAGACAGATAGGGGGAGAGAGAAAGAGAGAGAGGGAGGGAGAGAGAGAGAGGGAGGGAGAGAGAGAGATAGGGAGGGAGAGAGAGAGAGAGAGAGAGAGAGAGAGAGAGGAGGGAGAGAGAGAGAGAGGGAGGGAGAGAGAGAGATAGGGAGAGAGAGAGAGAGAGAGAGAGAGAGAGAGTGTGTGTGTTGATGTCCTCCTCTGATTAGACCAGCTCTCGTTACATTCTCAGAGAGACAGAGGCTGTGGCAGATAGTGCTTGAAACCTTAACTGCTTCCCTCGTTGCCCCACTTCCTGTATTAGACAGCTTGTTTGCAGTCGCTTCACTCCCCCAGAGTAACCTTAATGTGTACCACTCCCCCAAGAGTAACCTTAATGTGTATCACTCCTATATAGTTACCTTAATTTGTACCACTCCCCATGAGTAACCTTAATGTGTACCACTCCCCCAAAGTAACCTTAATGTGTATCACTCCCACATAGTTACCTTAATTTGTACCACTCCCCACGAGTAACCTTAATGTGTACCACTCCCCCAAAGTAACCTTAATGTGTATCACTCCCATATAGTTACCTTAATTTGTACCACTCCCCACGAGTAACCTTAATGTGTACCACTCCCCAAGAGGAACCTTAATGTGTATCACTCCCTAGAGTAACCTTAATGTTGTATCACTCCCCAAGAGTTACCTTAATGTTGTATCACTCCCCTAGAGTTACCTTAATTTGTACCACTCCCCACGAGTAACCTTAATGTGTACCACTCCCCAAGAGGAACCTTAATGTGTATCACTCCCCTAGAGTAACCTTAATGTTGTATCACTCCCCAAGAGTTACCTTAATGTTGTATCACTCCCCTAGAGTTACCTTAATGTAGTATCACTCCCCATGAGTAACCTTAATGTGTATCACTCCCCCAGAGTATCCTTATTGTGTATCACTCCTCTGGAGTAACAATAATGTTGTATCACTCCCCTAGAGTACCCATATTGTTGTATCACTCCCCCCAGAGTAGGTGGTATCACTCCCCCAGAGTAACCGTAATGTTGTATCACTCCCCCCAGAGTGGGTGGTATCACTGCCCCCAGAGAAACCTAAATGCTACATCACTCCCCCCAGAGTGGGTGGTATCACTGCCCCCAGAGAAACCTAAATGCTACATCACTCCCCTCCATGGGGGGCCATGGTTGGTCCCAACTAAGACAGTAATGGTTGGTGTATCTTTGGCTCATCCCCAGCACTTTTCCGTAGGCATTAATCTCCTTCTCATTTACCCCCACCTGCCAGGCTTATGCGTACACACACACACACACACACACACACACACACACACACACACACACACACACACAGACGAGGGGATCAATACACAGTTATCCTCTTTATCTACCGCCTAACATCCTGTCCTGCCAATAGCAGTGGTGTGTGTGTGTGTGTGTGTGTGTGTGTGTGTGTGTGTGTGTGTGTGTGTGTGTGTGTGTGTGGGTGTGTGTGTGCATCTATGTGTATAGGTCCATGGTGTGGAAAGCCAGACAAAAGAGTCAGAGACAGAGAGAGATAGAAAGACAGACAGACAGACAGGCGCATTACCAAGAGGCAGATAGACAGAGACACACAGATAGAAAGTCAAAGAGACAGACAGACAGACAGACAGACAGACAGAATCTGAGAGGTATACAGAGAGAGAGATGGACAGAAAGACAGACGGACGAAGTCTGAGGGACAGATAGACAGACAGATAGACTGACTGACTGACTGACTGTCTGACTGACTGACAGACAGGAAGAGAGAGATAGACAGAGACATTCATAGAGAGACAGACAGAGAGACGTGCATAGGGAGACAGACAGACATAGAGACGGAGACAGTCAGCCAGCTGAGCAGTGTCCTGACAGCGTCCTCCACACAGCAGATAGGGATCAGAGGAGCCCTGATAGCAGGAATTAGGAGCAGGCTTCCCATTGATCTCTAATGGACCGCTACAAGCAGCTAGCACTCCCACTGGTGTAACCCAGGGAAACACAATCACATCATGTCCTACACACATGCACACACACACACACACACACACACACACCCACACACACTAAGAGGATGAACACACAC
>JACYXH010000384.1:400000-413422 GCA_026745465.1 Lota lota | reverse complement strand
GAGATAGTGAAACTCAAAGCCGTCTTGAGCACAACAACCAAAAGTAGTGTGAATCAAGAACAAAGGCAACGATAGGAAAGACAAGAGTACTTTATATCTACCATGAATGTTGCGTCAAGACACCTCGTGTGTGTGTGTGTGTGTGTGTGTGTGTGTGTATAACTTGTGCCTTGTGTAAGCGCATAGGATGAACCAATTTAAAATAAAAACCCAGTTTGTTATTGATATCGTAAAGTCAGCCTCTTTAACTTTCTCAGCGAAGCGCTGTTGAGTTTAAAATCCATATCCCCCCCACCCATGCTGTGGGGGAGGTCAGAGACCGTGGTTGTAAAAGTGGAGGTTCTCTGTAGTCAGTCTGGATTTACCTGTCTGCTGATTGCAAGAAGTTTACACACATTCAGGAATCCAGAGTCACAGGCTAGCGTCAGGGTTCAGCACACACACACACACACACACACACACACACACACACACACACACCACACACACACACACACACACACACACACACACACACACACACACACACACACACACACACACACACACACACACACAGCACTTCCATCTCTGTTAATAATTTATATGGAGGATTTCTAGAAATAAAAACACAGTCCATGCAGTAGCCCAGTGACATCATTATCCAACAATTTGATGGTTTAGTGTGTGTGATAAGTAAAGAGGGATAGGGGAAGCGAGAGAGGGCGAGAGAGGGACAGAGAAACAAGTATTTGTATAATCTGTTACTGAGTAGTCCCTGAGAAAGTGTGTCAAACACTACATGCTAACTGTAAGGTAAAACAGTAAGCTAACAGTAAGGTAAAACTGTAAACCAACAATAAGGTCAAACAATAAGCTAACAACAGTTTGCTAACAAGGTTAAATGATATGCTAAGGTTAAACAGTAAGCTAACTGTAAGGTAAAACAGTGGGTTAACAACAGTAATTTAACAACAGTAATTTAACAACAGTACACTCAGACAGTATGCCTACAACAGCCCAAAACAATCATACAGGCTTTCTGATCCCATAAACATAGAAACACAGACACACAAGACACACACACACAAGCACACTCAAATCAGAAACAATAATAATACACATTATTTTGAAGATAGTTATTGCTCACACACACACACACACACACACACACATACGGAAACACACCCACACACACGGGACACGCATGACTATTGTCTGTGGAGGCGAGCTGGGATGATTTGCTGCTGCCTTCCCTTGATCCAGTTTACATAAGAAGAACGACTAATCTGCCCAGGATTTCACTAGCGTCGTGTGTGCGTATGTGTGCGTGTGCGCGTATTAGCGGACATATGGGCCATATTTGTGCGGTGCATGTGGGCCAGTCCTAACCAAGGCCTAACACACATGGATGTCAGACATTAAAACCATCAACCCAACTGCAGTGGCGTGTGGGTGTTGGCATGGATGCCTGCCTAGTTTGGCCTGTAAACTTTGTAATAATTGATTAAGTAAAGTTAAATAAATAAACTTGTTAGCGGTAGGATCTGCTGGTTAACTGCCACTCAAGAGGATGATAAGGAACCTTTTCTTTGGGAACAAAAGACAGTAAGAAGGGACTAATCATGTCCAATCATGTCTGCTACCGTTTCAATACACCATTGTCTCCTCTCCTTTTCCACTCCACTTCTCTCTACTCCTACATTCCTCTGCTTCTCTCTACTCCTTCACTCCTCTTCTTTCTACTGCTCCTCTCAACTTCTCCTCTCCACTCATTTTCCTCCCTTCTCCTCCCCTCCTCCCTTCTCCTCTCTTATCAACTCATTTACCTCTCCTCTCCATTCTACGCCTCCTCTCCACTCATATCTCCATCTCCCTGCACTTCCTCCTTTCATACTCGCCATCAATCATCCCTCCTTTCATCTCTCTGACAGGAGTAATTTCCAGGCTGCTTCTACATATGAGTGTGTGGGAATGAGAGAGAGAGAGAGAGACAGAGAGAGAGAGAGAGAGAGAGAGAGAGAGAGAAGCCGCGTTACCAATTGTCAAGCAAATTTTAGCAAAATGTTGAAATGTTGCAAAAAACAGGTTTCCATCCGCTACCTGGCCAGCTTCGAAAAATGGAGAGGTCTTAAGGAATTTGTTTCAGTTACATTTATTTATCTGACGCTTTTATATCAAAAAGCGACTTACAATAAGTGCATTCAACCATGACGATACTACCCAGAAATTGCAAGATTCATGCGAGTACATCAAATTCATCAAATAAGCAAACTGCTTCAAGTGCTACATTTTAGAAACAATTATTACATAATTTTTCATGGGCCAAGATGCAGTCTGAACAGATGTGTTTTCAGCCTGCAATAGAAGGGGTGTAGGGTTTCTGCTGTCCTTGTATCAGTGGGGAGCTCGTTCCACCATTGTGGAACCAGGACAGCAAAGAAAATCTGGATTTTGTAGAGCGGCAACTGGGGCACCTCTCTTAGTGAGGGAGTAGCAAGCCGTTTGGCCGTTGCAGAGCGTAGTGGACGGGCTGGGGTCTATGGTCTGACCATGTCCATGATGTAGGAAGGGCTTGAGTATCCACAGCACGGGAAAAACAAGTACCATTGACTTGCCGACAAGCAGCCACCGGTAGCCAGTGCAGAGTTCGGAGGAGCGGTGTAGTGTGGGAGAACTTGGGTAGGTTGAAAACTAGCCAGCCTGCTGCATTCAATCGGGAAAATCTGAATAGATTTTTCTTTCATGTCAGCTAGAATTGGCCATGCTTCATATGGTCAGCATGTACCTGTTGTTGCTACCAGCCATGTTTTCAAGCATTATGGGAATATCCGGGATGACGCCAACCGCGGGAACAGCTTGTCAGTCACGTAGGTTAAATGTTCTCTACGGCAGAATCTATTCGCCAAAAAGTGTGTCCATCTCCCATTTAGCCCATTAACTCTTTTTCGTAAAATGCAATAACCACCTCAAGCAAACATTACCTTTTTTGCGAAATCTAGTTTTTCTTTTCTTTTCTATACATGTTGTGACACAAGGAGTTATGCTCTTGAGTCACTCCCCGTGTGTCCGCGAGTGCGTGCAAGTTAATGTGTGTATGTGTGTGAGAGAGAGCGATAGTGTGTGTGCGTTTGTGTGTGTGTGTGTTGTGTGTGTGTGTGTGTGTGTGTGTGTGTGTGTGTGTGTGTGTGTGTGTGTGTGTGTGTGTGTGTGTGTGTGTGTGTGTGTGTGTGTGTGTGTGTGTGTGTGTGTGTGTGAATGCGTTTGTGTGCGCACACAATGAATTACAAATGACAATATTAACGATATAAATGAAATGCTGTTACGCCCAGACAACTCTGTCTCAACACAACGTGACAATTCTTTAGCATTAGCATTAGCCTCTCGCTGGCCAGAAACCATACTTGCCAACCCTCATGATTTTCCTGGCAGACTCCCGTTTTTCCATTTCCTTTACCGGTATTCTCCTGGAGACAACATTGTCACGTATACGGAGACGTGTCTCCGTATCTACGTGGCTGGTTAATGTGGATTTGGATGTGAAGTCACTATCCAATCATAACGCAACGCAATGAGATGGAGAAGACCACAAAAAATAAATAAGCTAATGTATGTCAATACATTTTTGTATAGAGAGAGAGTAATAAAATACATTCAACAGATGTTATTTGTTTCTTATTTAGTGATTTAAAAAAAATTCACAAATAATGCATGAAATGAAGTCTGTGCAACTGAGACTATTTTCTGGAGGAAGACCCCCAGACCTCGCATGGTAGTTTTGTATATTGTCCCTATTTCTGAGGGCACAGGGTGGGCAAGTATGCCAGAAACACATGTCAATTAGTAATAAAAGCCAAGCCTTTCTCTGTAAAGCCTAGCCCACAAAACAAGGTCTTTAAGAGCTGCTTATGAACAACGCCCAAACAGTACAATACGATCAAATGATTATAATATCAAAGGAGTGTCATAATATGTTGTCGTTGCTATATAAATCTACTGCCTGGATCTCATGATGTTAGGGGTATACAAGTACATCGACCTGCAGTACATGGAGATTACGAGTTTCATATTATACATAATATCTATACAACACAATACAATTATGAACCCTACAATTAGACATTACCTGTTGGTGCACTTTAATAATGATGAACATTTGGTTGTTTGTGTGTGTGTGTGTGTGTGTGTGTGTGTGTGTGTGTGTGTGTGTGTGTGTGTGTGTGTGTGTGTATGTGTGATGTGTGTATGTGTGTGTGTATATGTAGGGTTTTCAGTTAATCAGTTAATCAGTCCCTTAACTACATTGCATCACTTTTGACTTTTCTTCAGAAGCATTTCTTGCCCCTGTCCGCGGCCCCTGTGTGTGTGATGTGTGTGAGATGTGTGTGTGTGGTGTGTGTGTGTGTGCATGTGCATGTCTTTACATGTGTGTACACATGTCCTACAGGAAGGCAGTGAGTTCTTGTCAGATCCTCAATGATTAAGCTCTTCTGTGCAATGGTTATTATTAGCTTGTCATCCGTTCCTGTCTCTCGACTGCTAGGCATTAGACTTCTGTAGCCGTCACATGGAACTGCCTTTCTCTCTGCACTTCCCTCTCAAACCTGCCGTTTTGGTTGTCCAGTATTAATGCACCCCAGTGTAGTAGCAGCAATATGCAGGGGTGTGCATGGGTTAGTGTATTTGGGATTTGGCAAGTGAGTTTGTGCATGCGTGTGTTGTTTTGTAAGTGCATGTGCATGCAACATGTGCCTGTGTGTGTGTGGTTTGTGTGTGTGGTTTGTGTGAGAATCTGCATGCAACTTGTGCCTGAGAGTGTGTATGTGTATGTGTATGTGTGTGTTTGAGCAGTACCTTTTGCAGTAGTTAATAATAGCTTGCAGAGACATCTGAAGCAAATGTGTGTGTGTGCGCACAACTGTGTGCGCACGTGTGTAATTATCAGGACAGGGTGGGCCGACTTTGAAAGTGGTTATGTATCTGCGTGTGCTCCTGTGTGTGTTTACCTAACTGGGTCAGCCAATGGTCTGTGAAAGTCAAACAGGTGTCCTTCAGATCGCCCACCTAGCAC
Source organism: Lota lota (assembly GCA_026745465.1). Lineage (NCBI taxonomy): Eukaryota > Metazoa > Chordata > Actinopteri > Gadiformes > Lotidae > Lota > Lota lota. The sequence continues at coordinate 408,372 of JACYXH010000384.1, read as the reverse complement.
ACACACAAAGAGTTGGGGTGGGGGGGGGGGGGGGGGGGGGGGGGGGGGGGGGAGAGACGGAATTGAAGAGGATGGAGAGGTGAAGCAGCGAGCGAGGGAATACAAGTGAGGCAGCGCAGTGCCTCATTTTGGAGAGGGTGGCAATACAGTGAGCGTCATCATGATCGTTGAATTTAAGATCTCCCCTCCAAATTGTGGCTTACTCTTTAAATACACTCTGGCTGTTTCCGCAGTCTATGCACGTGGTCCAACCTATTCACCCCCTTCGTCCACAATCCTGGGTCAGCAACAGTCATTAGGACACCCTATGGCTTATAGCATTCTGCTGAATTTCTCCAATATTCTTTCTCCGTCTCTACACACTGCGCTGTGCACCATGTCTGCCCACACACACACACACACATTTACACACACACACACACACACACACACACACACACACACATGCATACATACAGACGCATACACACACATACATACATACACATATACACACATACACACTCAGACACACACAGAAACGCACTCAAACACACACATACATACACACACACAAACACACATACGCACTCAAACGCACGCATACACACACGCACATACACGAACATACACTCACACACACATACATACACACACACAAACATACATATACACAGACAGACCCACAGATACACACACATAAATACACATGCACACATACATACACATACGCACACAAACGCACACGTACATAGTACACATACGTACACAGACACACAATATGCACCCACTTAATAACATACAAACACACATACCGTGCCCACCAACACACACACACACACAGCGGATTGTGTGTGTGTGTGTGTGTGTGAGAAGGATCATCAAGTTTAGAGTTCATCTCCAGTTCAGAGAGGTTCACACAGCGGTCAGCAGGCCATCACCCGGGCACTCTCTCTCTCACTCTGACTCTTCCTCGCTCTATCATTATCTCTCTGGCTCTAACACCCCCCCCCCCCCCCCCCCCATCTCTCTCTCTCACTCTAACGCTACCTCGCTCTATCATTCTCTCTCGTTCTGACTCTACCTCCTCTCCATCACTCTGGCTCTACCTCACTCTATCATTCTCTCTCTCTCTCTCTCTCTCTCCCTCTCTCTCTCTCTCTTCTCTCTCTCTCTCTCTCTCTCTCTCTGCCTCTTTCACTAGGTCTCTCTATTATTCTCTCTGTTCTGCTCTCTGACGGGGATCAATCAAACATTGATCAGAATGGATCAATGTGATGTGAATGTTGATACTTGTGTTATTAGTGAGCAGCAGGTAGGAGCATCTTGATCAAGGATGCTTAGGGAGGCGGCAGACATTGGGGATCGAATCCAGTACCTCCTCGCTGGGACACCCTAGCCACTACACTAGGACTTTCACTATCGCTAACACATTCACTATCACATTCACTATCACTATCACATTCACTAACACATTCGCTATCACATTCACTATCACTTTCACATTCACTATCACATTCACTATCACATCCACTATCACATTCACATTCACTATCACATTCACATTCACTATCACATTCACTATCACATTCACTATCACATTCACTATCACATTCACATTCACTATCGCTATCACATTCACTATCACATTCACATTCACTATCACATTCACTATCACTTTCACTATCACATTCACTATCACATTCACATTCACTATCACATTCACTATCACATTCACTATCACATTCACATTCACTATCGCTTTCACTATCGCTATCACATTCACTATCACTATCACATTCACTATCACTATCACATTCACTATCACATTCACTATCACATGCACTATCACTTTCACATTCACTTCCATTTTCACTACATTACACTTTCTCTATCACTATCACGTTCACTAACAAGATGGAGCTCAGCCTGGGTTAGGCAGAGTTGAGAGTCAGGTTGGATGTCTCCCTGCATGCGGTCTGTTCTTGGGGCGCCCTGGAACTGTTTAGGAGACAACAATGGCCGGAGCCTGTGGGGGGTGGGGGGTGGGGGTGGGGGGGGGGGGGTGGGGGTGGGGGGTGGGGGGGTGGGGGGGTGGGGGTTGGAGGGGGGGGTTAGCAGTCTAGCTTGATGCTCAGTTGAAGCCATTGTTTCTTATTAAACACTTTTGTGGAAGGGATTTGGATGAGGGGCATGTATTGCAGTACTTGGGTTTGACCACTTTAAGCTGGGATCCCCACACTTTAAATGAATCACTTCTGGCAACAAAATCAATGGCATGAAAGGAATGAAAGACGTTTTTGTGTATCATTGTTGGGGAAACATGGATGACCTACTTTGGCAGCTGACCTCAAACTGACTGTTGTGGGTATCGTGGCGAGGATAGTGTGTGTGTGTGTGTGTGTGTGTGTGTGTGTGTGTCTGTTCTTGTGTGTGTGTGTGTGTGTGCGTGCGTGCGTGCGTGCGTACATACTTGTCATATTGGCTGACGTTGTGTCAGCTGTGTTCAATTCTGTGTCACCAACTGCCACGTTTGTTTTCTGCTGTTTCCACAGTGGCATCAGTTCCACAATGTAACTGCATACGAACAACGTCAAAAGAAAGAGCGCACTTACAACACACAACGTAAACTGTTAGCCTTAGCTTTAGCCTATGCCACCAAAAGCTACCCTAGCGCCCCTGGCCCAGATATGCGGTTGGTGTTTGTGCCGCGTCCATCCCCCCAAAGCCGCTGTCTGCTCGGCTGGAGTAGAGTCTGCTGTAAGCCAGCCCATTGGCCCAGGTCCAGGCGTCCTGCCGCAAGAGGGACGGGCTAGCTAGCGCTTCACCACATGCCAGGGCTACGCCAGGACACAGGGTTAGACAAAACACAGCCGGGACAGTCTTCAGAGACAGTCTTCAGTGGCTCGCGTGCAGACTCAGTCTACACGTAAGTGACAAAAAGGGAGGAGACACAGAAATGGACGTTTTTTTTCTTTTTCACTTTTCGAAACAAAGACCTTTGTGGATGCATTAAGGGTGTTGTTAATGTTTGCAGTGTATGGAAGAGTGGCATGTACAGGGGAATCCTGGAAAACAGAGGAAACCTTGTGGTTAAGTAGCGTTGAATCCAGGTCTCCCATGTGAACCACCTCACCCGACTGCCCCGCCCCGCCCCTTCCTGTTCTGCCCCTTCCTGTCCCGCCCCTTCCTGCCCATTGGCCATCCAGGCGGAGCTTGCTGGTAGGCTGCGGACATTGTGGTTATATTTATACAATTGTTCGTAGGATTCAATCAGTAGCTGGGCATCCCTCATACACAAACAACACACACACACGTCACACACACATATCAAACACACACAACACACACACAACACACACATCAAACACACACACAACACACACACATCAAACACACACACAACACATACACATATCCAAAACACACACAACATACACAACACACACACACACACACATCACACACACACACAACATTGTTGAGCATCTTGAAAAGAATGTGTTAATTTACAAATGTATTTTCCAATTCTATTTTGTTTGGGTGCAAACGTGTTTGAATGCATCATCCCTGCAATGTGTGATCTGGTGGTTTAAAGGGAATCATGCTCTCTGTTTCCTAATGCAGGCGAGGACTGCTTCACGTGCGTGTTGTGTAAAGCGTGGCCTGCAACATCAGCTCTGTTTCAGAGAACATTTCGCGAAGGAGCTGGACCGGCGACGTCATCAGCCCTGAATTTGCGCTCTCCATTGGTCCGATTTTGAAAAATGACGTCAATGGTCCAACTGGTTGACCCGATGGTTTCGCGGGGAAACAGAGTTGATGTTCTAGATCGAAAATTTTTCACTGAGTGCAAAAGCGCATGAAGCAGTCCTCCGTTATATTAGAAAATAGCGAGCATCACGTTTCCCCTTTCAGGCGTGAGAACAGATGTCCACAGACAAGACACACAGACCACCTTCTAGTCATTGATTTGTCTCTGTTATTTGTCACAGAGGTGCTGTAACCAATTTACTAAAGCTACTAATACATCAAACCGTCATATATATCTAAACATGCATATCGGAAATGTTCTGGTTCCTCAGGTCCATGCATTAATAAACTATGTGCATAAAACCACAAGAATGAATTCGCATTTCATCTATCATCTCCTCCGAAATTAAAACGTGGAGAAATACGACCCAGCCTAAATGAGTGGGGGGAGTTGCAACTTATTTTCCTTCTGCATACTTTCACGAAAATCGCGAGCTCAGCGATGGCACCGGTCCACGGTAACCCCCCCTACCCCCACCCCTCCTCCTATATCTGGCCAGTGAACTCTGCTGTCGCCACGCTTTCGCCCGGCGCCGTCGCCGCGGCGCCGTAGTGCCGAGTCTCACTTTGCATGAGAAATCGAAGCGCACCTCGTTCTTTATGGCGGTCGTCCGCGACCTTTGTCATGCCGGCGAATTAAGCTAGAAGCGTATCAGCTGCGCCGGCCCTTCCTCCTCTAACCCCCCCCCCCCCCCCCCCCCCCCACCCCCCCCCCCCCCCACCCCTCGCCGGCGTACCCGCCTATTAACTGAGTGAGCACGGCGGTGCGGGGGTCACACATAAGTAACCTTATCTTGTAATTGGGTTCAAGGTTAGGTGACCCCGGAGCAGGGCGGGGTCGCGGGGGGTTAAGGTCGCGTTGGCACGCTGAAAGGGGGTGCTTTTAATCACATATAGGGGATGGGGGTGGTGGGGCGGGGGGGGGGGGGGGGGGGTGGGGGGGTCGACGGAGTAAGAAATCAAGAGCCATAAGACCCTGCTATCTGACTAGCCTCGCGTCAACCCCCCCCCCCCCATCTCTCTCTCTCCTTAATTTCCTCCAGTTCAAACCAAATAAATAAAACCACATCCCACCTGCACTGACCTCCCTCACTCCCCCCCCCCCCCCTCCTCTCTCTCTCCCTTATAACAGAGGAGTTCATGTTGGACAAGAAGGGGGCTGACAAAGAGATTGGGGGAGAGAGAGAGGATGGAGGGAGGCAGGGAGGGAGGGGCGGTCACTAAGGCAACCTATATCCACGCCAAGGTCTTGGAAGCTCTTAACCCCCACGTGAATCGATATGGACGGCGACTGGGCTAATATTCAGCGGGCAGATGGGAGAATTAGCCGGCGGGAAGATGTGATGGCGGTGGGGATTCGGTGGCGTCCGCTCAAAGAGATGCATGCTGGGTAGAGAGTGGAGATGATGACGGTTATCCAGAGAGATGGATAAACTGGTCCCTTCTTATCTCTCATCTTATCTCCTTTACCTGCCTTTCTCGTTCACTCTTATCGCTTTCGTTTGGTCGGTCTGATCTACTCTTCATTCATCACTCTCTCGTTGTGTCATTGTCTCTCTCCCTTCTCTCTCTCTTCAATCATCAAAGAACCGGAGAGATTCAAATCAGCATTTTGTATTTAAGATATAGACAAATCCGTTTTTCTGGTTGTCAGGCAGCCAAACAACAAGAATTCAAAACCAAGATTGGATTAAAAAGAACTCAGACACAAGTACGAAGACAGTCTTGATTCAGACTGTAAGCCACATCGGTTCTTCACTGCAGTGAGGACCAGTTTGTTGTGAGCTCTAAACTCTAAACCATCGTTTCCTGTCATCCAGAGGACATTAACGAATGCCAGTGAAAACACATCGGAGAACTCTGACCCGACATCCATAATGTCCATCGCTCTTTTTTCTACCTCTCTCGCTCTCTTTCTCTCTCTCTCTCTCGCTCTCTCTCTCTCTCTCTCTCTCTCTGTGTCCCTCGCTCTCTCTCGCTCTCGCTCTCTCTCTCTCTCTCTCTCTCTCTCTCTCGCTCTCTCGCTCTCGCTCTCGCTCTCGCTCTCGCTCTCTTTCTCTCTCATCTCCTCATTCTGTTCACCTCCTTCTCTGGATCCCAAGCTAGTATCCATTTCCAATGCTCTTTTCATTCCCCCCCACCTCTCTCTCTCTCTCTCTCTCTCTCTCCTTCTCTCCCTCCATCACCCTGCTCCCTCTCTCCATCCTTCAGCTGGACGGGCGGTGTAGGACAGGGTTCGTCTGGTGCGACCCCTCCACTGCCAAGGGCGAGGAAATAGCCCAGATTAAAGAGCTTGTAAATAATGAGCCATAAACATCTGCCTGTTAGCCCCCGCTCCATTCATCTTGCACTCCTCCATCTGCTCTCTCTCTCTCTACCTCTCTCTACCTCTACCGCACTCTTGAACTCTCCCTCTCTCTGTGCCTCGCTCTCCATCTCCACCTCTCTCCGCGTACCTCTCTTTCTCTCAATCTCCCTCCATCTCCCTCTATCTCCCTCTATCTCTCTCTTCCTCCCTCCCTCTATCTGTCTCTTCCTCCCTCTCTCTCTCTCTCTCCTCCTCATCAAGAGTCCATGAGAGGTTCGTTAGAATCCAAAACAAACAAACTCAGCGTTGACCTCTCATTGTGGGGTGGGGGGGGGGGGGGGGGGGGGGGGGGGGGGGGGGGGGGGGGGTCGCGTACAGTGCACATCCTCTGGGGTCACGTCCGCCATGACTCAACCTAAAGACAACAATAGCTGCATTAGCTTTGTTTTTCTCCCCCCCCCCCTCCCCCCTCCCCCCCTGGAAGAACAAGCCTCTGCAGTGAAAACCAATGTTGGATTCAAAGTAAAGCGAAAGGTTTCGTGGTTTTTGGAATCAGGATGGCGTGGTGTTGTCCTCTTCGGGGGGAAAAACTCTTCTGTCTGTTGTTGTGTTTGCTTTGCGCGTCGAGCCTCGGATCGACCTGCACTCGCTTGGCAAAGACTTTCAACTGTAAAACCCCGGGCTTTGTATGGCTGGGCCTTATTAACAACCTCGCCCCTAATGAGCGATCGCTGCTCGTTAGGGGTGGGCGACCGACATCTGTTCTGAGTAGCGGCCACTTGCGCTCTCTCTCTCTCTCTCTCTCTCTCTCTCTTTCTCTCGCTCTCTTTCTCGCTCTCTCTCTCTCTCTCTCTCTCTCTCTCTCTCTCTCTCTCCCTCTCTCGCTCTCTCTCTCGCTCGCTCGCTCGCCCGCCTTGTTTTCCCCCTGTGGCGATGCAATCTAGTTGGAGCTGTGTGAATCCTGAACCAAACGACCCCTGGCCCTGGCTCTAACTACCTCATTTGTGGACCTACTGCAGGTGGCAAATTAGGCCAAACAAAGAGCTAATCCGAGGCCGGGGCCGGGGCCAGGGGCCAGGGCCGGGGCCCCGTCAACAGGCTTACGGCTGTGTACAGTACAGTACAGAGCCAGACAGGGTCGGGATGGTTGTACTCCCGGGCGGGCTTTTGGCTCTGCGAGGTTTCGGGTAAAAGGAGTACGTGAAACAATGCTAATGTGCGAACAATGCCATTTGTCCTGTTTGTGGTGTGTGTTGCTATGGGAACACCCTTTGCTGTTGCTTTAAGACCCATATGGTTTGTATGGGCCGGTTCTTCCCTCACTCACACTTAATTCCCACTTTCTATCGATGTTACCCAATTCTATTTTATTGAAATGATTCGTGCGAACGGTACACAGTGCCGGATTAATGAGGACTTGAATGGCATAACTTTAATACACAAGAATAATATTCAGGTTTACATTCTTAGCAGTTTGGGGAGTGGGCCAGGGGGCTAGGCTGCATGTGTTTCTATGGGCGTGCCTTTAAGTTATGCAGCTAGTTTGCTTACCTTGGCAGAGCAGGGCCTTGTGCCCGAACAGAGCAGCAACACCACAGTATAATTGTTGTCTGCAGCGCATGCAAAACGGAAAATGAGCAAGATGCAAGCTAAGAGAATCCCCAGATAATGTATTGACATGTTGACCTTCTGGAAGTGGTTGGTCAGTCACACACAGGTCACAGAGATAAAAAGCTTTCCAAACTTTAGGATGGATGCTGATGTTGTACAAGCTGGAATCCCTTCATGTGGGTTTTTATAGAGAAAGGATCTTTGTTATTCATGGGGTCTCTGCTAGATCTCACAATTTATGCATCGGTCACAAGAAAATGGTTAATAAATGAACATGAACACATGAATGAAAGATCAACTCTTTAGTGAGTAGGAGCTGGTGGACGTAGACTGCAGACATTAGGCTTTAAATAGAATTAATAATTAAATAGTGATAAAATAACACTAATATTCATCTGTATTACTTACTGTCATTAACAAATATGGATTTGGTAGGGCACAGAAACCAACCATGAAAGGTTTTAGGTATAAAAAAACAATTGTGAATGTTTTGTTCAGGTCGTGGCAGTAACTTTCTGGATTCAGCTTCGGTAGAGGTGTTGGTCCACTGTTCCATTTGCAGTTGATGAGTGCAAATGGCCAAAGCAGTTGACCATCTCCGTCTCAGAGCCGCTGGGTTCCATGTGTCGGCCATCTTGGTGAACGCGGCATTCAGTTCCAT
>JACYXH010000384.1:157500-395000 GCA_026745465.1 Lota lota | reverse complement strand
GAGTGAGGGAGAGAGAGAGAGAGAGAGAGTGAGGGAGAGAGAAGGAGAAAGAGAAAGGGGGGGTAGAGAGAGGGAGAGAAAGAAAGAGATCAAGAGAGATTTTCTGCTCCAACACTTCTACCGCCCCCCCCCCCCCCCCTCTCTCTTTCCATTCACACAGACACGGAATACCACACGCACAGCTGCACTCCAAGCCCGACCGTAACCCCCCAACCCTAGCCTCACACACACACACACTAACAGACGCACACACTAACAGACGCACACACACACACTAACAGACGCACACACTAACAGACACACACACTAACAGACACACACACACACTAACAGACGCACACACTAACAGACACACACTAACAGACGCACACACTAACAGACACACACACACTAACAGATGCACACACTAACAGACGCACACACACACACTAACAGACGCACACACTAACAGACACACACACACTAACAGACAGACACACACACACACTAACAGACGCACACACTAACAGACACACACTAACAGACGCACACACTAACAGACACACACACTAACAGACGCACACCACTAACAGACACACATACACACACACTGACAGACACACACACACACACTAACAGACGCACACACTAACAGACACACACTAACAGACGCACACACTAACAGACACACACACACTAACAGACGCACACCACTAACAGACACACATACACACACACTGACAGATAGACACACAAACACACACACACACTGACAGACACACACACACACACGCACACTGAGAGACACACACAAACACACACACACACACACACACACTAACACAGATACTCACACTCACACATACGCACACACATCACACATACACAGACACACGCACAAGCCGAACGCGAGAGGACAAGTCACCTCCACCCCACGGCAGCAACACCTCCGTCACTTCACTTCAGCGCTGGGTCACGGCACACAGCGACTCCACCAGAGACGACCTCGGCCGCGATGGAACAGGGAAAATAAAATGACAACACTGGGGAGAACTACTCCCGACACGCAGGACCACCCCTATTTACACCGTCCCAACCTCACGCTAACCTCCACCCCCAGCCCGGACACCACCCTATCCTCCACCCCCAGCCCGGACACCACCCTATCCTCCACCCCCAGCCCGGACACCACCCTATGCCCCACACCACCCTAACCTCCACCCCCAGCCCGGACACCACCCTATCCTCCACCCCCAAACCAAACACCACCCTATCCTCCACACCACCCTAACCTCCACCCCCAAACCAAACACCACCCTATCCTCCACCCCCAGCCCAGACACCACCCTATCCTCCACCCCCAGCCCAGACACCACCCTATGCTCCACACCACCCTATCCTCCTCCCCTAGCCCGGACACCACCCTATGCTCCACACCACTCTATCCTCCACCCCCAGCCCAAACACCACCCTATGCTCCACACCACCCTAACCTCCACCCCCAGCCCAGACACCACCCTATGCTCCACACCACCCTATCCTCCACCCCCAGCCCTGACACCACCCTATGCTCCACACCACCCTATCCTCCACCCCCAAACTGAACACCATCCTCTTTTGAACACCCCCACCCCACCCAATAACCTAAGCACACTTCAGGTTTAAAACGGAAATACAAATATTCATGAAACTCTATCTTTGTTGTTTTGTCTACAAATATATTTTTCTGATAATTATTTTGTGCCAAAATAGTGTCAATATGAAAATGTTTGGTTTTTTAATATCGTGTTAAGCTCCATTGATATGAGTTTACCAAGGTAATAATGTAGAAAGGGGACTGGTTTACAAAACTAAAGCTAGGTCTCCACATGAAATCCCTCATGAAAGGAAGCGTCACGTCCCACGATTACGTAATTTTATACTGTGGTTTCTGGCGGCCTCTAGTGGACAGAAAGTACACAAATTAAGTCCTACCCAAATGTAGTATTTCATAGCATATACTTCCCTAGAATTGTTTTTCAAAATCTGCAGTTTTCAATTATGTCTGAGGAAGAAAGTTTGGAGATATTGGAGGAGTCCTACAAGCACGCAGATTAAAAAAAAACAATATGCTACTGAAATACAAATCAACGCAGGCATTGTGCAGGGCACAATTTTAGTGTCTGGCCAGAATGTTTCTACTATCAAACTGTTTACATTGTTGAAACGGTTAACATTTTTTTTTATTACGTTTTGTTTTTAGTTTTAATCATGTTTAAATCTTGGAAACGTTTACATATTAATACCACACGTGGGCGCTGTGGGGCAAGACGGTGACAGGAAACGCGAAGAAGAAGTCGTACCCACCTGCAGCCCAAACAGTACTTTTCATAAGCTAGGGTTTGTTTTGCTCTGGACCTTTTTGCAATTTTACAATTATCCCTTATCAAAACATTGTTTCCCTAAGGTTTTTCTCAAGCCGTGTCAGCTGTGGACGGCTCACCCTCCCCCCCCCGCATGGAGGCTTCAGCTAGACATTTACGCTTCCAGTTGTACACACAGGACGAGAGTCACGTCATAGAAAATGCAGTTACTTCTGCCATACACGCCTTGCTGGACGCCATTTACAGCGTCAATTGTGATAAAATAGTCAAATACCAGAGTATTGTGGAAGACAGGGACAAGGAGATCAGTCGACTGGAATGCAAGCTGAGACAAAATGAGTTAGAACTGAGGGTCGTGCGGGGACAGAGAGATGGTTATCGGAAACTTGCTGTTGAAGGGCAGGGCTCTGTGGCTACAGGCCATGGGTGTAAAGACGGCTACGAGGTACCAGCTGGCGATGATGCCATGACAAATGGCTTAACCGTGCAAACGGATTTCACTAGTAAGTAAAAAGAAGGGTTTAAGCCCCCTCGCCTGGGTGAGATCTCCAGCCTGGACCGCCTACTCTGTCAATCTAAAAAAAGAAACTGCCTGCATGTATGTCTAGCCTAGACCGCCCACTGTCAATCAAAAAAAAGAAACTGTATATCTAAAGCTTAAAATAGAAACTGTGTGTGTGTGTGTGTGTGTGTGTGTGTGTGTGTGTGTGTGTGTGTGTGTGTGTGTGTGTGTGTGTGTGTGTGTGTGTGTGCGCGTGTGTCGAATCCCAAATGAGTCGAGCAAATACTATCAATGAGACCTTCCCCACGTATGAACCCCCAACGCCCCCCCCCCCCCCCCCCCCCCCCCCCCCTCCAGGTGGATCGGCAGGAAGACCTCCATCGCTGCCCCGTGTGGACGACGACCACACCGCCGCCCCGTACTCGCTCCACAAGCGCAGCGGCACCCGGGATCACTCGGACGCTATCGCTCACTCCCCCGGGGACCGCGTCCCTCCCGTCCCGCCCCGCCCGGTGGTCAAGGAGGAGGAGCCGTCGGGCTGCGAGGCGTTCTTCATCAAGCTGGAGATGTGCGAGCAGAGCTGTGGAAGCGGCCAGCAGGGCGAGAGGCAACGCCCAGACCGTCCCAGCCAGAGCCCCGCCGCCCAGAGCAGTAGGGGACGCTCTTCATCAGAACTGACCCACGTTAGACTGGCGCTACATAGGCCTTCCTCCTCATGGAGGAGACAGAGCCATAGGCCTTCCTCCCCATGGAGGAGACAGAGCCATAGGCCTTCCTCCTCATGGAGGAGACAGAGCCATAGGCCTTCCTCCCCATGGAGGAGACAGAGCCATAGGCCTCCTCATAGAGGAGACAGAGCCATAGGCCTCCTCATAGAGGAGACAGAGCCATAGGCCTTCCTCCTCATGGAGGAGACAGAGCCATAGGCCTCCTCAAAGAGGAGACAGAGCCATAGGCCTTCCTCCTCATAGAGGAGACAGAGCCATAGGCCTTCCTCCTGATAGAGGAGACAGAGCCATAGGCCTTCCTCCTCATGGAGGAGACAGAGCCATAGGCCTTCCTCCTCATGGAGGAGACAGAGCCATAGGCCTCCTCATAGAGGAGACAGAGCCATAGGCCTTCCTCCTGATAGAGGAGACAGAGCCATAGGCCTTCCTCCTCATGGAGGAGACAGAGCCATAGGCCTTCCTCCTCATAGAGGAGACAGAGCCATAGGCCTCCTCATAGAGGAGACAGAGCCATAGGCCTTCCTCCTCATGGAGGAGACAGAGCCATAGGCCTTCCTCCTCATGGAGGAGACAGAGCCATCGGCCTTCCTCCTCATGGAGGAGACAGAGCCATAGGCCTTCCTCCTGATAGAGGAGACAGAGCCATAGGCCTCCTCATAGAGGAGACAGAGCCATAGGCCTCCTCATAGAGGAGACAGAGCCATAGGCCTTCCTCCTCATAGAGGAGACAGAGCCATAGGCCTTCCTCCTGATAGAGGAGACAGAGCCATAGGCCTCCTCATAGAGGAGACAGAGCCATAGGCCTCCTCATGGAGGAGACAGAGCCATAGGCCTTCCTCCTCATGGAGGAGACAGAGCCATAGGCCTTCCTCCTCATAGAGGAGACAGAGCCATAGGCCTTCCTCCTGATAGAGGAGACAGAGCCATATGCCTCCTCATAGAGGAGACAGAGCCATAGGCCTTCCTCCTCATAGAGGAGACAGAGCCATAGGCCTCCTCATAGAGGAGACAGAGCCATAGGCCTTCCTCCTCATAGAGGAGACAGAGCCATAGGCCTTCCTCCTCATAGAGGAGACAGAGCCATAGGCCTTCCTCCTCATGGAGGAGACAGAGCCATAGGCCTCCTCATAGAGGAGACAGAGCCATAGGCCTCCTCGTAGAGGAGACAGAGCCATAGGCCTTCCTCCTCATAGAGGAGACAGAGCCATAGGCCTTCCTCCTCATAGAGGAGACAGAGCCATAGGCCTTCCTCCTGATAGAGGAGACAGAGCCATATGCCTCCTCATAGAGGAGACAGAGCCATAGGCCTTCCTCCTCATAGAGGAGACAGAGCCATAGGCCTTCCTCCTGATAGAGGAGACAGAGCCATAGGCCTTCCTCCTCATAGAGGAGACAGAGCCATAGGCCTTCCTCCTGATAGAGGAGACAGAGCCATATGCCTCCTCATAGAGGAGACAGAGCCATAGGCCTTCCTCCTCATAGAGGAGACAGAGCCATAGGCCTTCCTCCTCATAGAGGAGACAGAGCCATATGCCTCCTCATAGAGGAGACAGAGCCATAGGCCTTCCTCCTCATGGAGGAGACAGAGCTATAGGCCTCCTCAAAGAGGAGACAGAGCCATAGGCCTTCCTCCCCATGGAGGAGACAGAGCCATAGGCCTTCCTCCTCATGGAGGAGACAGAGCCATAGGCCTTCCTCCCCATGGAGGAGACAGAGCCATAGGCCTTCCTCCCCATGGAGGAGACAGAGCCATAGGCCTTCCTCCTCATGGAGGAGACAGAGCCATAGGCCTCCTCAAAGAGGAGACAGAGCCATAGGCCTTCCTCCTCATGGAGGAGACAGAGCCATAGGCCTCCTCATGGAGGAGACAGAGCCATAGGCCTTCCTCCTCATGGAGGAGACAGAGCCATAGGCCTCCTCATAGAGGAGACAGAGCCATAGGCCTTCCTCCTCATGGAGGAGACAGAGCCATAGGCCTCCTCAAAGAGGAGACAGAGCCATAGGCCTCCTCATGGAGGAGACAGAGCCATAGGCCTTCCTCCCCATGGAGGAGACAGAGGCATAGGCCTACCTCCTCATGGAGGAGACAGAGCCATAGGCCTTCCTCCTCATGGAGGAGACAGAGCCATAGGCCTCCTCCTCATGGAGGAGACAGAGCCATAGGCCTTCCTCCTCATGGAGGAGACAGAGCCATAGGCCTTCCTCCTCATGGAGGAGACAGAGCCATAGGCCTTCCTCCTCATGGAGGAGACAGAGCCATAGGCCTTCCTCCTCATGGAGGAGACAGAGCCATAGGCCTTCCTCCTCATGGAGGAGACAGAGCCATAGCCTTAGGGATAGCAGAGCTGCAGTCTACCTGTAGGCAACTTTGAGCAAGATAACCTCACTCCTACCTGCTCCTTAATGGCAACCTGAATTCACTATTGCTTTGGATAAAAGTGTTGGTAGTAAATAGGATATCTGGCCTCAGAGCAACCAAGCATTCAAGCTGATTTTATTCGGGTATAGGGGTTTGATGTTGTGATCAGTATTTGTTCAAATCAGTTTTTGTTTGTTGCAGTTCATTGCTGTAACGGTACATCCTAAATTACTTAAAAGTAATTAGTAGATGTTTTTTTTTGGTTCAAACAACTCCCAAGCATTGGAAAAGTGAAGTGTACTGGGTTAGTGATTGTATTATTTTATTAGCACTAGTGCAAAACGGCATCCACGGGCCTTTCTGGATTCCAGAATGATAGTACAGCTCCACAAAGTGTGTGGTCATCCAGCCCACTAGAGGCACACCAACACAAAAGAGCGCGAGTGCACCAGCCTGCTGGATTTAGCTACATCTCGGTGCTGACATCGCCTTCATGTCCCTCGTGTCCCCTTATGTAAAAATAACAGTGTGTGTGTGTGTGTGTGTGTGTGTGTGTGTGTGTGTGTGTGTGTGTGTGTGTGTGTGTGTGTGTGTGTGTGTGTGTGTGTGTGTGTGTGTGTGTGTGTGTGTGTGTGTGTGTGTGTCAGGAAGGCTGACTGACGCCGAGAGGAACAAGCGGTACCGCCAGAGGTGTCGCTCCACACCAGAGGGTCTGCGTGCCTGCAGAGAGAAGGAACGGCTACGGTAAACGCCCCCCCCCCCCCCCCCCCCCCCCCCCCACCACCACCACCACCACCACCACCACCCGAGGTCAGCTCTGCTCGCGGCGCTGTGGACTTCCACTGTCGACGATCGTTTGAAGTTTATCGACGCCACTACGTTTTCAAAGTGACCTTCATCGACTACATCGCCGTGGGTCCCTCCCCTTGTTTTACAGCGAACGTTCATAGAAACCAGAGCCTTCCCCCAGACCAGCTTTAGTTCCGCGTCGTATAGATCACGGCGCGCGGTACACCTCGCCAGCGTCTACAGGGTTAACGCTAAGCAGAACTACGGCCGTATGACCCCGAGTTCAGTTTCAGTGAAGCCGTCGGAAAGTTCCATCTGCTGATGTCAACTTTGGTTCCAGTAAGTCAGGACTCACAGCTCCTATTGTGTACAGAGGGGTGAACTCAGAAGCAACACAAAACACCGGTTCACCATTTAGTTCATTGAGACGCCTTTGCTGTTTACGAAAGAAAAAAAAAGAGAACAAATTTCAGTTTCAGTTCAGCGATGGCACTGAGGACATCCGTCGTCGATGTTGACCAAAAGACAGACAAACATCACACTCGGACACAAGTCTGTCCTTTGGCATTGGTCCCTGCTTATCGCTGCGATACAGTCCTCACTTTAACCTGAACCAGTTGGTGTGTGTGTGTGTGGGTGTGTGTGTGTGTGTGTGTGTGTGTGTGTGTGTGTGTGAGACCTTTAAGATATGACCGTGTTGAAAATGCAGTTTTAGTGTGGGGGGGAAAATGTGTCTGTGGAAATGACAACTTTAAGAGATTTTAAGGGATACTTGCTGGTCAGCACCAGAGACACTAGTCTGTCTTCTTTGTAATGTGCTGTTTTCTGCGCTCGCTGAGCTTTGATAGATTGATTGCGAGGCGTTTTCTTCACAAAACACCCAGTTAAGCTTCAGGGAAATGAGTCCTAAGGAATGCCCGTGGTCTTTTGTCACCTCCCCATTTGCTGTCAACAGGGTTTTCCGACGGGTTCTGGGCTCGATCCCCAACCTCCACAGCCCACCAGTTTTCATCTTAGAAGGGGACGTGAACCCAAAATCACACTACTTTTTTATTTTTATTTTTTCATGTCTTATATGACCTTCATCGCGGTGATCTGTCATTTTATCGGTGTGACTGAAATAAGACAGTGATTTAGAGAGACGGGCGTAAGATCCACCGTTTCTCTACCGTTCCCTGCTGGCGGGAACGCGGGAACGTTCGCGGCATCGAAGTGCCTTTTGGAATACCCTTCGACGTCACGACGAAGGGACACGGGCCGCGAGGTGTGTGTGTGTGTGTGTGTGTGTGTGTGTGTGTGTGTGTGTGTGTGTGTGTGTGTGTGTGTGTGTGTGTGTGTGTGTGTGTGTGTGTGTGTGTGTGTGTGTGTGTGTGTGTGTGTGTGTGTGTGGAGCTTCGTCTTCGTCAAGAGGGGTTTGTGCTTCCTGGACACTTGTAGCGTAACGCCACGGTGTGTGAAGCATTGCGTATGCAACATCGCTCATATAGCACCCCAACGCAACGATGGTACTATAAAAAGAATCACAAAGTTGCCGTCGGGCGTAACCATGGCAATAACACGCCCCCTCTCAGCCTAAAACACTAGTGTTTGAATTCCCAGTAGGGCCGAGCTCCGCGAGATTCAATAGAAAAATACACTCATGTGTACTTCAATAGAAAAATAGATCAGAATACAAGCAAAGCCATCCATTATTTCCTGCCAACAGTAGGCCATGTTCTGGGTTAGAAAAGGTCACTGTCTACTAAAAATAAGGAACTATAATACAACTCAGCATTCCCAATGAACAAAACAGGCAAAATATAACAAAAATATAACAAAAAAAATATTAAAAGAGCT
Source organism: Lota lota (assembly GCA_026745465.1). Taxonomy (NCBI): domain Eukaryota; kingdom Metazoa; phylum Chordata; class Actinopteri; order Gadiformes; family Lotidae; genus Lota; species Lota lota. Next base: position 386,444 of record JACYXH010000384.1, on the reverse strand, counting down.
GTAGGCTAGCTTTTAGCTTTTCGCAAAAAACGTTAACATGCAAATGAACTGATGAACCAGCGCCCACTGACTTTGAGCGACCATAGCTATGAGCTGTTGGCAGCCAGTCAGCCAACACAGCGACCAAAAGCAGCCAGTCAGCCAACACAGCGACCAAAAGCAGCCAGTCAGCCAGCACAGCGACCAAAAGCAGCCAGTCAGCCAACACAGCGACCAAAAGCAGCCAGTCAGCCAACACAGCGACCAAAAGCAGCCAGTCAGCCAACACAGCGACCAAAAGCAGCCAGTCAGCCAACACAGCGACCAAAAGCAGCCAGTCAGCCAACACAGCGACCAAAAGCAGCCAGTCAGCCAACACAGCGACCAAAAGCAGCCAGTCAGCCAGCACAGCGACCAAAAGCAGCCAGTCAGCCAACACAGCGACCAAAGCAGCCAGCTCAGCCAACACAGCGACCAAAGCAGCCAGTCAGCCAACACAGCGACCAAAAGCAGCCAGTCAGCCAGCACAGCGACCAAAAGCAGCCAGTCAGCCAACACAGCGACCAAAAGCAGCCAGTCAGCCAACACAGCGACCAAAAGCAGCCAGTCAGCCAACACAGCGACCAAAAGCAGCCAGTCAGCCACTCACGGAGCTCGGCCTTCCTCCGAATTCCTGTAGGCCTACCTGTATGCCTACCTGTACTCACCGTAACTCACGTTGGTTACCTCCAGGTACCTGAAGAGGAGGGTGCCAGTAGCAGAGATGTCGGAGGATGCCAGGAGGAGGAAGAGGGAGATGTGGAGAGCTGCAGCCAGAAGGTACCGCGACCGCAAGACGAGTGGACTGTTACCCAACTGCCCGCCAGCAGGGGGCGACCTCTTCGAGGACTGGCCCGCGCTTGGCGACGCGGAGAGTCCGAGGCGAGAGCTGGACCGGTGCACGCGCAGCGCGCTCAGGGATCACAGAGACCGTGAAAAGCAGCCGTGTATCAGCGCACCTCCTCTACGGACTGGTACGTCCATGTGCACTCTCCATAGGGAGACTACCAGTGAGAGGAAGAGGGAGAGATGCTGCACCAAGATATGGAGTCAACAGGAGCGAAGTGGGAGGACGTTTACAACTCGGACTGACCTCAACTGCCGCCAGCCGGGCGACCGACGATCTTCGGGACTGGCATACGTCGATGTCCTGATCATTGTAGTTGTCACAATCTTTTCAGTCCCCTCAAATGTCTGGAACCTCTTAATAATAGCAGGATCGGATATTGAGTTGATTCTTTCCTACCTTGTTTTGTATGTTTGCTTTGCCTCTTTCTTTTTTTTACTGAATGTTTTTGCTAACTTTAATAATTTAACCCGCTTGGTTGATCAGTATGCACTTTTTGTTGTTGCTTTGCTATTCTGTTTTGTAATATAGATAAATAAATATTTTGGGATATGGAATCAGTGGGAAGAGTTATATGAAAATATATTTTTGGAGTAGGTGTACACTGTAAGGCGCCCCCGTTGAGTGAGGTGGAGCTTAGCCTGTGTGAGAATAATAGCCTATCTTTTATAAGCTCCTTCGCACGGCATGCAAAGCTCTTGTGTTTTGTTACATTGTGGGCGCCTTGCGGTTTGTCAGAGCAAAGTTTCTTGCGAAATCAAGCCACAGGGACCTCAGGTAGGGTCTACCTACATTCCCACTGTTTGTTTGAACACTTAATGTTCGTCTACAAAAGGAAATAAAACAAATGCCTCTATACTTCACTCTGTCTCTGCTTTTTCTTTCTTTTTTTATCTGATGTGCTTGTTTACAGTTTACCCCACTGTATCCTGATTGTTCCCGAGGTCAGACGCGACGAGAGAGCCGGTGAGTTTGGGTACGACGCGTAGCGCTCGACGCGCGTAGCTGTACTTCTCACCACATCCTTTTTCTGATCACTACAGGCGGAGGATATGGCTCGATGCTCAGACTCTCTGACAACATGTTAGCGAGATAGCCACAGCTAAAAGTACAGGGTAAGATCGATTTTTGGTTTTGCTTCAAGTGATCTTTTTTGTTTATAACTTTCACGGTGTTGTGCTTCTTTTTTTTAATATGCCTACAGTTTGTCAGGACAAAATATATTGTCTACTTTCTCTGTCTCTATCTCTCTTTTTTTTTAAATATATATTGTTCTATTTTCAGCCGTTCACATATGGATGACACGTCTTAAGCTGTTGGAATGGCAGTTACATTATTCTTCTGGTTTCTGTTCTGGAATCTGTTGTGTTTCTGCATCAAAGATGGTAGGACTTCATCCATCGTCATTTTGTGTTGTTATCCTGAAAAGTCCCTTGTTTCCGAAGGCTCTAGAAACCGACACCCTTTCACTCGGTTTACAGTCCAAAGGATTGTGGATTCACAATCCAATCGGTTCGATTTGACTAGGCCTACAGGCGACACAGCTGACCACACACACACACACACACACACACACACACACACACACACACACACACACACACACACACACACACACACACACACACACACACACACACACACACACACACACACACACACGTTATATCTAATTGTCTTGGTTTACTAGACAAATGATCAACTACTGTTCTGTGGTTTGTATTCTGCCAAGGAAATGCGTTCAATGTGATGTCCTTTTCGGTGTTTCAGTCACGTGTGTCTGTAACGTCACCTGCACCACCGATTACTCCAAGCACCTGGAGTGCGCGTGCTCCGGCCCCTCTCCTCCGGGCTCTGTCCGGCTAGAAGCCGAATGCAGGTACCACCGTTTCTACGACCTCGGTTCTGTTAGGAAATGAACTGTGGAGTTTGGCCAATCAGTGGGGGATACAAGAAGGATCTCTTCCTCTCTTCGGTTCATTCCCCGAATGTGGTGGCTTGGGAATTGCACGCAGTGTGTGTGGGAATTACTTGATTTGTCAAAGAAAGTCCAAGTGTTTTTTTTATGCATCAAGTGCACAGTATAACACAGGGTCATTCTGGACAGTGGAATTATTGCTACACAACAATGATGCATCTAAATGTGACACTGATGAAGTCGTCTGATGATCTAAAGAGTTTACTTCTTCTTCTGCCTCTAAAAACGTATATAGGCCCTAGTCAGAGTGAACTCGGCATGCAACGGTTTCAATTCTAGACATTTAAAGCAGAAGCTCCTATCTCACTTCTCCATGGGATTAGCTCACAAGCAGGGTTCAAATCGAAAAGCTAGGATAATGTTCAATAGGTCTTTTCAAAGCGACACACATCCAGACGTAAGAGAATACTTAACAGGAAACGCATGCAATGTCTCTTTCTGAAGAGAGAACAAAAGAGGTTCCTCACAAGACACCGGAACGTATCTGTGAAAAAGATGGGCGGAAAAAACAAGAGGTGTGAAAATGTCTGCAGTGAAATTTCCCCCGTTAGCGCGTAGCCTTTAGAAATGATGATGATGATAATGAAAGTGACGCGTCTACCTCCCACTGTTTGGCATGACGATGACATGTGTGTGTGTGTCTGTCTTTGTTTTTGTGCGTGTTTGTGCGTGTGTGTGTGTGCGTGCGCGTGTGTTTGTGTGTGTGTGTGTTTGCGTGCGTGTGTGTGTGTGTTTGCGTGCGTGTGTGTTTGCGTGCGTGTGCGTTTGTGTGTGTGTGTTTGCGTGCGTGCGCGTGTGTTTGCGTGCTCGTGTGTATGCGTGTGCGTGTTTGCGCGTGTGTGTGCGCGTGTGTATGCGTGTGCGTGCGTGTGTTTGCGCGTGTGTTTGCGTGTGTGCGTGCGCGCGTGTGTGTGTGTGTGTGTTTGCGTGTGCGCGTGTGTGTGTGTGTGTGTGTGTGCAGGGGCGAGTATAACGGCGAGAGCTTGACCGTGCTCGGTGGCTGCGAGTTCCGGCCTCCTCGTTCCTCCTGCCTGATGCACCCGCAAAACTTCTCCAAGATGGCGTCGACGGACACGATGTGCACCGTGACCGTCGTGGATCCGCTCGGGCCCCCCACGGCTCAAGGGGTGGAGTCGGCCTCGTGGTACCTGGGCGACATAGGTGAGCATCGGGGGGGGGGGGGGGGACTTTTGTCCGAAGCCTCCATGGGGTCCTTATGGAGCGGGTCTCGACGCAGGGGCATTTTCGCTCGAGGGTGTCTTCAGGTTAAGGCTGGAGTCATCGGGGTTCGAACCCAGAACCTTTCGGTTTTTTTCGGGGGGGGGGGGGGCGGTGCACTGGCCAGCTGAGCGGACCGTCTCCCCTTTGCTTCCCCAGTGAAGACGCTGCCGCCGTGTAACCTGCGCGTGACGCGCCACCACGACCGCCTCAACCGCCTCAACCGCCTCAACCTCACCTGGGACGTCAACAACTACATGGATGCCTGTCTCAGGTACAGAGTCCGGATCAGAGACCCCACAAAGGTACGCACGCACACACACACCACACACGCACACACGCACGCACACACGCACACACGCACGCACGCACGCGCACACACACACACGCACACACACGCACGCACACACGCACACACCACACACGCACGCACGTCTGCTGTCCTGAGAATTCTGTTGTCTTACAAAATGAGTGTGTAAATATGGATTCTTTCTTTCTTTCTTTCTTTTGTTTTTCACTCTTTCTTTCTTTCCATACGGGGATCTTGTTTGTTGTCCTTTTCGTTTCTGTTGTTTGCTCCTGTCTTCGTTTTGTTCCTCCGTCGTCTCCGCACAGGTCCGCAGCTTCGAGGGGACCAATCAGTACTTGGAAATGGATGCCTCCGACCTGCGCCCCAACAGCCGCTCCCAGGCTGACGTCCAGGCCTGCCCCTGCACCGATTGGCACATCCTGGGCCCCTGGAGCGCCTGGAGCCCCACGGTGGACATCATGGAAGGTACCACTGTGGTCGAACTTATACTTCGGCATCCAACAACAAAATAGTGCAGAATACACCCATACACACAAAAATATACATATACAAGTACACTTAACTCAAGGGTGGCAGGTATGGGTCGCACGTGATAAGTGATACAAATGAAATAACCTTTTTGCGATGTGATGCAGTTCTTTCGCCTGAAGGCGGTGAGAGCAACCTGGTTCTGTACGTGGCCATCCCCGCCCTCCTCTGTGTCATCGGCCTCTGTTACTTGTCAAAGCCGTAAGTACTCCGGCTCAACAAAACATGTTACCATACTATGCGTTAACTGAGCCGGTAATTAGCCGGTATTAGAGCTGATAATTAAGCATATGCTTTATCTTGATTAGCATATGCTTAATCTCACACGCATGCGTTTAGGATGTTCTCCGGGTGCCGGTAGTGTTGTCATAGCGACTATGCGCTCGCCCTATGCCAAATATTATTTGAATGTTTTTTTTAGGAAACAAAACCACTTAAGGTATTTCAGACCGACCGTGATTTGAGTCCGGGAAAGCTTTTGTCGTTGGAGGATAAGGCCAGGTCAGGCTTATCTCTCTCTTTGGTCCGGTGCCTACTGACCTGAGAACAGGTGACGAAGATGATGGCCGTGTCTCTGGACACAAAGGTTCAGCGGTGGTCAACAGCAACAAGACAACAATCAGTGTGGTCCTGTGCTGTGTTCTTAATTACATTGTCCAAAGGCGATCAGGGTCTTCGGACGACGGTGGACTGCCAGGGTGTAGCGTGTTCTCGCCGCCGGTCACTAGACACAGGCTATGTTGCTATGACAACACTACCGGCACCCTCAGAGAGCGTGGATGATATGGATGGATGGATGGATGGATGGATGGATGGATGATACGGATGGATGGATGGATGGATGGATGGATGGTATGGATGGATGGATGGATGATACGGATGGATGGATGGATGGATGGATGGATGGATGGATGGATGGATGATATGGATGGATGGATGGATGGATGATATGGATGGATGGATGGATGGATGGATGGATGGATGATACGGATGGTATGGATGGATGGATGGATGGATGGATGATACGGATGGATGGATGGATGGATGGATGGATGGATGGCCTGGAGCCTGCTCTTTTAACCCCACTTTAAAGCCACGTTGCATGTTAACCACTTTAACCATGTTGAAGTAGAGGATATTCTGGCAGATTCTGCCTAAAGACCAAAACAAACATGTTTGATGATCATTTCGTGTCAAGTTTGATGATTATGTAAGGCACTAGGGCGTGGGAGCGTCTCAGATCAACAAGGTTTAGGGATTGAATCATGGCCATCTCTTCTTGATTACTATGTTTTATTAGTTACCAGACTCGTCGTTCGAATGAAATACACGAAACTTTTTTCTTTTCCAGTAGATGGGCTGGTTTTAGTTCTCACACTAAATAGGACTTCCCGGCAGGCAGTGCCTCCAACAGACCCACAAACCACGCTGTGCTCACTGCTATGCAGACTACCTTTTGCACACAGAGTGTCTCTAGACTACTGCACATACTCATGCACATCCTACAGTGAGACAGCTGAAAATACTTCACTAAATAATTGGGATCTTTGGTTTTGGTTGGAATTTGGTTAGCTTATATGGGCAAAGTAGTACATTAAATTTATAGAGTTACAGGCATAGGGCCTAAAGGTTAGACTTACACATATGTCATGTGTAAAAGGTTTTGTAAATAACATATGTTAATGAAATGATCACCAGTGTTCATATATAAATAGAACTGTTAGACATGAAATCATTAAGTCACACGATTACATGAGTCACACATGAAGGTGAAATCAACTCAAGTTAAACAAACATGGTGCCGCCTGTTTCAAGAAATGTTTCCATATTTAGTTTCTCTTCTCACGAATGTATTCTCTGCAGGGTGCTTAAAGGTTTTGTTGAAATGTGGTTGAAAAGTTTCCAGTGGTAACATGTGGTCTGGTGATGAAGCGTTCGTGTGGGTTCTGACTAACCACACTTCAGAATACTTGCGTCCTCTCTGGTGGGTGAAATGTGTACCCCGCTGACACTGCCATCCCAAGAGACTTTGGAGAGCTTGACGTGTAAAACCACCTTTTAATAGCTTTTCGAATCGCCATTTAATGAATGACTCGTTAAACCGTGAACCCCTCTCAATTAAAGGTAGGGTAGGCCATTTGTTTTAGAACCACATTTTTCAGATTTGCCGAAGTTTTCTTTACATCCCGACCGCAATCAATAAATCAAATGCTCTGATAAAATAAAAAGATATATCCACTATCTGTGGCTGTCGCAGGCCTGTATAATCCTGTGGTTGGATGGCTTAGCTGTCTGTCTACCTAGCTACCTCCGTGCACTCTGCCCGTGCACTCTGCCCGTGCACCCTGCCCGTGCACTCTGCCCGTGCACTCTGCCCGTGCACTCTCACTGAGCATGACCGGAGTCGTCCACAAGGCCGGGCAGACCTCTTGCTAAAGCTATTTCTTTTCAGTTGGATACCTTTTTTGAAATCACGCTTGTGTCTCCAAATTGCCTGCCCTACCTTTGAATGTTTTAGACATAATCTAAATATATTTTAGCTATGTCTCCTGGTTCAACCCTAAAAATGCTAATCTAAAGGCTTTCTGGGCACTGGATTTAGGTTCATAAAGGTTTATTATACACCATGCCTTCTGGAAATCACTTTAGATATTAAAGCTAATGACAGCTGTTTAGAGGAATCAAGCCAACATGGATCTAAATTGATCAGGTGTGTTAAGAGTAGGCTAATCAACTTTGTTGATGTATTTCTTTTTATGAAAGCTGATTCCTGTTAATGTAGCCTATTTAGGCCTAGTACAAACGACTGACAAATGTTTTTTTTTTACTCCTCTCCTTTAGATTTTGTATGAAGAAAGTCCAGTTTCTAATGTTTATCCCCGACCCGAGCCCGTTTTTCAAGCCCCTTCACGACAAATATGACGGGAACTTCAAGGTAAGAAAAACAATTATCCGGCTTGTCCAGCAGGGGATGTCAACGAGTCGACCTTGTTTAACTTGGGTTTTCCGCAGGAAATGAGATGTTCTGCGGTAACGGGGGCTTTTATTTGTCATCTTTTATCTGTCATCTTTCATCTGAAATTTTGTACCAAAACCTTTGCATGTGACGTTTGGTTCACGTGAGTCATGAGGTTTGATGATTGCTTTAAAAAATTTAAATAACAAAATTTTCACAGACATTTCATTTTATCCCACAATAATTCCTTCATCCTTTTGATAATAATACATGCATATATGTTTATATTTTACACCAGTATAATTTCTATGTTGGTACAGGGTATCCTATTCTAACTGACTGAATAAAGCCCTTTAGTTATTTATGAATGTAGTTATTATTTATTTATTGTATCCCTTGTGTGCTGTGCCATGCTCATTTGCTATCACTTAAATACGATCTCAGTATCTTGACAAGAAATCTCATAATTAACATATTGTTACTAATTCCATTCAGCGGAACTCATTTTAAAAAGTTTTTAAGCACTCTGATCAAGAAACGAATGACACACGTCTTGCCTCTCTTATCTCTTTATCTCTGAGGGGGACAATCCCATGTGTTAGGAGATGTTGAACTGACACGGTGCTGTGTGACAACATTATATCGCAGCTCAGACTTCCTTCCTTCCACAGTGTTTGGAGAATTAGCTATTATCTACTACATTACTATGCAAGGGAGTCCGCACTGTTCAGCAACTCAACAAGTGTCTGCCGATTTGTTTGCTGGTGCAGTGGAAGGAAACCATCACGATGAACTTTTGGAACAAAAGTCTTTTCGATTATCCAGCTTGTTGCTACTTGCTGGGTACGCGGGTTGCCATAACCGAAAAAAAGGCAGCCAGTTGCGTTTCTTCGTTAATATGTAAACAGTCAGGGAGGGCTAGTGATGGAGCTGAGGCAATAGATACTTTAGTTACTATTTAGTCATTGAGCTATTTAGCTGACACGTTATATATACTTGTATTTGTTCTGCTGTGGACATTGGGAGTCAAACACCCTCGCCACTGGATTAAAGCTGGGGGGGGGGGGGGGGGGGGGGGGGGTCGTCTCAGGATGTCTCAAAAGTCAGCCAGAAACGTCAACATCATCTTAGTGGCAATCTCTGAAACCTCGTCCATGCTCCGGCCATTGTTTTTGGTGTTGTCTGTAGGTGTTTCAGGTCCAGAAGACATTCGGCTAGCCTCTTATCAACGGATGAAAGTTAGTAAATAAAGCCCGTCGTCGACAGCCGATTGTCAGACGATGGGATTGTCGCTCGCCACGGGAACTGTTGACCTCCACGCAACCACAGCCTGCCCAAACACGATTGGTCAACGTGACAGACGCACTGCGGACCGGAACCAGAGCGCTGCCCATACCAAAATGTTGTGCTGTGGCCCACCGATTCTGCATCTATTCATAGAGTTCCTCTTAGTGGAATCTCAGCAGCGCACTGTCTATAGAACCCCAATACTAACGATATCTGAACTGCAAACCGCCGTGACATCGTCTCGTGAGCCACTAGGGGGCGCTGCCGTGGTCCAGGTCCGAGTGGCACGCCTATGTTTATGACGGTGATGGTTCTCCGCCGCAGGAATGGGTGCATCCGACGTTCAGCGAGGCGGAGGTGCTGATGGTAGCGCCCGCGCCCGTCCCAGCCAGCGACCAGAAGCTCCTCCTGCGCAGTCACCGCGGCAACCAGACGACGAAGCGCCACGTTCAGGGGGAGGAGGAGGAGGAGGAGGAGGAGGAGGAGGAGGGCGGCGGCGGCGGCGGCGAGTACGGCGACCAGGGGTGCCAGCAAGGGGGACCGATCGGCGTGCACCGCGGCGGTTTCCCCGGTCACCTCTCCCTCCACATGGTGGTCCTGTCGGGGTGCGAGAGCGACGAGGGACCCCCGGAGCTCCAGGGGTGTGCCGGCGCTGGGCCAGGCGAGGCGCACGGCGGCGGGATGGGTGCCGGAGAGGCGGGGCCGCCGGCCGCGGAGGAAGGCGGCCCCACCGCGGGGTCGACCTCCGCCCGCGGCCCGTGGCAGGACGTGGCCCCGGTGTTGCCGCCCTCGCCGGGGGGGCTGGAGCCCTGGGACGACGACTACCCCCGCGTGGACCTGGACACGGTGGACAGTGGCTTCGGGGAGTCGGACTGCAGCAGCCCCGTCTGCTCGGAGAGTGCGATTGTGGAGGCTGGCTTCTTCCCCCCCCAGGAGGACAGCGCCAAGTCCAACTACGTCCGGCAGTGGATGATGAGCCAGCAGCACCCTCCACCCACACAGCAACACCCTCCTCCTCCTGCCACCCACAACGGCAACCACGAGCCGTAGTGGGGCTCCACCCTGACCTCCTGACACACGCAGTTTGGGGAGGGGTGTTTGTGTGTGTGTGTGTGTGTGTGTGTGTGTGTGTGTGTGTGTGTGTGTGTGTGTGTGTGTGTGTGTGCGTGTGTGCGTGTGCGTGTGTGTGTGTGTGTGTGTGCGTATGGGTGTGTGTGTGTGTGCGTATGGGTGTGTGTGTGTGTGTGCGTATGGGTGTGTGCGTATGGGTGTGTGTGTTGACAAGTCTTCACTAGATGTAAGTTAAGTAACAGCTCCAGTCCACTGTGAACTTTCTTTTAACGTTTTTTACAAGTTGTGAGCTAAAATCCGCCATCTATCACCTTAAAAACATTTCAAGAACTAAAGGGTTGGCGTCCAGACAAGAATTTTAAAATACGAATCCATGCTTTCTTTTTAAGTAGAGTCCAGGCTGTTGTAATGCTGCTTTAACAGCTCTCTCCAAAAAAGAGCCCTTAGACAGCATCCACTCATCCAGAAGGCTGCTGGTAGAGTTTACATGAGGACTAGGAAAGCAGACCATATTACGCAAGCGCTAAGATCCCTGCACTGGCTTCCACAAATCCCTAGCAGTGCATAATGCACTGAATGGGTTCAGACCAACGTACCAGATCTGTGATCTGCTCGTGTGTTATGACACTTTATTCTTTTGAATCAGGGCTCAAAACGTGTCTGTTTGCCACCGAGGTAAATTAATTGGATATTTGCATCTGATCTTTTTAGTCTAATTGTATTTTCAACTTTGTACAAAAAAAATTATTGTGTATTTTACATTTTACATTATCCCTTTTTCTTGTTTTCTATTTCCATGATTGTCCTTTAATGTTTTTTACATGTGATTTCTTCCTTTGTAAAGTACCATAAATGGCCTTGTATTTGAATATGGCTATAGAAATAAACGTGCTTAACCAAAGAGAGCAAGATGATGTGGCACCTCCTTCTTCATCTCCTCCTCCATCTTCACCTTAATCTCCACCTCCATCTCCTCCTCAATCTCCATCTCCACCTCCATCTCTCCATCTCAGGTGACCTAGCATTTCCTCTCGTACTGAGAAGCAATGCTATTTAAGCGTTTTATCATAGCCTTATTTTGAATCGATTTGTCCAAATCTTTGGAAATGTTGGTTGGTTTTAAGCTTGGTGTGTGTTTCTGGATGGAGCTCTTCTGGGTTCCTTTTCGCCGGTTCTTCCTGCTGGGTTTGGTTCTTCTGGCCCTGAAGCCGTTCCTTCATGTCATGTTCACTTATTTGATCTATAATATTTTCTCATCATTTTCTCCATGCTTGAGTTAATGTTTCAATGTGAGATACATTGTTGTTTTTGCCTTCTTTGGTGAAAAGGGGGATATTGAGTACGCTGATCAGCTTTGATACTCTGCAGGAGGGGACGGTTATTATGATCAATTGATTTGCTCACATATTCTGCATTTCAGAGTAAAACTGTTTTTTGGAAGAATCCAACGTGTTAGTCAATCAAAGTTTCACAAAAACCTTGTACGCCCATGCATCATGACCACGATGTTCTTCTTTCCACCACGACCTTCTGATAACAATTATGTCTCTCAACTTCAGATAACAATCAACCAGCTCTGATTGGACAACTGTGATGTCATCATCGTGATATAAGGGCTGTGTGTGCTTCATTCACCTTTTTATCTAAATACATCTGTAGTCCAACAACACTCCCCTGGGTAAGTTATTCTCCTGCATCCCTGGCGGCACAATTTCCTTGTTTTAATTTTGCTTTAATTGTTCATGTTTTACTCACTCCAGTGATTACATGTTCTGCGTTACGGGCGCCTACATCCCAGATGTCTTGCCATTTAAAGAGCAATTCCTATCCGGGAGGATATACATTTAAACCTTGTTAGTTGTCTTGTCTTCAACAGCTCTGTTGTTTTCACCTTCTTCATTTTTTTTTATTTTACCTTTACCATTACCATTGCTTTTTGGAAATGTTTTGGACATTTTGGGACCACTCTTGACCTAGACCTCGACAGCATAAATCACCAATCAAAATGCGCGGGGCTGATGACATCTCGTGTCACGTGTGACGTGTGTTCGCAGATGGAGCTGCTCCCTCTACTGGTGCTGTGCGTAACAACGGGCTGTTTCCCCGCAGCTGGTTGCCCCATGCAAGGTGTTTATCCTTGAGCGACACGCTTCATCCCGACCTGCTCCGTAACTTTTTGTTGTTGTTGTTGTTGTGATTGTTCTTCGATGTTACACTTACAAATTCTATAGGCTACTGTGAGGTGCGTTTCTGCCAGAGTCGCTACTTAACGTCGTGCTACCTGTAATCGGTCATTTATAAAATGATGGATGAAAGCTACAGATGCTCTTCCTCTTCCTTAGGTGGGCTTTCCTGCGTCTCCGATTACTGGTTCGGGATCAGCTGTGTCCTGAACACCACGGACGAACCGGGAGACGCCAGATACACAGACCGCTGGTTGAATTTCACACAGATTTTGAAGAGGTGATTGCACTTAATGTAGCATTACCAAATCTTTAGATGAATCTAAACATTATATGAATGAATTCCTTTTTTGTTTTGTTTTTGTTTTAGTCGTCAAGGTGGGGGCATACAATTCGTATGCCGGTTGAAGAAGCTGGGAAGCTACTCCCGTTGTGAATTGTCCACCAGAAACTCGTCGTCGTCAGATAAGGAGCATTTCACCTCGTACCACAAATTCCGTGTTCAGTCCTGCAATGCATCTGGCTGCTGCGATCAAGCCCTGTTCAAACCCTCTGATCACAGTATGTACTAAGGAGGAATCTCGTGTGTGTGTGTGTGTGTGTGTGTGTGTGTGTGTGTGTGTGTGTGTGTGTGTGTGTGTGTGTGTGTGTGTGTGTGTGTGTGTGTGTGTGTGTGTGTGTGTGTGTGTGTGTGTGTGTGTGTTAGATGGTACTCCATCTGGGAACCGCTAATATAAGAGTACTGCTTTGTCCACGTGTTGGGAAAAAACAAACAGGGACCTGCGTTCTTCAGTGGTCCAATTCTGAAGAATGTCGTCAAACTTTCAAACAACATGTCAAACAATAAAAAGATGAACGTGAGTCATCAGTAGTGAAGCCGTGGGTGGAGGGTATGGTTTAGGCATAGTGAGGTGAAGTTAAACTACCAGCAACTGGAGATAACCGAAAACAAACGCCCAAAGAGTAGCACACGGGGGAGCGCATCAGAGAGCATGAAAAACCAGCAGAACTTTAAAAGGTAAAGGTACTTTTATTGTCACATACATATCGTTTAGATCGGAGGAGGCTAATCCCGGGGAGGACCAATCCCCCGCGTCCACTTGACTCCTCTCGAGGGGCCTCGACGGAGAGGTGACAAGGAGACCGAGTCGGCCGAGCGTTTACACACACACGTCTGACTGATGATGTCACAGCACCCTCCTGTCTGCCCTGATCTACACGCCACAGAGAGAGAGAGAGAGAGAGAGAGGGAGAGAGAGAGGGAGAGAGTCACATACATTTAGTGAAAATTTTCCTCTGCATTTAACCCATCCCTCAAGGGAGCAGTGGGCAGCCAATCACAGCACACGGGGAGCGGTTGGGGTTAAGTGTCTTGCTCAAGGACACATCGACATAGTTAGGATTGAAGTCGGGGCTCGAACTAGCAACCTTCCGATTTTTGCCAGCCGATTGCCAGTCCACCCGCCTTAACTCCTGAGCTAATGTCCCACCTTGGCTTAAATAGCCTAGCCAATAGCCACCTTAAATAGGCTTGAGACCCGCCTCTTTCTCTCTGCCCATTGGCCAATCTGTTAGGGCAGGTAGACCACACACACAGAGAGGCAGAGGTCGTCACAAGGTCACAGACCGCAACATTTCCACCACTCGCAGTGAGGCTCTACTCTCTGTTATTACAAAATAGCCGTGCGTGACAGTCACCGTTTTAAACCAAACAAATCTTGATGTCTGTCAACAGTTCAAACTACGTCTCCGCGTGACATCCGGGTCCACAGCTCTTCGGAGAGCTTCGAGATCACCTGGATGAGCGGCTATGAAGATCACAAAGTTATCAAACCCGGAAAACTATCCTACCGCCTCTTGTTACAGATAGCTCACGGGCACAGCAAAGAGGTGAGGCATACGCACTTTTGTTTCCATAAAAGCCCCGCTTAGATATGGAGTTGAGTTTCCCTCTAATGTATTCTAAGTCTACAATTTAGTAAAATAAAATAATAATTTGAAGAAACAGTTAAAATATGGGTAAATCAGATTAGCAAACCACATTGGTTTGCAAATCTGAAAGTGATTCTCACTTGTGTAAATTACTTTCACTACACACTGTCAACAAAATATCAAACTGCAAGTTCAGAAATCTGAAGTACAACTACAAATACGTTTTTTAAGTTACAAAAATTCTGACTACACTTACAATACTTTGGAGTGAAATTAAACTCCATAGTTCGACCCCTATTAGTTCAAACCATATGTGCTGTTTTTATGAACTGAACCGAACTGAACCATTTTACATTTCTTGCCATTTTAGTTTTCTACAGATTCAGAATCGATATCTATCGATCGCTCTACTATTGATCCGAGCAGTGAATATTGCGTCCGGATAAAATCGAAGTATAGGCTTGCAAACATTTGGAGCGAATGGAGTCCGTTGGTGTGTTGGCGAAAAGGTGAGACGTCCACACTATTATAGTAGTGGTGGCCGAGAATATTGAGTCTGTCTGTCAGCAATAGGTTACAGACCAACCAACCATCCTGTCTCTCTCTCTCTCTGTTCGAAGACCCTAGCCCATCACAGACGATTGTGTATTTGGTGATCGGTAGCGTCTTGATGCCGGCGTGTTTTTGTGTGTTTGCTGGCCTGCTGCTGTGGAGGTTCCTCCCTGCCACAAGGTAACATGTCTAGATGTGTCAAATTTATGTTATCGCACAATTATGCAACGTGGATCAGCATCATTAAGCCACTGTAGACTACACTGTTGTCCCAAGAGACTCACACGTGAGGCTGAGGACATTGAAAACGCACGGTTGAAATTGGAGTGCTTTGTGACCTCATCTTGAACAACCACAACACCAACACCTGGGCAGAGTAACTATAAGACAAATAGTAGTGCAAAACGATGCAGTTCTGTCAGGAATCACTCATGTCATAGATTAAACCGTTTGTTGCATGAAATGGTAATACACTTTAGTTTGGCGGTTATGGTTCCACTCTTTTCTGGCGCCCCCTGCTGTAGGATTCAAAGCATGACACACAGATGTCAGATACGGAATACCAACAGCATTCCAACATTTGACAACAGGGAGCACTATACAATCCCCCATGGGGTACATCAGCGATCTCAACCCATCGTGTAGGTTACATACAATGCAGAGCCGAACCAAAGCAGGTGGAGGCTGGGGTGGTGGTGGGTGAAATTCTGCTCAGCACACTTAACATCGCAGAGTGTGTGTTTTGAAGGTAAATTGACCGCCTATCAGTTTATGTGCGTTTGATTGGACCGCATTTAGCTTTCAGCTGGAAGGGGGCGCGTAACTAGAGTGTACCCACCAGAACTAGCTACCCCCATTCTATCCCAATCCAAGGGCCTTTCTGGATTCCAGAATGATAGTACAGCTCCACAAAGTGTGTGGTCATCCAGCCCACTAGAGGCACACCAACACAAAAGAGCGCGAGTGCACCAGCCTGCTGGATTTAGCTACATCTCGGTGCGGACATCGCCTTCATGTCCCAAATGTGATTTCACTTTGATTTGAACAAATGTCCCCCTACAGGTTGAAAGTGAGATCTCTGCTCCATGTGCCTTCCCCAGCATCCTACTTTCAACCGCTGTTCCTCCATTATGAAGGCAATCTCCATGTAAATATGAAATAAAGTGTGTGTGTCTCTAGTTGGTATTGTCTGTGTGTCTCTAGTTGGTATTGTGTGTGTGTGTGTCTCTAGTTGGTATTGCGTGTGTGTCTAGTTGGTATTGTGTGTGTGTCTCTAGTTGGTATTGTCTGTGTGTCTCTAGTTGATATTGTCTGTGTGTCTCTAGTTGGTATTGTGTGTGTCTCTAGTTGGTATTGTGTGTGTGTGTGTGTGTGTGTGTGTCTCTAGTTGGTATTGTGTGTGTGTGTCTCTAGTTGGTATTGTGTGTGTGTGTGTGTGTCTCTAGTTGGTATTGTGTGTGTGTGTGTGTGTCTCTAGTTGGTATAGTGTGTGTGTGTGTGTGTCTCTAGTTGGTATTGTGTGTGTGTGTGTCTCTAGTTGGTATTGTGTGTGTGTGTCTCTAGTTGGTATTGTGTGTGTGTGTCTCTAGTTGGTATAGTGTGTGTGTGTGTGTGTGTGTCTCTAGTCGGTATTGTGTGTATGTGTGTGTGTGTGTGTCTCTAGTCGGTATTGTGTGTGTGTGTGTGTGTGTGTTTCTAGTTCTCCTGTCGCCGGTACCTTTGACCTATGACCTCACAGCGGTTGTGTTCCCCAGGAGTGGCTGTCGTCTCCAGGCGCCCACACGGTGAGGTTTGATCCAGAAGACGTGGTGAACGCCCGATTCATCACCGTGGCGCCCAGGGCCACCCCCCAGCCCCTGTCGCTCAGCCAGGACCAGCTGTCTTACGTCATGGCTCCAGGCGTGGCGTGGACCACCGCGGCCTTCGCCCTCCCCGCTCCCACGCACGCCGCCGCCAACACCTCCTACATCCCGTTTCCGTGTGGCATCTGCCACGATGAAGAGGCTTCGCCGGTGGTCTCCATGGATACGAGCCAGGCCGGGTCCGGGTGGGAGGAGGAGGAGGAGGAGGAGGAAGAGGAAGAGGAGGAGGAAGAAGGAGGACGAGGACCACCACCACCACCAAAGTCCCCACCATCCCCTCCCGGGCAGTGACCCGTGCTCTGGCGCCTACTCCACCCTCAACCAAGCAGCTCACGGCCTGGACCCCACGCTGGTCTCCCACCAGCGGAGCTCACTTCATCTCCTTTCAGAGCGCGAGGACGAGAGCGAGGACGAGAGCGAGGACGAGAGCGAGGACGAGAGCGAGGACGAGAGCGAGGACGAGAGCGAGAGCGAGGACGAGAGCGAGGACGAGAGCGAGAGCGAGGACAAGAGCGAAAGCGAGGACGAGAGCGAGGATGAGAGCCGAAGGCGTTGTCATACAAGAAAGTTAAATAAGGTTTTCTACATTGTGGTTGATTCATGGTGAAATGGACCAGGTTGAATTAGCTGTGTATTTGTTTTGGTTCAGTCGTACATTTGAATTTATTTTTACTATAATTTTTAATACGTCTTCTAATATTTCACTGCCTTTTAATGGATGTCATCTTATATTTTTATGAACTTCTATTTTCATTTTTCCTTCTATTGTGTTTTGTGTTTAATGCCATACTGTAAAGCACTTTAAGCTGCATTTTGTATGAAGGGTGCAATACAAATAAAAAATGTATTATTATTCATATCTATCCTACTCGAAGGGTAATATTTAATTGTACCCTCGATTGGTCAGCCCTACGAAACCATGGGCTCCCTTTGAGCATGCTGCTGTGTAAATCATTCCGACCACCAGGTGGCGTTGTGGAATATTCTACAATAGTATCTACTAGGAAAACACAACAAAGAAGGACACGAAGGAAGAAAGCCAACCATCGTTATTATCATCTGGTGAATAGGACAACATTTAAGCCATTTGTTTTGCTGGTAGTCCTTTCTTGCATGACCCGGTTGCCTTTAACGTATGGATTGCATGTTTTGAATTGTTATGCCCTTTAGGAGTTTCGAACTGTTGTATTCGATAACTCCTGACCCTCCGGCCAGCGACTGAAGGACCCTCTTAGCAGCGATTCTCCCCTTGTTTTGCCCAATGAACCTGTTACAAAATCGAGTAATGCATCCCCAGCTGCGCGACGAAGAAAGTCTCGTCGTGGAAAACGCCATTAGGCTCGCGATAGACTCGATCATCAACGTGCTGTACAGCGTCAACGGCACGCGGACGCGAGAGTACGAGCGGATGCTCGGCGACCGGGACAAGGAGATCAGACGACTGTCCAGCCGGGAGAAGGACTTTGAACGTGAGCTGCAACTTTTGCGTCGGCGAGGCTGTTCTTGTGGACTGTACGATGCGAATGACGAACACTGCTCGGGCTTCCCCGACCGACTCCAAACCCCGGAGTGCAGCGACCCCAGGCCCGGGTGCGAGGATGCTGGGGACGAGATGGCAGCGGCGGCCCATGGGCAGTGTGAGATGAGCTTCTCCCGTAAGTAATGCTGGATCAAGCCAACGCCAAATCATAGTGGAACTGGTCTGAACACACGGCTGTACCCGGGGGGCACGATCGATCGATGCAATTGGATGATTGTTAAACGGTCGAAACCGACCGATAACCGTGAGCTGCCCGTTTGCCAACCCTTTTGTTTGTTTTTCTTCACAGTCGGTCTTTTCGACACGTCGCCCTCCCAGGCCTCCGCCCAAAGCCAAGACTTGGCTGCCCCTCCGCCCGCGATCAGACCCGCTTTTCAGCACACCCCTGAGGCCATAGAGGCGTTGGGTGGAAGACAAACACTGTCCAGTGGCCCCGTGATAAAGGAAGAGCCTTCGGACATGGACGCCATCTGTGAGAGCAGTGACCTCCGCGGTAGAACAGGTAAAGCGCAGTTGTGTGAAAATCCTAACTTGCCTTGTGAAGCGCGCAGGCAGTGGCGCGTCCCAACTCGTTTTATTGGGGGTAACAAAAAATTTTCTTTTCTTTTTTTTTCATCCAGGGATACTTGGAGAGATGGTGGGCGAGTTCAGAGGAAGCCTTTACCAAGGACCTGAGCGACTGGGGCCCGGCGGGGCAGAGCAGCACATGATGAGGTGAGCTACAGGATGTTTTCGTACCTGCTTCTTCCAGCACTGTCGCCTACTTGATGCACCACCACCCCCGCCCCCCGCCTACATGGTACAGTCCCAGCTCTCTGGAGAAAAAAGCACCTATTAGGCTGATTGTTAATGCTGCAGGCAAAACATAACATATGAGCATTGTTTGTCTTTAACCCCAACCTCTGTTCCTGCTGACAGTCTGCACCTCAAAAAGGGGGGGGGGGGGGGGGGGGGATTTACATGTGGTTCTTGTCTGCATTATTTTATACTTTTTTACTAAAGCATAAACATTTTATCTATAAACGAAAAGACTGAGTTATCCTGTTTACAATTTGTCCATCTTGAGTACGGCAAATATGCCTAATAATAGTAATAATTATAGACAAACCCGAACAAACAAATGCGCATGTATCAAAATAATCTGTCTGTCAACACACATTTTTGTAGAGATGCACATTTTTCTACTTTGATATTGGGATTATTAGGCTACCTTATTGTGCTGGATATGTGGTTGTTTGAAATGCAGTAGAACAGGGAGGAACATCTGTTTTCAGTTATTAAGAGCAACTCTAAATAACGGAATGGGTAGATGGTGCCGTTTTACTATTCCTACCTATTCTGCTGCACGGTTAAACAAGATGTCCTGTTTAGTATTTGTTCGTAGCAAATACAAAATGTGAAATTCCCTAATTGTTCTGTTGACCCTGGCTGTATTTCGAAGAGCGCTGTGAGGCACGACTGCAGTGTCAGAATTCCTGGCTGCAGTCACGATAAAATGTTAACACAACATCTTCCGTTGGGTAGAGGAAGGAGCTACAACCAAAGAATGGAATATAATAACAAACACTTCATAAATTAACAAGCCAAAAAAGTGAAGTAGTTAATAGTACATTATTAGGATACATTTTTTCAACGACAATTTGATTTGACGCTCAAAAATGTACATGGTAGCTTTTGCTACTTTGTGAAGGGATTGTGCATCAAATATATACATCTTTTTATTTTTTATATCTAAACCTAGAAACGTACTAGTTACTGTCGTGGATTAAACAACACTTTAACAAAATAAGAGCGATCGAAGTTTGAAAGATAAACACTTTTATTATCACTTGTAAACAAGGAACCCCAAAGCCTGCGTTGGTTTGCAAAGAACTATGTTTTTCTCAGATCACAGCCCCATTCTGTACATCAAATCACCCATACGTCGTTACCTCATCCTATGCATCTCTTCCCTTATACACATGCTGCTCTTTCGCCTCTGAGGCCGGAGCATTATAAGGTATGGTTTGTTTTTGCCTCCATGAACTGAACGCTCTGATCATGGCTTTTAGTCTTGAGAGTCTCGTGAGAATCGTCAGAGTTGAACCACAACAGTGGCACAAAACGCATATGGTACACTGGAACACATGGTGTGTGTGTTTCCTACAGTAAAATTCAACCGTTACTTATTGTTTCGTAATAGTGTTTGTGTTTTCTTGCATCCCGCAATGCATTATGGGTGGGAAATGAAAATACAATATTAACTAGTATTTTTCCGGTAAAATAATACAGGTTACGGTTGTTAATAGTGTAACCAAGCGTTTCAGAGTTAGATGTTGTGATTTCGATGAGGAATTGAGCGTGATTTTATTTTTAATTTTTTTTACTGGAATGTTCAGACAGTCCGTAATCGGTAAAAAATTAATAAATGCGACTACAGGTTGTTGTGTTGTTGTTGTTGTTGTCTAACTGTGAAGCTATTACTCAAGCATTCGTATTGCTAAATGAAAGAAGTTTATTTCGTGCAACAATAAACAAAAAAAAAAAATATTGTTTATAAAGTTGGGGAGCAATTGTAAGTGTTGAACGCCATTCAACACAGGCGACACAACCAACCGCGAACGTCGGTCAGACGCCACGAGGGAGACGGAGGATTGCCTCCTCGGACGGTGAGAGATGTGTGCTTGTGTTTCCATGTCCTTTAGATAATGTATAGAGTGGATTGCTTTTTATATATATATATATATGTGTGTGTATGTATAGGTTAAGTCCATAAGCGTAGTGAAACGCAAAGCAGGACAAGCATAGTGAAATGAAATACTCTAGTTCAAAGAACGCACGTAGGCGTTGGGGCTGCAACAGCCTTTACTTGCAGTCATCGCGACATAAGTTAGTAGAAGTCCTTGCTTGACTCATTTGTCGTTGTGTTTTGCTGTAGGGATGTTCTAGTAACCGTCGGCAACAAACATGGTGTCTCCTAGGCTAAATAGAAGTTAGTAGTTGCCCATTTAGCCATCATCTAAACCATCCTTTACCCGTAATGTTATGTTAGCCAGCCAAGCTAGTCTGGTGTCTCGAGAACTGCACGTTTCTTGGAACCTTGTATGTAACAGTTATGTAAACGTATTTAGACAACTTAGATCTTTTATAAACAAAACCAAGAATGATTTTAGATAACGTCGAAGCCAACGTAAAGTGAACGTCTGTGCAGGCGACCCCCTCCTCGATCGCGCTCCGTTTGTTGAGGACAAGCTGAGTGGCACAGCGACGATAATAGTGCATCGCACTTCCCCAGATGTGTGACGTGCCGGAGGATGGCGATGACGTGCAACACGCCCGTGTTGGCAGTCCTGCCGTCCCTACCGGAGGAGACGCTGCCGTCCCTACCGGAGGAGACGCTGCCGTCCCTACCGGAGGAGACGCTGCCGTCCCTACCGGAGGAGACGCCGCTGTCCCTCGTGAAGACGTTGTCCAGTGTGGGAGTCAAATCGGAAGGGGACCCGCATTTCACCCAAGAGGCGGATCTCCAGGGCCACATCTCGCCGATACAGTGTCGCGGGCTCCTGGATGCGTGGCGCGCTGAAGGTGTGTCCTGGGTCTTCCCTAACACTTAGCCGCACAACGCGCACAAAACGAGTCAAATTGAGGATGTTTTTATTATTTTTTATTATAGAATCAGAATCAGAAAAGCTTTATTGCCAAGTACGCTTTTTAAACAAGACAAAGGAATTTGTCTTGGTGATGTAGGTGCACGTCACGTTCTCTATTGCACGTTAAACAGAACAAACAAAATAAGTATAAATATATGTATAAATATATACACACAATTTATAGATGAGAATGTGACACTCACTGCTATGGACCGAGCCACTGCAGAGCGCTCCACCTCCTGCCCCTCTTGTCACCCCCCCGTAGTCCTCCAGGAGGCTCGGGCCCCCAGGTCTCACCCCCCCGTAGTCCTCCAGGAGGCTCGGGCCCCTCAGTCACCCCCCCGTAGTCCTCCAGGAGGTCCTCCAGGAGTCCTCCTGTCATTGCGCTTGATGATCATCCCACTGCCAAAAGCCGTTGCCAGAGGACCAGCTGAATGATATTGCACATGTTTAAAAACGACGTCTTTTTCAGACTAGATTAATAATTGAGAGTCAAGAGTCTAAAGGGGCTATTGTAATTGGCTAACAGCGAACACGTACTCGGCTAGCACTGGTTAACTTTTCCCAGTGGAAAGACGAGCTAAAACATCCTCTCCGGACACAGATGTAGTTGGGGGGGCGGGGGGGGGGGGGGGAATGTCTAAAGGTTTTAAATCAACACCGTGTAGACTAGCAGCTACAGAAGCGCACTTATAAGATCATTTTCTGCTTCATCCAGTCGCACAAAGTATTTCACTTCGGTATAATATTTCCGTAATGAAACAGGAAACGAGGCGTTTCTCCTCCCAGGCTCTAGATTTACATGTAGATGTATATAAAAAAACAAATGTACCGTTTTGTTGTGATTTCAGATGTTTCGTCGGACTTAACCCACCTGTTGGGAACACGAAGAACAAAAGGGACGTTAGTGTTTCCACTCTCCTGAGACGCCTAATGGACTTTGACTGGCTTTATATGTAAATCCTTCGTTTCTCTTGTTAGATGTCGTTTTTTTTTCCTTTTGTTAAAAACACACACACACACACACACACACACACACACACACACACACACACACACACACACACACACACACACACACACACACACACACACACACACACACACACACACACACACACACACACACACACTTATTCATATACTTGGACTTATCCACTGATGTTGATGTACAAGTTTACCTTTTGTTAAGCACGCACGCACATACACTTATTATTGCCTGAATAAATGCCTTGCCTAAAATAACCTCTGTTTTGTGCTTTGTGAGAATTTTCTAATTGGTTTGTTTTATATTTACAGCATTCTGAGGTGTATTTCATAATGACTTTACCTGTTAACAGCAATCATATTTATATTGTTAGGCCGCCACTGTCATTTATATTTGCTGTAACATTTCAATGTAAATGTTTTACAGCTACACTCAGCATGTAGGTTATTTGCAGTAGTTAACTGCAATCATATTTACAGCATTTATTTGTTAATCTATTTTATAGCATTTAGCTGGCAACTCGAGTTGCAAGGCTTCATCAGGGGTGTGTTATAAAGCCTTATATCACACCCCTGATGAAGCCTCATAACACTCCCTGATGAAGCCTCATAACACTCCCTGATGAAGCCTCATAACACTCCCTGATGGAGCCTCATAACACTCCCTGATGAAGCCTCATAACACTCCCTGATGAAGCCTCATAACACTCCCTGATGGAGCCTCATAACACTCCCTGATGGAGCCTCATAACACTCCCTGATGGAGCCTCATAACACTCCCTGATGGAGCCTCATAACACTCCCTGATGAAGCCTCATAACACTCCCTGATGAAGCCTCATAACACTCCCTGATGGAGCCTCATAACACTCCCTGATGGAGCCTCATAACACTCCCTGATGGAGCCTCATAACACTCCCTGATGGAGCCTCATAACACTCCCTGATGGAGCCTCATAACACTCCCTGATGAAGCGTCATAACACTCCCTGATGGAGCCTCATAACACTCCCTGATGGAGCCTCATAACACTCCCTGATGGAGCCTCATAACACTCCCTGATGGAGCCTCATAACACTCCCTGATGGAGCCTCATAACACTCCCTGATGAACCACGCCCTTTTTCTCCACCCCTCACAGCAGGCAGCAGCTCGAGCCTGACGAGGCGCAGCGACTCAAGAGGGAGGCGTGGCGTGCTGCGTCCCGGCGCTACTACGCCCGCAAGATGGCCCGCCTACGAGCCCACAGACCCCCCCAGGGGCAGCTCCACCCGCTGGGGGCCACCGCCTCCCCCTGCTTCCTGCCCGCCTCCGTGACCACCAACAACAGCAACAGCCACAGCAGCATCAACCACCACAACAACAGCAGCATCAACAACAACAACAACAACAACAACAGGAAGCGGAGGAAGCGGATCCTGGACCTGCCGGAGGAGACCCAGAGCTCGCAGAGGGAGGCGTGGCGGGCGGCGTCCAAGCGCTACTACGCCCGCAGAGCCACCGGGCTGCACCCCGACCCCCTGGACCTGGCCCACTTCCTCCAGGACACCCAGGGGATGAGCGCCCCCCAGTCCTGATGCCCTGCTGTGGGGCTGGGGGGCTGTGGGTGGGGGGGGGGGGGGGTTAGTGTAGATGGTGTTAATTTAAGTATGTATGGGAGGGATGTTTTACCCGTTGACACACACTGGTGTTGATGTGGTCTTGTGTGCGTTTTATGCTAACGGCGGTGTGTGTTTCTTTCGTCCTTGAAGGTGCTGTAGGTACGATTTAAGAGCTATCATTTGAGCCATAGCCGTGCGTCAGCTGTGGGTGAGTGAAGTGCGCTGTGGGAGCGACTGTTCTGGTTGTGTGCGCCCGGACCTCTGCGCCAGACCACCTGGGACGCCACCCGTTCAGGGAGACTCTTCCGTGATTGGTTCGGGGGAATCGATTCCACGCGCGAGGGGCCACAATTCTCAGGGGACATTTCTTTGGGTTGTTTATTTTGTTTTTGTTTTTTTATCTTCTCTTTGCGACGCTCACATCTTACCTACAGCAGCATTAAATGTCTGCCAATTGTTAATATCCTGTACATTTAAATGTAATTTTCTAACTTTGCTATGTTCATTCTCTAAGCATATTTAATCGTGTGTTGTGGTTTTCTTTCTGTTCAAAATAAATGCAGAAAAACCTTCGTTTCAACCGAGGCTGCTGTTTTTCCCCGGTATCTGGAAGTGCAATCTTGTGGTGTAAAGCAGCATTTCCCCAGTCTTCTGTCTTAATCAGATATGCAGTCCACGGACATTTATATACCGGCGGGAAGGGCAAGCCGATTAAACATTAAATTGCCAGACTGGATGTCTTTTATTGCAGATATCTAGTCAAAATGAACTTTTCAGATATCCGCCAAAATATGGATATCTGATATCCACAAAACAAAAGTTAACGTTAACGTGAATCCAATGGGGTTCTCTGTAGCGGTGGGACAGAAATTATGCAGTTGGATAATTCATTGTGTGATAAAATGGTACCGTACCAACGATTGCCATATTTTTGTTTTCTTGTTTGTTTTAAATTATTTTATATTTGACTTGACTTGTTTATTCTGATGTTTTCCGTTTGTATACATAGGCTATTCGTTCTTTTATAGTTTGAGACTGGTCTTTTATCAGTTTGTTTGGTTGGTTGCGTGCTTCCACTTCAAAGCTCAGGCACTTCTCTGCTAAATGTGCTGATGCTGCTTGGATGTCCCTTGCTGTACAGCACTTTGGTTCAAACTTTGTTTTGCTTTTAAGGTGCTTTGTAAATCAATAACCTTGAAACTAGATCAGGTCGGCTCCATTCCTAATTGAAATCCCAGTAGGGAAAGTACCACCGAATGTTCACCAGCAGAGGTCGCTGTCCACCAATTGAAAGGATAATCCTGGCATTTTTTCTGCACTATCTGACTATTCTTTAGAAAGTGGGCTTCAAGATGTCTGTGTCAAACTGAAACTTGAAAGTGGACAGGCTTGACAGAAAAACAAAACAGTAACGTATTAAAGCTGTTATTAATGTGTTATGATTTATTATGAAGCTTACACTGTTATTTTATTGGTATTATTTATTTGGCGCAAAGTATCAGCAAATGCAGCTAACGCGTAGCTTACATTGTGACAACTCGTAGGCCTAATAGCAGAGTAAAATGGGGTATTGATCCATATCCCTCCGATTCTCATCTCAAGATGAAAGGGAGGAGAGAATGGCCTGTTGGAAATTCTGCTGCTGACTCAGACAAAAACTAACGTGAAATTTCATTAAATATCAATTCTTTACCCCCAAAACACTGCTTCCATGCACAAAAAATACCCCACCCTCTACCATAAAGCTGGGAGATAAAGGAGATATCAGCCAATATCAATATTTCATCAACAAATGAAAGTGGGCTGGTCCAGCCTCACAGAGTGCTGCTGGATCAATGGGAGCCTCCACTGGTGTCTGCCAATCCCAGCCCAGGATAATGGCATTACGCATCAGGCCCAGCGGGCTCCATCGACCTGCCTGCTGCTCTCTGAGGACTAATCTGATGAAGAGCAGTAAAACATTTGTTCAGCGACACACCGGCTGCAGCCCGAGAGAACCCTGAGACACCCTGGTCTTCACACCATGGCTGTAGTGCCCACACACACCCACCACCTCCACCCAACACCACCTCCACCCAACACTACTACACACCCACCACCTCCACCCAACACCACCACACACACCCAACACCACCACCTCCACCCAACACCACCACACACACAGCCACCACCTCCACCCAACACCACCACCCAACACCACCTCCACCCAACACCACCACCTCCACCCAACACCACCACACACACCCAACACCACCACACACACCCAACACTACCACACACCCACCACCACCTCCACCCAACACCACCACACACACCCAACACCACCACACACACCCAACACCACCACACACACCCAACACCACCACACACACCCAACACTACCACACACCCACCACCTCCACCCAACACTACTACACACCCACCACCTCCACCCAACACCACCTCCACTCAACACCACCTCCACCCAACACCACCTCCACCCAACACCACCACACACACTCAACACCATCACCTCCACCCAACACCACCTCCACCACACACACCCAACACCACCACCTCCACCCAACACCACCTCCACCCAACACCACCTCCACCCAACACCACCACCTCCACCCAACACCACCACACACAACCAACACCACCACACACCCAACTCCACCCAACACCACCAAACACAACAGAACCAGACATAGGCCTACATGTACTACTCCACCCACCACACACATGCATACATATACTCCCCACACACGCCCTAACATTATACTCAGTTCAGGGGCCCTGTGATGACAGGGTGTCATGCCCTTGCCTGAAACACACACACACTCACACACGCAAACAGACTCGTCCTATCTATAGAGCCCTACAGTACACCACACCATCACGAGGAACGTCAATGTGTGTGAGTGCGTGTGTGTGTTTGTGTGAGTGTGCGTGTTTGTGTGTGAGTTTGTGTGAGTGTGTGTTTGTGTGAGTGCGTGTTTGTGTGTGTGTGCGTGTGTGCGTGTGTGTGTTTGTGTGAGTGTGTGTGTGTTTGTGTGTGTGTGAGTGTGCGTGTTTGTGTGAGTGCGTGTGTGTGTGTGTTTGTGTGAGTGCGTGCGTGGGTCAGTAAGATGCTTCTGTCTTGTGTTGTCCTGTAAAGGAGTCACCTTCTCCCTCTCTTATAGGTTAGTCATAACTCTGAGTTACTGGTAGAGAGTGGGAGGGGGGGGAGAGGGACAGAGGGAGAGAGCAGAGCAGTTTAGTTCATAGTCAATTTTCCCGCAAGGCAATAAAAAATAGGATAGAAAACAAACAGTTTAAAACAAATCACAGCAGTAGGAGCAGTAGTGTGTAAGATAAAGTGTACGATTCTAATTATGTTGCAAATGTTTGGCACACGGTATGAAGGAGAGTTTATATCTATCTGTTGCTCATGTTAATCTGAGGGGAGGTGACCTAGCTCCCATATAGAGGGTGGTCAGGATTCCCTAATGCTGACTCAATCTTCCTCGTGACTTGCTGGCTAAAAGTATCTAAAAGAGCTGGATCATTTTATCCAGCAGGTCGGTTGAGGGTGGGTGACGAAGTGAGACAAGCAGAGAGACAAAGAGACATTTATAGAGAGGGGGCTGGAGAGAGAGGGAGACGGCACAAATACATCTGAGGCCACAGATAAAGCCATGACATCATCACGTAACTCTGCTATGTTTGAAAGAGAAAATATAATTATGTACTGAAAACAAAACCGATACAACCCCCTTCTGAAGCATCTTGAAGTCATTGGACATACACACAATCACACGTTGACGAACACACACACACACACACACACACACAGACAATAATAATTATCCATAATTTGCATTTACATCTTAAATCATCTTAAATCATCATATACACAATGTCAACTATCCCAAGGTCCGGAATATGCAACAACTAGAAAACTGTAAGACATCAATCCCGAATAGTCTTTGAAAGTGGGATTTGGTTGTAGTTTCTGAGTCTTTGGTCAAAATAATCCTTTGTAAGATCTGGTAACAGAGCCGAGAGATGTGGTCGTGCGAGGTTGTTCAGCGCAGAAGAGAGAGAAAGAGAGACGTTATTCAACCCGACCCAGGGAGGGTCCAGATAGCACCAGGGCGGGAGGGGCCATCCAGTTAGAGGGAGAAGCAAGCGTGAGAAAGAGGAAATGAGGAGAACTAGTAATGAGAGGAGATATCCCCGGAGAGGGGAGTCGCCTTGAGCCCGCACACAGGAAGTCATCGTTCACAGTCTGAGCTGAACACTCCCCAGAGAGATTTACGGAGTCAGAGGGAGGGGTTAGACGCTGAGGTACAGCTAGGGTGTTAGGGATTGGAGTTAGGGGGATAGGGTTAGAGGGAGCTGAGGGTTGGATGTTATGGTTAGGTTTTGGGGTTTTAGGGGGAGACTGGCTCCTAGGTTAAGGGCTCAGAGCAAGGGAAGGGTTAGTTAGGTGTTAAGGTACAGTTAGGGCTTGGAGTTAGGGTGATAGGGTTAGAGTGAGCTGAGGGTTGGATGTTATGGTTAGGTTTTGAGGTTTTAGGGGGAGGCTGGCTCCTAGGTTAAGGGCTCAGAGCAAGGGAAGGGTTAGTTAGGTGTTAAAGTACAGTTAGGGTGTTATAGTTAGGTGGTAGATCTATGGTAACGTTAGGGTACAGTTAGGGTTAGGTGTTAGGGTGAGATTAGAGATTGATAGGGTAAGGTTAGGGGTGAATTTATTCAGGGTTAGTTGTCAGGGTAGTGTTAGGCTTACGGCTTAGCGTTAGAAATTAAGGTCAGGGTTAGTTATATTTAGGGTTGTATTAATGTTTTAACTTTATTGCATTACAAAAAAATTGATATAATGCTAGCCTCCTAAGAGCATCCTGATAATCACAGTTGCGTTTCGCCATGAATATCAGTTTGGCTTTGGCTGGGCAGCCATTGATTTCCAAATATTTCGACTTTCAACCGAATCCGGTTGAAAGTAAATCAAAAACATATTGTAATCTGAGAAAAGCCTTCCGTGCAGATTTCTGTTCATCTTTTATCATTGTTATTCAGTCTATTTTGGATAGAAACACTTTCGACTGCTACATATTCCTTGGGTGCTGCCATTATAATTTTTTTATCCGGCGGACTGTGATATTACTTGATCATGAACTGAAATTCCCTCCCCAGAGCGCTGATTGGTCCTGGCATTTTGCAAAATTTCGGAAAGA
Source organism: Lota lota (assembly GCA_026745465.1). Taxonomy (NCBI): domain Eukaryota; kingdom Metazoa; phylum Chordata; class Actinopteri; order Gadiformes; family Lotidae; genus Lota; species Lota lota. The sequence goes on along the minus strand of JACYXH010000384.1, from coordinate 356,747 downwards.
CTTTCAACAGAATCTCCTGAGAAAAACTGAAAGTGAACTTGCGAGATTGGGATGATTTCACACGTCTAATATAATGCTGAAATGTGTAGAAAACACTTACCTATCTCATCCCTACAGCTATCCTATTCCCGTGCTGTCTGGTTGTGTTGGAAACTCTTTTAGTTGCTCCAATATTCATTTGTGGTTTGATTGTTCTCAGCTTGCAGTCTCTGCTAAATCCAAAATCATGTATTTGGGGATTGGACAAGTTTGAACAGTTATACATGCAGGCCCTTGCTGAACCACCCCCATCAATGACTCAACCAGTCAGACTAATAGGACCCTCCCCTCACTAGTCACATCATTCAAAGCACCATTCCTCATGGAGTCCTTACGGGACATATGGGACTGTAATTAGAAGAGTATGAATCCTTATGTTAAATCTACAACAATTAATTATCTTAAGTTTATGGGGTGGATCAAAAACCATGATCAGAGTCAGCCAGAAAAACAGACATCATCTCTGCAAACAGCAAACCTAGAACCTGTTCATAATCTTGGTTGGTCTACTCTCAGACTAATAATAAATAGTCACTCTACAAAACCATTAAAGCATTAAACTTGTAATTGGTGTATTGATCTGATCAGCTGAACATGCGATCTGTCAGGCAGCTCTTCCTTTCTCTCATTCGGTATCTCTCTGTCTCCCTCTCCTCCTGTGTCTCTCTCTGTTCTATACTCTTACACTCTCTCTTTATTTGGCTTCCCACAAACACATTAATACAAGCTATAACCTCATACATATTTAACAAAGCGTCTGCTGATTGTTCCAAAGCAATCGCCATCTTGTATCTGGGTGATTTTAGAAGCCTCCGTATCCCTTGGATTTGTTTAACTCGTTTAACATGATTTGATTGTTTCGTCAAACCCAACTGTCAGAAAACCATGTTGGCCTAACACTGAGGTAACCAAGGAAACAGACCAATGGCACGGCGGGGGGTGGGGGGGTGGGGGGGGGGGTTTACATGCGGAACTCCAAGAAAACCGCATTTGGGCGGCTCGTCGCGGGTCAAAGGGCCGTTGTCTGCAGCTGGCTCTGTCTTGAGGGAAATAAGGAAGGAACTACAGGCAGCCACTTTCACTTCGCTTGAGTGAGCCGCCATTTCTACCGCATGAACATTGACGTAAAACACAAACCGAGTCAAATGCCTAATAATCGAATGAACGAAACACATTTTTATCTAACCCGTTTTATGAAGAAACGGAAACAGAGACAAACAAGGTAAAACATAATAACGACATTCAACAAGACCTAATAAAACCTGAATCCGCGCAGCGAGAGCAGTCTCATTTTTCCAGAGAGCAGTCTCATTTTTCCATTGAGGTGAAGACGGTGTGGCTGGGCCTGTAGTATGAGCATTGATTCCACTCGGAGCTGCATTTGCGATCGATAGGCCGCCCTCCCCGAGCTTGTAAAACCGTGATGTTTCCTCCGATCCTCCAGTGCTGTGTCGGCATCGACCCGCAGTCTCTCTGAGTCGCGGTCGGCCTGCGCTGCGTACAGATGCTGACTCAAAGGTCAGAGTTCACTTGTGGTTGTGGCGCGACATGAGACCTGCTTGTACACCACACAAAGGGGGGGGGGGGGGGGGGGGGGGATTCAAGTTTTGCCAGATGGCTTTTGGGGTAGGGGTGGGCCCCCCGTAACAGCAATTGACGAAGACGTTCCCCTGCTTCCTCGTTCACTTGTTCCCTAACCCTAACCAGTACCGTTCACAAACACCCATTTAAATCGCATTGCCTGCCTGGTGAACACCTGAGTTTGGTAAAGCGGCGTGGCGCCCCAGGGCATGCATCGTTATCTGCAAACCGTGCGATAAAGCGTGTCTGAACGCCACCGGCCCGTGCCGTCGCGTTTGGAGCGTGTGGTAATAACACAATAGTCCATTAACACGGTCCTCTTTTATGCCTCCTTGACACAAACGCGTTGATTTATCAACGCAGTCAACGCACGATGCTGACTCATCACAGTTTGGCGTGCCTCGCCGTGTCACAGTAACAACTTAATTGCATTATGGCCATTGTCTTCGTTCTGTATATGTGCCCGAAGGTCAGAGGTCACGTGACCTCTGACCTGGAAACAGAAGGTTGACCCGTTGTTTGTATGACGATATGAATGTTGCAACGGTTAGAACGTCTGGGATTGTAAATCATTTGATCAGGAGCAGGATTTCAGAGTATGGATCGAATAAGGAGATGGGGCCAATCATTTACTTGAAGACGCCTCTCAACAAAATTATAGTTACATTAAAATGTTTTTATATTTTTATGAATCAGATACAATTTAATTAAGATCAACAGAGATCTAAATATGACACTATTAGCACATTGTAAGCTGCAGTTGCGTACAGGGCACACGTAATAATGTGCTGATAAGGCAGTAGGACAGTACATGTGATCACAGTTAGGAGAAGGATCCTATTTTCGGATCCTTAACCATTATAAATCCTATCAGGGAACTTCCCAACTTCCCTGTCCCACCTAGGGAAGTACTTTCCCATCTGTTTTGTACCCCCAGTCGACCCCCAAAACCGCATGCACCACTCTGTCTGTCACCGTGCTCTCTGTGTGTGTGTGTGTGTGTGTGTGTGTGTGTTTGTCTGTGTGTGTGTGTTTGTCTGTGTGTGTGTGTGTTTGTCTGTGTGTGTGAGTGTTTGTCTGTGTGTGTGTTTGTCTGTGTGTGTGTGTTTGTGAGTGTGTTTGTCTGTGTGTTTGTCTGTGTGTGTGTGAGTGTGTTTGTCTGTGAGTGTGTTTGTCTGTGTGTGTGTGTGTGTGTGAGTATTTTTGTCTGTGAGTGTGTTTGTCTGTGTGTGTGTGTGTTTGTCTGTGTGTGTGTGTTTCTTTGTGTGTGTGTGTGTGTGTGTGTGTGTGTGAGTGTGTTTGTCTGTGAGTGTGTGTGTGTGTGTGTGTGTGTGTTTGTCTGTAAGTGTGTGTGTGAGTGTGTGTGTATGTAGGGGGTGGAAACTCCTTGGCATTCCAGATGAGTCATGAACCGACAACACCAGCTGGGTGTTGCAGGCGGGGGCAGGACAGCTCTGTAGCTGCGGCGCTAGTGTGCCAGATAACCAGACTAGCTCACGTTCATTCATTGGCTTTGAACTCGTTACTGAACCTTTGTTTCCTTTGTATTTGTGCTACCATTATGTGGCAACCCATTTGGGCACCTATTGCACTCCTTACTGGTCCTGGGTGAAGGGATTCCTCTGCTGTGTTTCTTCTCAAGGTTCAGGGAGAGTTTTTTGGGGGGAGGGCCCTAGGGTTATGGGAGTTTGTTGTAAAACGTGGGGCTCTTGATGATCCTTAAGCCTGAATGGAGAAGGGAATGCTGTTAGAAGACAGGATGATAATGGCCAAGGAGACAGAATATCCTGTTCGTTTTTTTAAAACAAAGAAAACCTAACTGTGTTGTGTTGACTTTGTCTGCGTGCTTGTCGGTTCGTTCAGCCGGGTTTATCTCTGTAACGGCTTTTTCCTTGAACAAACACAATCTGCCAGTGTGGTACCCGGTGTCACGTTCAAATCCAAAGTATCCAGAGGACATGTCTGAGTCAAAATGTTTGATTCTGTGTCAGTAGCAGATGAATTTAAGGCGTAGTCATATAGTGTTCAATCCCCCCCCCCCCCCCCCCCCCCACCCCCAAAAATGGAGGACAATATTTAGAGACGCGAATAAATCCTTCCTCAATCTCAAATTGAGAGAATATAATAAGTTTGACAAATGCAACTGTTTCCTAAACAATTTTACAGCATTTGGCAATTAGGGCAAAAACGATCTCAATTTCACAATCACAACCACAATTTACTCAATTTAGTATATTATGACCACAACCCACATACCATTATTCAGCTGGTCAGTTACTTACCTTCCCCTCTGGCTTAGGTCAGTGTTTAGTTAAAAGATAAAAAGATGTGCACCACCCACTCATGGGTACATAGCAGTAGTAACTGGCGTTCTGGTCATTCTGACACGGCGTATGTCATAGCAACACTGACGTATTCTGATCAGCTGGCTAAATGTTACCTAGCTAGTTAGTTAGCAAGTTAACAAATGAGCTAGTTAGTAAGATGGCTGGTTTGTGAGACAGCTACTTAATTACAGGCATACAATTGTTACAAATGTTTCTTTTAGGGCCCGGTGTGTGTGTTTTTTTTGTGTGTTTGTGTGTGTGTGTCCGTGTGTATCTTTGTGTGTGTGTGTCTGTCTGTGTGTTTGTGTGTGTGTGTTCTTCTGTGTGTCTGTGTGTGTCTGTCTGTCTGTGTGTTTGTCTTGTGTGTTTGTGTGTGTGTGTAGCTGTCTGTCTGTCTGTCTGTCTGTCTGTAACGTATGTGTGTTTGTCTGTGTGTGTGTATGTGTGTGTTTGTCTGTGTGTGTGTGTGTGTGTGTGTGTGTTTTTCTGTGTGTGTCTGTCTGTCTGTCTGTCTGAAACGTATGTGCGTGTTTGTGTGTGTGTGTGTGTGTCTGTGTGTCTGTGTGTGTGTGTCTGTGTGTCTGTCTGAAACGTATGTGTGTGTTTGTCTGTGTGTGTGTGTGTGTGTGTGTGTGTGTGTGTTTGTCTGTGTGTGTGTGTGTGTGTGTGTGTTTGTCTGTGTGTGTTTGTCTGTGTGTGTGTGTGTGTTTGTCTGTGTGTGTTTGTCTGTGTGTGTGTGTGTGTGTGTGTGTGTGTGTCTGTGTGTTTGTGGAGGCCCTCACCGTCGTGGTATGATCTCAGAAAACACAGGTTCCCCTTTAGACTTCGGTTCCACTGAGCAGCTGTGACAGACCGATTCCCCCCTCCTCTACCCCAAACTGGTCGCCATGGCTACCACTAGTAGAAGTATCCGGGTGGTTGCCATGGTAACCTCGGGGGGTGGGGGGGGGGGTGATCCAATCGTGACAGAAAATAACAAGAAGGGTTTTGTGTGTGTGCTACAAGGGGGGGTGGGGGGGGGGGGGGGGGGGGGGGGGTCGCTGCCCGCAGTGTCACTGTGTTCCATTATCCCTCTCTCTCTCCCCCCCCTTTTCCTGACACTCTGTGGTCTCTCTATCACTCTCTCACTCTCTCTCCCACTCCACTTTCCCTGACAATCCCTCTGTCTCTCTATCATGTTCCCCTGCCTCTCTCTGTCTTTATCAGCTCACACTTGCACACAGAGAGGGAGAGATCGAGGGATAAAGAGGTAAAGAGAGATAGAGAGAGAGAGAGGGATAAAGAGGTAAAGAGAGATAGAGAGAGAGAGAGAGAGATCGAGGGATAAAGAGGTAAAGAGAGATAGAGAGAGAGAGAGAGGGATAAAGAGGTAAAGAGAGATAGAGAGAGAGAGGGAGAGATTGAGGGATAAAGAGGTAAAGAGAGATAGAGAGAGAGAGAGGGATAAAGAGGTAAAGAGAGATAGAGAGAGAGAGGGAGAGATTGAGGGATAAAGAGGTAAAGAGAGATAGAGAGAGAGAGAGAGGGATAAAGAGGTAAAGAGAGAGAGAGAGAGAGAGAGAGGGAGAGATCGAGGGATAAAGAGGTAAAGAGAGAGACAGAGGGATAAATAAAGTAGAGAGAAAGGGAGAGACAGAGAGCCTTGGTGCCCCTGTATGGGAGGTGTTGTTGGGATGTTATCTGTCTCGGTGCCCCCCCCCCCCCCCCCCCCCCCCCATCCTTGGAGTGGGTTCCATGGAATGCTCCCCGAAGATGGAGGAGTTCCAAAAGGGGGAGTGACGACAGAGAGAGCGAGAGACAGCACCAGAGAGAGAGAGAGACAGCACCAGAGAGAGAGAGAGAGCTACAGAGAGTGTGGGAAAAGGGGGGTGGGGGGGAGAGTATATATACATCCCAAAGAGGTTGGTGCTTAAACACAGCTGGACTGCTGGGTGCTGGACTCCACTCCATTGGATATTTGCTCAGAAAACCGGTGAGTTGTACCTGATTCTACTATTTTGCTTGTCAATTTCCTAAATTATTATTTATTTTCTTTGTTTTGGGTTTTTCTTTCTTCTGGTTTTTTGTTGAGAAGCTGGCCTTGCGTGGGAAATGCCTGTCCTCTGGGAAATGTGAGACTCTTGTTTTAATAGAGGTTAGGTTAGGTGCCTATCTACTTTTAACTTGTTGACATAGCACAATGAGCACTGTTTAAAGCAAACATGAAGTAGGGATATGAAGAGTAGGAGATGTTCTAAAGCTCAGGGGTTGTCTGTTGTCTTGGGTTGTCTGTGAGTGCCCGAAAGGTTGTTTTTCTACTTTAATATGGTCAATAATTAGAGGACAAAGGTAAAATCGGTTGCTTTTGGTGAAACTTCTGCATTTGTAATTTGAAGGAATGTGTAGAGCAAAGTCCAAGGGTTTTCTTAAATGCGTAGTTGAGCAAGTGCCATGAAGAGACTCGCCTTTTTCTTTCTCATTTGAGACCTTTTTATATTTGGTGTGAAGAAGATCAGTTTTTTTGCCCAGGGAAGATATTTCCAAGACAAAACCAAGATAATACCTCAGTAAGTGTTGTGTTTTTGTTTCAGTTTTCAAATTACAATGTCCACATCCAAAAGCGGCACAAATGTATTCTCCTGTAAAAGTCTAACCTCCATTTTAAGATCACTTTGCTTTACCTCATTACAATCGACTGGCTTATGCAAGAATGTAAAAAAACGGAATAGTTCTGTGATCGAACAAGGCAGATCTGACCAGTTGGTCCTCAAGAAGTCATGTAAAACGATACCATTGATTTCCTCACACTGCACCAATTACTGGTACGCCCATCAAGACATACCAGTAATGAGGGGAAAAAAGGGCCTTCAAACACATCTGTATTGTTGTGTTATAAATAACTGAACACCAAGTTTTGTCTTCCACCTCACATCATGAACTGGATGATTGACGTGTAGGTGGTTTCCTATAATGAGGAAGAATGTTTCCTATTGCAGAACAAGTGTAGCACTGGTGGTGGTGGTGGTGGTGGTGGTGGTGGTAGTGGTCGTGGGGTGGTGGTGGTGGTGGTGGTGGGGGTGGGGGTGGTGGTGGGGATGGCCTCCACCCAGATATGGGTGTGCCGTAGTTTCTCTCCCTGAGCTGGCTATGAGATCCTCATGGAAGGATATCCGTGTGAGATCATCTCCGTTGTGTTTTTTTGCCTTTTGAGCGTGATAATCTAGACATCGCTGACCCATATTCCCCTACATATGTTGTGAGCATCTGTGTTTGCTTTTGGCTCCTTTAGCAGGAATCCCCAAAAGGAGCTACGGGCCCCAAGGTTGCGTAACGCCTGAAATGCTTGTTAAAGCCCAGAGCGCACGTTGAAGCCAGTTTGATGTTTGCTTTGAACTGTTACCAATGCACAGGTCGGCTGTGCCGGATGGTGCGTCTACCTGGGCGGGACTGTGTGTCAGGAGGGGTGGGGGGTGGGGGGGGGGGGGGGATCCTCAGCTGGGAGTCTGTGTCGTGGACAATGGGAATCGCAGGGTGTGGCCTGTAACTGTAGAAGTGCAAGTTCAGGCACGACTCAATATATACGTTTTGTTTGTGAGCTATGTGAAAATGTCTGCTGATAAACACTGGTGGCACGGGGCTGTTGTTGTTGTTGTTTTTCAATGGCGGGACTCAAACCTGTACGCCTACATAAAACAACAACATCGACGTGGTGACGAGCTTTGAAATCGTTTGATTTCATTTTGTGTTCCTTCCCCCCCCCCCCCCCCCCCCCCCCCCCCCCCCCCCCCCACCACCCCCCCACCCCCACACCCCCATAGGCTCCAGCGTTGTCTCTGGCTGCTGAGGAGAAGAAGCGTGATTCAGAAGTAAATCGTTCTGCCATTGAAGCTCCGAGGATGACCAGTGTGGCGGATTGGCTGGTGGAGAACAGGGAGAAGATAGAGAAAGGGGTTGAGTTCATGGGCCAGGTCTCGGAGGTCCTGGCGTCCACAGTGGGCCAGCTCCATCCCATCCTCGAGGCGGTGTTTAGGGCCTCCGCCGAGATCCTTGGCAACCCGGAGGGGAAGGAGGCCCGCTACCTGACGGAGCAGTTTGAGCAGGTCAACCAGAAGCTGGGGGCCATTCAGGACGAGGTCGACCAGATCGGCCGCGAGCTCCAGAGGTGCTCCATGAACAAGCAGAGCTTTGACCGCGAGGCCCAGATGCTCAGCCAGTACGAGAAGTTCCAGGAGTTCATCAACGCCAAGCCAAAGTTCAAAGAGAAGAAGAAGGAGAAGTTCCTCAGTCACTACGAGAACACCGAGGGGGATCTGAACCTGGACGCCCTCTACAACGCCGTCACGGGCGAGGACATCACCGGAACCCCCATGCTGGAGACGGTGGTCTCCGTAGAGGCCCGGGGCCGCCGGGCAGTGGAGGACTTCTGTGCCTCCCTCAAAAAGCTTTTCGTGGTGGGGATCTTCGCGGTCATGGGCCACGCCGCCCTGAAGGAGGGCGCGGTGGACGAGGAGATGGTGAAGAAGTGGCAGCAGCGCATGGAGGAAGTGGAGAAGCGAATGAAGGCGGCGGTGGACGACTGCACCGATCACTTTGCGGAGCAGGCCGAAGTCGACACGGAGCACGAGCTCCAGGAGAAAACCGGCAGCCTGGACGCGGACTTCGTCAAGCCCATCCTGGAATCCCTCGTCAAGAAGTATGACTGGATCAGCTGGTCCATCCGGGTGTTGCGGGCGGAAGAGAAGAGTAATTATACCACTGGCTGGAGTGGGAATGTCAGTGGGTGGGGCGGAAGGAGAACTATTTTGAATTAAGGACCAAGAACAACTTCATGGTGACGGTGTCCTACTGCGTGGCGCCGGCGGTCCTCAACAGGGAGCATATCCGCGAGCAGATCGAGGGCCAGGAGCTGAAGAAGAACATGGTGGACGTGGCTGAGACTCTGAGCGGGAAGATCCCTAACTGTCTGGTGCACGCCGTCAACCATTACAAGGAAGTGGTGGAAATCAACAACTTCCAGCCCGAGTGTTACTACTTCGTCAAACACAAAAAAGCCTTCATCTGCATTCATCCCGTGTAACTTTACACAAGGCCTAGTGGGTCGCTTGCTGTCGATTGTCTGAGAAAAAGTGAAGCTTCAAATTCAATTAATGAACTATTCTTTTTTTTTTTTTTACAATGGCTGTCTTTCTTCAAACACAGATGGTGTTGAAAAGTTGCTTAGTCTGGGATAGGGGTTTTATGTCATTTCTTTTTTGTAGGCCTATCGTTGGGGTGTTAATAAGTAGCTTTGAACACATTTGTCCTGTGCACATTTTAAAAGAAAAACAGAATTGTATAAATCAAAGTGGGTCCATTTAATCTGCCAAAATCAAGAGATATTATATGACTATCTGCATTTTCTTTTCTTTTGCAATAAATTTAAAAGGCATTGAATGTGTGGTTATTATCTTTCCTTCGCTCCTGGGTTCATAACATGCAGGCCTCAACCATTAGGTATATCTAAATGGCCTAGGCCTACTTATTTACAAGGTAATTACACATGTCGATTCACTTATTAATGTAAATAGTGACAGAATTGGACACAGAAATAGGCCTACCTATTGCACAGACATACAGTTTACATTTGCAGTACCTGCTATTAACACGGTAAGCAAACAAGTAATGGGCGCTTCAGAGTTTTCCACAGTGTTTTTTTTCTAAAGGGGCGTGACTCTTCCCTGAAACACGAGGCACCTTTTGACCAATAGGCGCACAGACACGCTAGAACTTAAATTTCCTTCCGCAAACTTTCGAGGTGAGTCTAATTGTCTTCAAACTTGTGTAATTCACGGAAATATATGATTGCCTTGTGGCTAAAAGTTAACTTTACTTTTCTCTTAAAGACTACTTTGGAAGTGTGGAAGTGTAACGATGGTAAAAAAAAAATAAAAAACCACTCCTTTAGTAATGGGCGTTGGTTGCCAATTCTACGACAAACAGCCGTGAAAAGCGCTCATCATTTCTTCCGGAAAGCACCCGTTTCTCGTGCGGCGATCGACGCTCGTTAGCGGGCGAGGTTTTAACCCTGACAAAAAACGCTTTTTCAGGAGCAACCCGCGATATTTGTTCAGCGTACTGTCCTGGGATGACAAAGCGATGCAATTAGAGGCCCTGGTAAACGAGCTGATCGATCCGTTGTCCATTAAGGGGGTGCATTAACACGCCGTTGACGTTTCACGTCCGCTCTGGGGCGGTGGTTTTGGCCGCAGAGCTTTTCGGTACACGTATTGTAACCTCTTTGTGGTGTGACTGTCTGCGAGTTCTGTCAAGAGGAACTATCCGCTGATGGCATGAGCAAGCTTAACACTCGTCTGTGCGTTCTAGTTGTGTGCGAGATAACGTATATGATGGCTTGTTCATATTAGTGGACATTTTGATGGTCAGCATATTTCATGTGTCAATTATTGCTCATGCTGTATAAATACATGCCGTTCTTCCAGCCACACTGTGGATTAGTTGTGAATATATTTAATTGTAAATATCCGACTCCTGATGTCTGAGGTGTATTCCTATGTAAGGTGATCTTCAAATGCTCCCCCCGCACCTCCACCCCTCTGCTCTTTGTGTAAAAGTACCAGTTCCGTGGTTCCTACAGAAATGGTGGGTGTAGAGACAGAGAGAGGAAGAGAGAATAGAGCAAACATAGAGGAGAAGAAAGAGAGATGAGAGACAGAGAAGAGAGAGGGAGTGAGATCGCGTCTGCATCTACATTACCACACACACACACACACACACACACACACACACACACACACACACACACACACACACACACACACACACACACACACACACACACACACACACACACACGTATGTACCCACTAGAAAACACCATACTTTTGGAAATATGATCCTATTCGTTCATTGTAATGTGAAGTCCGCCCTCACCATTTCACTTTGTAGGTTTCCGACAGCAGAACTCAACACATTGAGTCTTTTGCTCGACAGGCCGAATCGACCAACTGTCTGAGCTAAAGTGCATTTTCATCCTGTTAACGCTGTAGTTATTATTATAATTTTTTACTTAAAAAGTCATTCCTATCCTGAGAGGGCTCTTATTTTCTCAAGTCGGGCCTGTCTCTTGGCCCTGAGTTATGAATGCTGTTTCACTGCAGTCGACTTCACGGGGCAAATAAACCTGCAGTAGGGAAGCAGCGGAATGGCAAAGCAGCTGACTGAATATTTTCCATTGTCCTGTTGCCGTGGTTACCCGCTGAGTTGCGATGGAAAGTGCTGCCTTGCCCAGCAAGTTTATCCTCGTCCCCCCCCTCCTACACACACACACACACACACACACACACACACACACACACACACACACACACACACACACACACACACACACACACACACACACACACACACACACCTACCTGTCTCCCTTCTAGACAGTCACCAACATTCCCAGAAACTCTTACTATTTTCTGTAGGGTTCTGTACTACAGTCTACAGTTTAGAATGCGGACATTGGGGTTCGAACCCGACACCTTCAGGCTGGGATTCAAACCACTGACGGGTCCAAACGGCTATCTCCGTTGTACTGCATTGTGCCACCCAGACATTAATCACTGGGCCGCTGACATCACACAGAGTCCGCTAGACGGAGATGCCGGATAAACAGCTAAATTCAAGGTCACTGCATCCGGTGTCCTTCCAGCCCTAAGGACGCGCTTGTCAGAGGAAATCTATTGGCTCCATTTTATTTGGAACGTGAGTTCCATAGTGAGTGGTGTTTTATAGAGCCGGCTTATGTAAATCAAGTAATTTCTGTGATTGAGTTCAGTGAGTAAACAAGAAGGTTACGACCTCTAGACCCAAAAAAACTATGCAGTTCATAAAAAAAATCGACGTATCTAAAGGTACTTGTAAGGACTCGGTTTTATTAGTATATATCTTCTGGTGTAGTCTTCTGCTGGTATTCAGGGTTCTGCTAGGTGCGACTTTAGCTGTTAGTTGCGGCTAGCTGTGGTGTTAGTGGCTAGCTGCAATGTTTGCTGCTAGGTGTGGTGTTAGCTGCTTAGTGCTGTGTAGACGACAAGGTGCAGTGTTAGTGGCTAGTGTCAGTGTTAGCAGTTAGCTGCGGTGTTAGCTGCTTGGTGTGGTGTTAGCAGCTAGGTGTGTTGTTAGCTGCTTGGTGCGGTGTTAGCAGCTAGCTGCGGTGTTAGCTGCTTGGTGTGGTGTTAGCAGCTAGGTGTGGTGTTAGCTGCTTGGTGTGGTGTTAGCAGCTAGCTGCGGTGTTAGCTGCTTGGTGTGGTGTTAGCAGCTAGGTGTGGTGTTAGCTGCTTGGTGTGGTGTTAGCAGCTAGGTGTGGTGTTAGCTGCTTGGTGTGGTGTTAGCAGCTAGCTGCGGTGTTTGCTGCTAGGTGTTAGCCAGTGTTGGCTGACACTCTGTGTGGCCTTGAGGTGGGCCTCTGAGAGATAACAGAGCAGTGGAAGGGGTGTGTTGAAGTTGAGCTGAATGCAAAATGAAAGTCAATCATGTATTGTTTAATACTATATGGTGTTGTAGCCTATAAAAGCCTAATAGCATATGGTGATAATGGGTACTTTTTCTTGTACATAATCTCAGCTGTATGACGTCATGTTGTAATATGTTATTGCCTAATAGAAATGTCACAACTTATTCATGTGGAATTACCCCTACTGGTCTTTCCTCACGGTGCATGGTTGACTCATTGCTCATTGGGTGTGTCGCAATCTCGGCAGCTTTAGAGTTTTTGTTACACTGAAACTCAGTTGCTGTTGCCTCTCTCCTTTCTTATCAGTGTTTCCCTGGGTGGCTAGCAGCGCAAGACAGCCTGGTTAACCTGAAACCACAATCACTGTAAGTACAACAAGGACTCAACAGTTTGTTAATGCATAGAAGAACTCTGTTAGCTTTCTGTGGTTGTCAGGACATGTTTCCACCTTATTCTCCCCCAGTTTGTAGTCAACCTATTTCTTCAACTTCAGCTTTCTTCATTCTTCATCTCTAATGTTCCTCTTGTTGTTGTCAGGCTCTTTTCAAATACCTTGAATTTGAGACAAAGATGGCGGCCGATCTACAGAGGCTAGTGGCGGATAAGAAGGACATGGTGGAGACCGTCATGGACATGTTCGAACAGGGCGCCGAGGTGGTCGCCAGCATCGCCGGGGACCTCTTCCCCATCTTCTCCATCGCCGCCCCCTTGGTGAAGTTGGCGCTTGACAACGTGGAGAGCAAGGAGGCCGTCTTCATGAAGGACCAGTTCCAGAAGGTCCGACAACGCCTGGATGTGGTGTCCGAGCAGATCCAGCGCGTCAACGATGAGATCAAGAAGAGCGGAATGGACGCCGCCTACTTCTCCATTGAGGAAAACATCAGCAACCAGTTCCGGAAGTACATGGACATCCTCAACGCCAAGCCCAAATTCCGCGAGGTGAAGAAGAAGACTTTCCTGGAGCACTTTGTCAAGACGGGCGGGGAAAAAAACCTCCACACCCTTTACAACGCCGTGACCGGGGACAACTTCTCAGGCGAGTCGGTGCTCACCATCACGCTCAACTACAACGAGAAGAGCCGAAGGGGGATGGAGGAGTTCTGCGCCAGGCTGAAGGAGCTCTTCTGTATCGGTATCATCGCCCTGATGGGCAACACCGTCCTGAAGGACGCTGGCTACGAAGAGGAGATCCTCAGAGACTGGAGCGAGAAGATGAACGCGGTGCACGCCAAGATGCACGACGTCATTGAAGACTGCATCGTCAGCTTCCCCAAACAAGCCGAGGTGGACTGTCGGCGGTTGGTCCGAGACCACACTGATGGGACCAACCAGCAGCTGGCCGACGCCCTCATAGAGCATCTGAAGAACAAGTACGACTGGGTGTACTGGTCCGTGCGCGTGTTCAAGACCCCAACGGGCATGTTTTCCCCCAAGGTCTTCCACTGCCCGACCGGAAAGAGCCGCTTCCAGGTGCCTTCCTCCGACGAAAAGCTGAACATCACCGTGTCCTACAGCGCCTCGCCGGAACCCATTGACAACCTCAGGATCCAGTCGCTCATCCAGGACCAGAAGAAAATCACAGTGAAGGAGGTGGCGGAGATGCTTTTTGAGGCCCTCCCCGGTTCAACCGTGGTCCACACGGTGAAGACCTCCAGAGATCTGGCCTGCTCCTGGAGCTTCACTCCGGAGCTGCACTACTGGGAGGAGCACGATAAGTTATTTGTGTGTGTTCACTCCGCGTGATGCATGTAAACATGGAAGGATACGCCATGGATCACAGGTTCAAGGCCTGCCTTAGTTGAATGAGTTTTGCGCACACTTCGACGTTGCCAAAGACGATCACAGCTTTATGATGCAGGAGTCCTTTTGTGCGTTTGTCAACCCGTTTGTTATTTTTCTACATCTTTTTTTCCGGTCATAACAAACAAGCACACTATATTGCCTTGACTCAATTATATCCATCTCAGCTGCAGGTATTTCATGCACAGGCTAGATGCTGCCACGTCAAAATGCTTAAGCCAAAAAGAAAATGGTCAAATTTTATTACAAATTCTGAAAGACCCAGATGAGTATTGTTTGAGTAATGACACAATCTTTCAACCATAATATATGGGTAATTGCCATGAAAGGTTATTTAATGTTGCTCTTATTTAAAGTTTCCCTTGAGCAGAAGAGCTTTTAGCAAAGTCGTTGCACTAGAGGGACTAGAGAAGGAAGTCTTGTTTTGCAGGAGCGAGGACATGCCAGCAATTCATCCACCATCTTTTCCCGATGCTTCAGATGTATATTTTCCTCACCTGATCTAGCGGTGGGTGGAACCAGAGCACCACTCAGTACATGGGACATGCCCAGACTTACATCTGGGGCATAGTTCCTGTTGTAAGAAACCCAGAAATGTGTTTTTAAGGCTTCCGCCTGTTTTGGTCTTCATTGCCGAAATCATGCAGTAACTTTACACTGTCAGTTTATGGTGGGATATGTTTGTTGGTCATTTAAATATAACCTGGGTGAAAAAAAAAAACGTAAATATAAACATTTTTATATATCTTATATTATATTTTAATAATTTGTACTGCATGTTGTTTTTATATGCTTTTAAATTGAAAAGTTGTATAATCACTAAACCCATTTTCCTAGTCTGAATACATTTTTCTATATGGTTGTATTCATATTTTCATAAAGAGAAAGACAAGCAATATTAATTAAGTATACCTGTTTCTGAATGATTTATTTTGCAAATGACAGATAATCAATGAGGATGTGTAACCATTTAGCCTTGAACACAGAAAAGTGAATCAATATCTTTCAACTGTCCAAATAAACCCAATGTACAAACCATTCTGTAGTCGTTGATGATAATGATTATTATTCTACATTAATAAGCTATGAACATATATTTTTATAATACAACTAGCGGTACTGTAGCATCATAACATCATATGGTTAATGTCTAGCTTAAATTGTCAACGGCTTTTCATTCTCTATATCACTGCTCACGGCAAACTCAACATATGTGTGATTGTAGCAAAATGTTCATTTCTTTCGAGACTAACTTCGTCTCGATGAGTGTTCTTGTCGACGTCACGGCTAAGGGACACCACCGGCGAGGTGTGTGTGGATGTGTGGAGCTCCGTCTGGGCAGCGGTCGACGGCGGCGTGTGTGTGTGTGTGTGTGTGTGTGTGTGTGTGTGTGTGTGTGTGTGTGTGTGTGTGTGTGTGTGTGTGTGTGTGTGTGTGTGTGTGTGTGTGTGTGTGTGTGTGTGTGTGTGTGTGGTGGGCTCCGGCTTGAGCATCGCTAAAGATGCTCTTAGCATCTTTAGGGTTAGCTTCTTATAACGCCACGGTGTGTGACGCATTTCACATACAACGTCGCTCATTATAAGGCTCACGCACAACGACGGTACTAAAAATGTATCACAAAGTTGCCGTGGGTCATAACACGGCCCCTCCTTCCTAGTACTCTGAACTTTGTTCAATGTCCTAGTGTTCCAGTTCCAGATGAAAGAGCGGGTTCACTGGCTCTTTAAGAGACGCTCCCTTCGGCTCACCTTGCGAGGAAGGTTTCAAGTTAGGCGTTTGTGACCGAACCACCATCAGCGTCCAATGAGAAACTACGTGATGAGTGATAGACAGATGGTTCATCCAATCACCTAGTCTTTTTTTTTTAAAGGGCCTGCCCCTATCCTAACCGTCTCCAAGGATGACTTCCAAGTTAGATCTGTTTAATAAAGCATCTGTCACTCAGGTTACTCTTCTGCGTTAACCTCATTTAAACGACATGGAGCAGTTAGCTTTGCATCATGGTACTTTGGTAACTGGGTGGTAACAGATTCAACTGATGTTAAAGAGGAAAGTGAGTATTCCAGTTGGTATGGAAACAGCACTGTGATTATGTGGTTGTTGCCTCTGTAATTCTATTCTATTTTGGGTGTTGCAAATCTTTCGTTCTGTCTCACCGCCGAAATGAACCAACAAAGTGAAAGAGAAAAAATAAACTGCGTGCTCATATTTATTTTAGTTTTTAATGGCAAGAACGAACATCCAAAGATCTAATTGTATTCATTAATCAATCTTTTTCTTCTGTTAAGGATATATGTAAAGTTATAAAGTGTGACCCTAAGTTGATGTAGTGTGTGAAGGATTTAGTTTAAGTTTCACCGTATGTCACACACGATTCACGTTGACATATTTTGACATCTGGATACTGACAGAGGATCAGTCCAAATCAATAACAAAATAGTCGTGTCCTTGATCTTTCAGCCTCCCGTCCAGCTAATAACGTTTGGAGCAGAACAGGCCAAGTGGTAACTATGGCAACCGTATGATGCATTGAAATGAAGTCAAATCAAATTTCCTACTAGGGAGCTTTTTTTGCAAAGTTCATCCTCTGTGTCCTTGACAGAGAGGCGAAGGGACAGTAATCTGCTTTCAGGTAGAAGAAAATACACAAATCATATTTCCAGGATAAGTGGTCTATGTGTGTGTGTGTGTGTGTGTGTGTGTGTGTGTGTGTGTGTGTGTGTGTGTGTGTGTGTGTGTGTGCATGCATGCGTACGTGTGTTTGTGTGTGTGTGTATGCGTGTGTGTGCATGTGTGTTCTTTCCTTGCCCATAAGCACATGTAGCCTTTTGCAGTCTGGTTTTCATCTCTAACATTCTCCTTTCAGTGAAAGCACTGCATGCCTCATTCTTTTTTTAGAAATTCACCAAAAAATAGTATACTGGTGTTGTGGAGTTAAAAATGTCATCTTAACACAATCCCAAATCATTAAATTAACTAAACGCAGCCATCTTCACCTACCACTTTAGTCTTTTTTTATTTTTTTTCAGTGGGCGCATCTATGTGGATGTGAGGTGATGTGTGATGTGGTGGTGATAATGCTCTCCCATTGCAGACTATGGGTTAGTCTTTCCGGTACGGCCTGACTATTTACACTGGCCACTGTAGGAATACAGCTGTTCAAATTCCCTCATGAAAGCATCGACTCGTGCGAATGACTTTTCTTTGGGATATCTCTGTAAGGAAACAGGAAACGGGCAGCCACTCTGCCCCTTTGCAGTCCAGGTTTCCGGCCCAGGCTCTGTGCCGTCTCCCTCCGGCATTTCTGCTGTAACATAGTGGGACTGCTGGGTCCCAGGTGACTGGGCCCCTAATAATAAGATTAAAAAAAACTGCTAGCTTCAATTTGCAAGATGTCCCAGTGAAAGAGAAGAAATGTTGATCCAGAAGAAATACTTTTTCCAGATGTTTTGAAGAAACCCAACGTGCCTTAGTGTGCACACAGCAAGCAGCGGTTCAAAAGTAATAATATATATATATATATGTTTTTCATATTTACATATATATGATTTATCATTTTGATATATGTAATATTTATCTTGTGGATCCAAGTATCCTCAGACATGTGTAACAGCATCTCAGGGTTTTGAGGACCCATGCGACCCAATCCTCCAGACCTCCAGAACCTTCCACCTTCTAAAAAAGTCCTCCCGTTGCCCAGTGACAGAGTGGGCCCAGTTTCCCTCCAGCGTGAGCCAGGTCTGGTTTAGGGTGAGCTTGAGGAGGTGGGCGAGCAGTACAATGTGTCTTTATGGTGACCACCACATCCTTTTGTGGCCCCGTGATGTTTTCCTGTGTTCCTGAGTTGGTCACCTGACCTGGTCACCTGACCTGGTCACCTGACCTGGTCACCTGACCTGGTCACCGACCTGGTCACCTGACCTGGTCACCTGACCTGGTCACCTGACCTGGTCACCTGACCTGGTCACCTGACCTGGTCACCTGACCTGGTCACCTGACCTGGTCACCTGACCTGTTTGAATCAATGCGAGGCTGTGTGGACCAACTTTTTGCACAGGACAGTAAATGTGTCGTGATTAAAAACACCTATTTTCCAATTCCCCAGTTTTGTGTGATCAGCTCTTCTGTAACGCCACCCACATGAGGAGACTAGATGAGGACACACAGGCCTCTATATAAAGCATCCGTCTCCAACAATGTACCTTATTCCCATATGTTATGTTATCATTCATTCACCGTCTCATCTCTGATTATCTGTCTCTTTATTATAAATAAACATGTGACACCATACAAATATCGATGATGAATGCCCATGGTTGGACGAGCGGATAGCAAGATTATGTTTAAATAGCCGTCTAGATGGGTGGCTGGTGACACAGAAGCATGGCTGGATGGATCGATGAAGGGGTGGATGGATGGAAGGATGGATGAATGAATGTTTAAATAGACGGATGGAAGAAAAATGGACGGATGGACGATGGAGACGTTAGCAGCGTCAAACTGAGTTGGAAGTTGCAGGCCACAATAGATCAAATCTTTCCTTATTAGGGCAGGAGAAAAAGTACTATTTTTACACAGGGGAAAACATCAAACTCTTCTCGGTGTGAGACAGAGCTACGATAGAGGCCTGCTGTGTGTCCTCGCCCAGTCTCTCCCAGTCTCACCCAGTCTCACCCAGTCTCACCCAGTCTCTCCCAGTCTCACCCAGTCTCACCCAGTCTCACCCAGTCTCTCCCAGTCTCACCCAGTCTCACCCAGTCTCTCCCAGTCTAACCCAGTCTCTCCCAGCATCGAGGCAGCACAAAAAAAAAAGAGCTGACCACCAAAACCGAGGAATTGGCAAAGAGGTGTTTTTAATCACGACCCATTAACTCTCCCGTGAAAAAGATTTGTCCACACAGCCTCGCACTGAGTCCGAACCATCAGGTGACCGACTCAGGAACGCAGGAAAACATCACGGGGCCACAAAAGGATGTGGTGGTCACCATAAAGACACATTGTACTGCTCGCCCACCTCCTCAAGCTCACCCTAAACCCGACCTGGCTCACGCTGGAGGGGAACTGGGCCCACTCTGTCACTGGGCAACGGGAGGACTTTTTTAGAAGGTGGAAGGTTCTGGAGGTCTGGAGGATTGGGTCGCATGGGCCCTCAAAACCCTGAGAGATTGTTACGCATGTCTGAGGATATTTGGTGCCACAAGATAAATATGACATATATCAATATGATATGTTATACATCATATCTATACGTATATCTTATATGTGTGTATATATATTTATTTATATTAAATATGAGATATGATATATCATAAATGGAATATGATGTAAAAATTGCAAACATTGTGGTTTGAAATGTGTATATGTAACCTTAGTGCATTTTGAAAATGTGTAAAAGCCAAATATTTCACCGAAATTGTGATTGATGTAAATATTTTGTTTTCAACAAAACAAACATATTTGCTTCAAAATGTGACTGACCTAAATATTTCCGTTAAATTATGACCATGGATAAAAGCTTTCAAGCTTTTTGCACTCCAAATACTGCAGGTACTGTAACTACAGTTCAAGTCTTAAGGAAAGCATCTTCCAACGGAAATACATAAAACAATCTGCATGGCTAAAACATTTGCAAAACTGATAGCTTTCGATTATCAGACATAATGTACAATCAAAATAATACGGTGAGACATTGTGAAGGGAAATTATCCTGATCCAAACAAATTACAGATAAGAAATAATTAAACTAGGCAATTCATTCACAATACTGTTTAAGGTATAGTGTCAAATATAAGATATGTATTATGTGAATTACATAGGGACAATATAATGATGTTTTATGTAGGCTGTTTGTTTCTTGTTTGCTTATACTGTGTTTGGATGCTGTATTTGCAGTGTGCTTGAGGTCAGGGCTAGCTTTAGCTAGCTTTAAACCCACAATGTAATGGTTAGGGACTCAGGCTTCAGTTTCCTTTGATGAAACACATGGGCAGAACGCCTTGGAATGTATGACCGTAGACTTCAAACAACTCATTTCTCCCTGCCCACGCCCGTGCCCCAGTTAAGTTATTTACCCATGATGCATCTGTCCACTGCTGCCCCTCTGTTTACATTCCAGCTGTGCAAGTCCCCCAGGTCTCTGGAAGTTATAAAGGTCCCAACATGTCCCTCTGCAACTCTGTCAACATCCGGCACTTTGTTTCATGAATACCTGAAGACAGCCTGAAATCGTTTTGTTGACTTGACTTTTGTTGAAGCAGAATTAGTGTGTGTGTGTGTGTGTGTGTGTGTGTGTGTGTGTGTGTGTGTGTGTGTGTGTGTGTGTGTGTGTGTGTGTGTGTGTGTGTGTGTGTGTGTGTGTGTGTGTGTGTGTTGTAATCAGTGTGTCCCTGTAGGACTGGCCCCCAAACATTTTAAACGTTTAATTACTTTTGACGTGGGTGAATACATCTTAAACTTGTTTTTGTTCTTAATAGGCCTACATCCATTGTGACAAGTGTAGCAAAGTCCATTGCTGCACGCCACCTAGGTGGCTGCCATACTCCCCCTAGGTGACTTTCCTCAGGCTCCTCCAAACAAATGGACACAGGGGGGTGATGTTGAAAGACTGGTTTATTGTTAAGGTTGAGTAGGATGACACAGACAGCTGGTGCTCCATGCTGCCATGTTGGAGATCTCTCCCTGAGAGTGTGCGGTGATGGCTGGTTTAACCTGTTGCACATTGATTGCTCAATGCACAACAGGTGTGCAGCCTCACCCAGCTCCACACTCCAATCAGTCTGACTCGGGCCAGGTGAGGCTGCTGCAACCAGCCATCATCCACACACACTCCCACACAAGTTATGAATGATTTGTGCGTGCACAGGTGTATTTCTGGTGATCATTGCCAATCCCCGGAGGCAAATTCAGAGGAAGTGTCAGGTGTTTTGTTATTTTTAACAGTCTATAACCAAAGCCGGCATAACAGCAGGACAGGATGACTAGGTAACAGGACGGACACCCCAGTAGGACCAGGGATGACGCTTTTATTTCAGACGACTGGTGCCACGATTCTTTTGAAATAAATGAGAAATTACAAAACCTCTGATTATTTTGGAAAACCGACAGCCCTTGATCTGCAGATCGATGTACAATCAAGATGAGTGAGCAACTGTGAAGGGAAATGATCATGACACCATCAGAACTGAACTACTAGTCAATGAAAGCACAGTACGGTTTGAGTCAATTCAGCAAAAGCAAAGGTAGTAGTGTCAGAGATACTTAAAATGTATATGTATTTTAAAGGCGCAAAATAACAAGGTTTAATGTGGGCACGGTTCGTGGTGTGGAAGTGATCCGACCCAACCATAGGAACGGAACCAAATAACTTACTTTTGCGGGCTGAATATACACTTCTGCCGCAAACCTGAAGCAATAAACATATTCCGCTAGGTGTACGTGAACCTTGCTAGACAGAAATGAGTCGAGGTCGGACGTGGTGCACTCATCGAAATTTGGTCAGATGGCAATTATTGTGGTCCCTTACGAAAACGAATTACGGTTTTAAATTCTTCAGTGACCTGCGAGTCGAACTTGCGTTCTCTTTAATTTGAGGGAACACCAAAGTGACCGTTGTGCAGCAAGGTATCCACCCTGCGTCAACGCGTTTAACCACTGCCGACCTGGGTGACTACATCTTAAACTTGTTTTGCAAATTATTATTATTGGCCTAAATCCATTGTGACAGGTTTTTGTGAGTGTATTTCTGTTGAACATTGCCCAACCCCCGGAGAGAAATTCAGTGGAAGTGTCAGTTGTTGTTTGTTTTTGTTATTTGTAATTGTCTATAACCTTTTCCTCAATGGTTTCCAGAAGACCAAATAAACTGAATTCATCATCACTAACTCAACCTCAAAGCCGGAATAACAGCAGGACAGGATGAACGGGCTTTCAATTCACATGATGTCTGGCTCCAGAAGAATACTAATAAAAATTAAAGCAGCATTTATCGGGGCCATGCCCAACACAGAGCATTGCGACCTTTTTGGTTTTTATATGGTTGATAGCGTTGCAATAGCCTCAGCATGGGTCTGGTGATGCGCATACAAACTTTCATGACCATATGCCAAAAGGGTGAGGAGTTCTGATTCATCAAAGTTTTCAATTAACTTTAGCCTGGTTAATCTTGATTTATGTTTCACCACGT
This sequence comes from Lota lota, assembly GCA_026745465.1. NCBI lineage: Eukaryota > Metazoa > Chordata > Actinopteri > Gadiformes > Lotidae > Lota > Lota lota. The sequence goes on along the minus strand of JACYXH010000384.1, from coordinate 334,339 downwards.
TTGATGATGATTGGGTTAAGTTAATCCCACCTTTTGGCTCCTTTAATTTGATTGGACCATTTTGGGCCTCTGGCGGCCATGTTGTTTTGTCAATCGACTTCATCTTACTTGATCAGTTAGAACGTTCGACCCCAACAGTCCTACAGTTGGTCCCGCTCAAATCAAACATTCCGTCTAGGAACTGTGGTCATTTTAGTCACAAGCCACGCCCATTTGATTCCAAGCCCTGATTGAACATTTGTGGATGGCATCTTATTCAGAATTGTATCTTGAAGTTTTGAATTGAACTCAAGATCATATGTGTCCATCGTGAACTTGATATAAGCATGTAAGTCTATACGCCGTTTTAAGCCACACCCTTTTTTGTAGTTATTGGTTCCTATTTTTTTGTGTACAGACTTCCCTTCTAGTCAGATGGAATATAGTGGTCTATAGCTGGTATATACTTAATGATTTTTATCTAATTTAAAAAAAATAGGATCCTTATACTTTTTAGTGTTTTTCACAAAATTCTAAATGGCGGAACATCTATCTAGACAGAAGTCATCGGTTCTTGAGGCAACGTTGTTCGCCTCGAGGAGACACTGATGAGGGCAAAGATGCATGACTGTAAGTCAAAGAGGTCAGGGGATATGCTTGTTCAAATTTTGCATTTTTGGAAGATTGCTATAGCGCCACCATTAGCCCAATCAGTTTAATCTTTTTTTCTGTGGCCCTCTCCCTCTACAGCCCTCTAAAGTCTCATCAGCGGTTTTGGCTGAGTAGGTGTTTCCGGCGGAATAATAATAATGATTATATTAATAATCATTATTATTATTATTATAAGCACCTTATTGTAATTTTACAATCGGGTGCCTCGAACTTTGTGCTTGGCCCCCTAATTAAAGCCCAGAGAGCTGCCTGTGGCCAGGGGCGCCCTGTATTTCTGCTGAACATTGCCCAATCCCGGGAGGGAAATTCAGTGTAAGTGTCAGGTGTTTTGTTATTTATAACTGTCTTGAAATGACCGTTTGATGACGACAGTTTGACACGTTTTTTCACCACCCTTTTGTTTATGTTTCATTCGATCAAGGAACTTGTTTTGCAAATCGGAATATTGTCCGATCAACCATTAACTGTCATTCAGTCAGACAGTCAGATCAGTAAGCCAATCAGCCAGTGTTCACTGTTTAGGCCACTAGGCAAATTGCTTGACTCAATATAAGACAGACCTTGTCTTTTATTGACATTCTTGCAAGAATGCAAAATGCCAGTTAAAGGGGGTATTGCCTATTTTTATTGTCCTACGTATGCAAATGTATGTTTGCATACGTTGTACCCCCTAAAATGACATCTTTCATTATACAACATGAACAACAGCATGTTAACTATACTACATGCACTTACCGTTTAACAGAGTTACATCTACAACTTTTTCTACGTTCGGATATTAGTGGCGCATATTTAGCAGCTACTTAGCTAGATATTGAATGGAATTAGCACCATCTAGTGTTACAAATCTTTCGTTCTGTTCCACCGCCGAAATGAACCAACAAAGTGCAGAGAAAAAATAAACTGCGGGCTCATATTTATTTTAGTTTTTAACGGCAAGAACGAACATCCAAAGATCTAATTGTATTCATTAATCAATCTTTTTTTTTCTGTTAAGGATACATGTTAAGTTATAAAGTGTGACCCTAAGTTGATGTAGCGTGTGAAGGATTTAGTTTAAATTTCACCGTATGTCACACACGATTAAAGTTGACATATTTTGACATCTGGATACTGACAGAGGATCAGTCCAAATCAATAACAAAATAGTCGTGTCCTTGATCTTTCAGCCTTCCGTCCAGCTAATAACGTTTGGAGCAGAACAGGCCAAGTGGTAACTATGGCAACCGTATGATGCATTGAAATGAAGTCAAATCAAATTTCCTACTAGGGAGCTTTTTTTGCAAAGTTCATCCTCTCTGTCCTTGACAGAGAGGCGAAGGGACAGTAATCTGCTTTCAGGTAGAAGAAAAGACACAAATCATATTTCCAGGATAAGTGGTCTCTGTGTGTGTGTGTGTGTGTGTGTGTGTGTGTGTGTGTGTGTGTGTGTGTGTGTGTGTGTGTGTGTGTGTGTGTGTGTGTGTGTGTGTGTGTGTGTGTGTGTGTGTGTGTGTGTGTGTGTGTGTTGTAATCAGTGTGTCCCTGTAGGACTGGCCCCCAAACATTTTAAACGTTTAATTACTTTTGACGTGGGTGAATACATCTTAAACTTGTTTTTGTTCTTAATAGGCCTACATCCATTGTGACAAGTGTAGCAAAGTCCATTGCTGCACGCCACCTAGGTGGCTGCCATACTCCCCCTAGGTGACTTTCCTCAGGCTCCTCCAACCAAATGGAAACAGGGGGGTGATGTTGAAAGACCGGTTTATTGTAAAGGTTGAGTAGGATGACACAGACAGATGGTGCTCCATGCTGCCATGTTGGAGATCTCTCCCCGAGTGTGTGTGGTGATGGCTGGTTTAACCTGTACACATTGATTGCTCAATGCACAACAGGTGTGCAGCCTCACCCAGCTCCACACTCCAATCAGTCTGACTCGGGCCAGGTGAGGCTGCTTAAACCAGCCATCATCTACACACACTCCCACACAAGTTATGAATGATTTGTGCGTGCACAGGTGTATTTCTGTTGATCATTGCCAATCCCCGGAGGCAAATTCAGAGGAAGTGTCAGGTGTTTTGTTATTTTTAATAGTCTATAACCAAATCCGGCATAACAGCAGGACAGGATGACTGGGAAACAGGACGGACACCCCAGTAGGACCAGGGATGACGCTTTTAGTTCAGACGACTGGTGCCACAATTCTTTTTAAGTAAATGAGAAATTACAAAACCTCTGATTATTTTGGAAAACGGACAGCCCTTGATCTGCAGATCGATGTACAATCAAGATGAGTGAGCAACTGTGAAGGGAAATGATCATGATTCCATCAGAACTGAACTACTAGTCAATGAAAGCACAGTACGGTTTGAGTCAATTCAGCAAAAGCAAAGGTAGTAGTGTCAGAGATACTTAAAATGTATACGTATTTTAAAGGCGCAAAATAACAAGGTTTAATGTGGGCTCGGTTCGTGGTGTGGAAGTGATCCGACCCAACCATAGGAACGGAACCAAATAACTTACTTTTGCAGGCTGAATATACACTTCTGCCGCAAACCTGAAGCAATAAACATATTCAGCTGGGTGTACGTGAACCTTGCTAGACAGAAATGAGTCGAGGTCGGACGTGGTGCACCCATCGAAATTTGGTCGGATGGCAATTATTGTGATCCCTTACGAAAACGAATTACTGTTTTAAATCCTTCAGTGACCTGCGAGTCGAACTTGGGTTCTCTTTAATTTGAGGGAACACCAAAGTGACCGTTGTGCAGCAAGGTATCCACCCTGCGTCAACGCGTTTAACCACTGCTGACCTGGGTGACTACATCTTAAACTTGTTTTGCAAATTGTTATTATAGGCCTAAATTCATTGTGACAGGTTTTTGTGAGAAATTCTGTGGAAGTGTCAGTTCTTTTTTCTTTCTTTGTTATTTGTAATTGTCTATAACCATTTCCTCAATGGTTTCCAGGAGACCAAATAAACTGAATTCATCATCACTCACTCAACCTCAAAGCCGGAATAACAGCAGGACAGGATGAACGGGCTTTCAATTCACATGATGTCTGGCTCCAGAAAAATACTAATAAAAATTAAAGCAGCATTTATCGGGGCCATGCCCAACACAGAGCATTACGACGTTTGGTTTTGTTTGGTTTTTATATGGTTGATAACGTTGCAATAGGCTCAGCATGGGTCTGGTGATGCGCGTACAAAAAAGAGGCTTCTAAAAAAGTCCTCCCGTTGCCCAGTGACAGAATGAGCGTGGTTTCCCCTCCAGCGTGAGCCAGGTCGGGTTTAGGGTGAGCTTGAGGAGGTGGGCGAGCACTAATGTGTCTTTATGGTGACCACCACATCCTTTTGTGGCCCCGTGATGTTTTCCTGTGTTATTGAGTTGGTCACCTGACCTGGTCACCTGACCTGTTTGAATCAATGCGAGGCTGTGTGGACCAATCTTTTGCACAGGACAGTAAATGTGTCGTGATGAAAAACACGACACATTTGTGCATTTTGAAAATGTGTAAAAGCCAAATATTTCACCAAAATTGTGATTGATGTGACTATTTTGTTTTCAACAAAACAAACATATTTGCTTCACAATGTGACCTAACTAAATATTTCTGTTAACTTATGACCATGGATAAAAGCTTTCAAGCTTTTTGCACTCCAAATACTGCAGGTACTGTAACTACAGTTCAAGTCTTAAGGAAAGCATCTTCCAACGGAAATACATTAAACAATCTGCATGGCTAAAACATTTGCAAAACTGATAGCTTTCGATTATCAGACATAATGTACAATCAAAATAATACGGTGAGACATTGTGAAGGGAAATTATCCTGATCCAAACAAATTACAGATAATAAATAATTAAACTAGGCAATTCATTCACAATACTGTTTAAGGTATAGTGTCAAATATAAGATATGTATTATGTGAATTACATAGGGACAATATAATGATGTTTTATGTAGGCTGTTTGTTTCTTGTTGGCTTATACTGTGTTTGGATGCTGTATTTGCAGTGTGCTTGAGGTCAGGGCTAGCTTTAGCTAGCTTTAAACCCACAATGTAATGGTTAGGGACTCAGGCTTCAGTTTACTTTGATGAAACACATGGGCAGAACGCCTTGCAATGTATGACCGTAGACTTCAAACAACTCATTTCTCCCTGCCCACGCCCGTGCCCCAGTTAAGTTATTTACCCATGATGCACCTGTCCACTGCTGCCCCTCTGTTTACAATCCAGCTGTGCAAGTCCCCCAGGTCTCTGGAAGTTATAAAGGTCCCAACATGTCCCTCTGCAACTCTGTCAACATCAGGCACTTTGTTTCATGAATACCTGAAGACAGCCTGAAATCGTTTTGTTGACTTGACTTTTGTTGAAGCAGAATTTGTGTGTGTGTGTGTGTGTGTGTGTGTGTGTGTGTGTGTGTGTGTGTGTGTGTGTGTGTGTGTGTGTGTGTGTGTGTGTGTGTGTGTGTGTGTGTGTGTGTGTGTGTGTGTGTTGTAATCAGTGTGTCCCTGTAGGACTGGCCCCCAAACATTTTAAACGTTTAATTACTTTTGACGTGGGTGAATACATCTTAAACTTGTTTTTGTTCTTAAAAGGCCTACATCCATTGTGACAAGTGTAGCAAAGTCCATTGCTGCACGCCACCTAGGTGGCTGCCATACTCCCCCTAGGTGACTTTCCTCGGGCTCCTCCAAACAAATGGACACAGGGGGGTGATGTTGAAAGACTGGTTTATTGTAAAGGTTGAGTAGGATGACACAGACAGCTGGTGCTCCATGCTGCCATGTTGGAGATCTCTCCCCGAGTGTGTGTGGTGATGGCTGGTTTAACCTGTGCACATTGATTGCTCAATGCACAACAGGTGTGCAGCCTCACCCAGCTCCACACTCCAATCAGTCTGACTTGGGCCAGGTGAGGCTGCTGCAACCAGCCATCATCCACACACACTCCCACACAAGTTATGAATGATTTGTGCGTGCACAGGTGTATTTCTGCTGAACATTGCCATCCCCGGAGGCAAATTCCGAGGAAGTGTCAGGTGTTTTGTTATTTTTAACAGTCTATAACCAAAGCCGGCATAACAGCAGGACAGAATGACTGGGAAACAGGACGGACAACCCAGTAGGACCAGGGATGACGCTTTTAATTCAGACGACTGGTGCCACAATTCTTTTTAAATAAATAAGAAATTACAAAACCTCTGATTATTTTGGAAAATGGACAGCCCTTGATCTGCAGATCGATGTACAATCAAGATTAGTGAGCAACTGTGAAGGGAAATGATCATGATACCATCAGATCTGAACTACTAGTCAATGAAAGCACAGTACGGTTTGAGTCAATTCAGCAAAAGCAAAGGTAGTAGTGTCAGAGATACTTAAAATGTATATGTATTTTAAAGGCGCAAAATAACAAGGTTTAATGTGGGCTCGGTTCGTGGTGTGAAAGTGATCCGACCCAACCATAGGAACGGAACCAAATAACTTACTTTTGCGGGCTGAATATACACTTCTACCGCAAACCTGAAGCAATAAACATATTCCGCTAGGTGTACGTGAACCTTGCTAGACAGAAATGAGTCGAGGTCTGACGTGGTGCATTCATCGAAATATGGTCAGATGGCAATTATTGTGGTCCCTTACGAAAAGAAATTACGGTTTTAAATTCTTCAGTGACCTGGGAGTCGAACTTGGCTTCTCTTTAATTTGAGGGAACACCAAAGTGACCGTTGTGCAGCAAGGTGTCCACCCTGCGTCAACGCGTTTAACCACTGCCGACGTGGGTGACTACATCTTAAACTTGTTTTGCAAATTGTTATTATCGGCCTAAATCCATTGTGACAGGTTTTTGTGAGTGTATTTCTGTTGAACATTGCCCAACCCCCGGAGAGAAATTCAGTGGAAGTGTCAGTTGTTGTTTGTTTTTGTTATTTGTAATTGTCTATAACCATTTCCTCAATGGTTTCCAGAAGACCAAATAAACTGAATTCATCATCACTAACTCAACCTCAAAGCCGGAATAACAGCAGGACAGGATGAACGGGCTTTCAATTCACATGATGTCTGGCTCCAGAAGAATACTAATAAATATTAAAGCAGCATTTATCGGGGCCATGCCCAACACAGAGCATTGCGACCTTTTTGGTTTTTATATGGTTGATAGCGTTGCAATAGCCTCAGCATGGGTCTGGTGATGCGCGTACAAACTTTCATGAACATATGCCAAAAGGGTGAGGAGTTCTGATTCATCAAAGTTTTCAATTAACTTTAGCCTGGTTAATCTTGATTTATGTTTCACCACGTTTGATGATGATTGGGTTAAGTTAATCCCACCTTTTGGCTCCTTTAATTTGATTCGACCATTTTGGGCCTCTGGCGGCCATGTTGTTTTGTCAATCGACTTCATCTTACTTGATCAGTTAGAACGTTCGACCCCAACAGTCCTACAGTTGGTCCCGCTCAAATCAAACATTCCGTCTAGGAACTGTGGTAATTGTAGTCACAAGCCACGCCCATTTGATTCCAAGCCCTGATTGAACATTTGTGGATGGCATCTTGTTCAGAATTGTATCTTGAAGTTTTGAATCGAACTCAAGATCATATGTGTCCATCGTGATGTTGATATAAGCATGTAAGTCTATACGCCGTTTTAAGCCACACCCTTTTTTGTAGTTATTGGTTCCTATTTTTTTGTGTACAGACTTCCCTTCTAGTCAGATGGAATATAGTGGTCTATAGCTGGTATATACTTAATGATTTTTATCTAAGTATAAAAAAAATAGGATCCTTATACTTTTTAGTGTTTTTCACAAAATTCTAAATGGCGGAACATCTATCTAGACAGAAGTCATAGGTTCTTGAGGCAACGTTGTTCGCCTCGAGGAGACACTGATGAGGGCAAAGATGCATGACTGTAAGTCAAAGGGGTCAGGAGATATGCTTGTTCAAATTTTGCATTTTTGGAAGATTGCTATAGCGCCACCATTAGCCCAATCAGTGTAATCTTTTTTTCTGTGGCCCTCTCCCTCTACAGCCCTCTAAAGTTTCATCAGCGGTTTTGGCTGAGTAGGTGTTTCTGGCGGAATAATAATAATGATTATATTAATAATCATTATTATTATTATTATAAGCACCTTATTGTAATTTTACAATCGGGTGCCTCGAACTTTGTGCTTGGCCCCCTAATTAAAGCCCAGAGAGCTGCCTGTGGCCAGGGGCGCCCTGTATTTCTGCTGAACATTGCCCAATCCCGGGAGGGAAATTCAGTGTAAGTGTCAGGTGTTTTGTTATTTATAACTGTCTTGAAATGACCGTTTGATGACGACAGTTTGACACGTTTTTTCACCACCCTTTTGTTTATGTTTCATTCGATCAAGGAACTTGCTCTGCAAATCGGAATATTGTCCGATCAACCATTAACTGTCATTCAGACAGACAGTCAGATCAGTAAGCCAATCAGCCAGCGTTCACTGTTTAGGCCACTAGGCAAATTGCTTGACTCAATATAAGACAGACCTTGTCTTTTATTGACATTCTTGCAAGAATGCAAAATGCCAGTTAAAGGGGGTATTGCCTATTTTTATTGTCCTACGTATGCAAATGTATGTTTGCATACGTTGTACCCCCTAAAATGACATCTTTCATTATACAACATGAACAACAGCATGTTAACTATACTACATGCACTTACCGTTTAACAGAGTTACATCTACAACTTTTTCTACGTTCGGATATTAGTGGCGCATATTTAGCAGCTACTTAGCTAGATATTGAATGGAATTAGCACCATCTAGTGTTACAAATCTTTCGTTCTGTTCCACCGCCGAAATGAACCAACAAAGTGCAGAGAAAAAATAAACTGCGGGCTCATATTTATTTTAGTTTTTAACGGCAAGAACGAACATCCAAAGATCTTATTGTATTCATTAATCAATCTTTTTTTTTCTGTTAAGGATATATGTTAAGTTATAAAGTGTGACCCTAAGTTGATGTAGCGTGTGAAGGATTTAGTTTAAATTTCACCGTATGTCACACACGATTAAAGTTGACATATTTTGACATCTGGATACTGACAGAGGATCAGTCCAAATCAATAACAAAATAGTCGTGTCCTTGATCTTTCAGCCTTCCGTCCAGCTAATAACGTTTGGAGCAGAACAGGCCAAGTGGTAACTATGGCAACCGTATGATGCATTGAAATGAAGTCAAATCAAATTTCCTACTAGGGAGCTTTTTTTGCAAAGTTCATCCTCTCTGTCCTTGACAGAGAGGCGAAGGGACAGTAATCTGCTTTCAGGTAGAAGAAAAGACACAAATCATATTTCCAGGATAAGTGGTGTGTGTGTGTGTGTGTGTGTGTGTGTGTGTGTGTGTGTGTGTGTGTGTGTGTGTGTGTGTGTGTGTGTGTGTGTGTGTGTGTGTGTGTGTGTGTGTGTGTGTGTGTGTGTGTGTGTGTGTGTTGTAATCAGTGTGTCCCTGTAGGACTGGCCCCCAAACATTTTAAACGTTTAATTACTTTTGACGTGGGTGAATACATCTTAAACTTGTTTTTGTTCTTAATAGGCCTACATCCATTGTGACAAGTGTAGCAAAGTCCATTGCTGCACGCCACCTAGGTGGCTGCCATACTCCCCCTAGGTGACTTTCCTCGGGCTCCTCCAACCAAATGGACACAGGGGGGTGATGTTGAAAGACCGGTTTATTGTAAAGGTTGAGTAGGATGCCACAGACAGCTGGTGCTCCATGCTGCCATGTTGGAGATCTCTCCCCGAGTGTGTGTGGTGATGGCTGGTTTAACCTGTACACATTGATTGCTCAATGCGCAACAGGTGTGCAGCCTCACCCAGCTCCACACTCCAATCAGTCTGACTCGGGCCAGGTGAGGCTGCTTAAACCAGCCATCATCCACACACACTCCCACACAAGTTATGAATGATTTGTGCGTGCATAGGTGTATTTCTGTTGATCATTGCCAATCCCCGGAGGCAAATTCAGAGGAAGTGTCAGGTGTTTTGTTATTTTTAACAGTCTATAACCAAATCCGGCATAACAGCAGGACAGGATGACTGGGTAACAGGACGGACACCCCAGTAGGACCAGGGATGACGCTTTTAATTCAGACGACTGGTGCCACGATTCTTTTTAAATAAATGAGAAATTACAAAACCTCTGATTATTTTGGAAAATGGACAGCCCTTGATCTGCAGATCGATGTACAATCAAGATGAGTGAGCAACTGTGAAGGGAAATGATCATGATACCATCAGAACTGAACTACTAGTCAATGAAAGCACAGTACGGTTTGAGTCAATTCAGCAAAAGCAAAGGTAGTAGTGTCAGAGATACTTAAAATGTATATGTATTTTAAAGGCGCAAAATAACAAGGTTTAATGTGGGCTCGGTTCGTGGTGTGAAAGTGATCCGACCCAACCATAGGAACGGAACCAAATAACTTACTTTTGCGGGCTGAATATACACTTCTACCGCAAACCTGAAGCAATAAACATATTCAGCTATGTGTACGTGAACCTTGCTAGACAGAAATGAGTCGAGGTCTGACGTGGTGCACTCATCGAAATATGGTCAGATGGCAATTATTGTGGTCCCTTACGAAAAGAAATTACTGTTTTAAATCCTTCAGTGACCTGCGAGTCGCACCTGGGTTCTCTTTAATTTGAGGGAACACCAAAGCGACCGTTGTGCAGCAAGGTGTCCACCCTGCGTCAACGCGTTTAACCACTGCCGACCTGGGTGACTACATCTTAAACTTGTTTTGCAAATTGTTATTATCGGCCTAAATCCATTGTGACAGGTTTTTGTGAGTGTATTTCTGTTGAACATTGCCCAACCCCCGGAGAGAAATTCAGTGGAAGTGTCAGTTGTTGTTTGTTTTTGTTATTTGTAATTGTCTATAACCATTTCCTCAATGGTTTCCAGGAGACCAAATAAACTGAATTCATCATCACTCACTCAACCTCAAAGCCGGAATAACAGCAGGACAGGATGAACGGGCTTTCAATTCACATGATGTCTGGCTCCAGAAAAATACTAATAAAAATTAAAGCAGCATTTATCGGGGCCATGCCCAACACAGAGCATTGCGACCTTTTTGGTTTTTATATGGTTGTTAGCGTTGCAATAGCCTCAGCATGGGTCTGGTGATGCGCGTACAAACTTTCATGACCATATGCCAAAAGGGTGAGGAGTTCTGATTCATCAAAGTTTTCCATTAACTTTAGCCTGGTTAATCTTGATTTATGTTTCACCACGTTTGATGATGATTGGGTTAAATTAATCCCACCTTTTGGCTCCTTTAATTTGATTGGACAATTTTGGGCCTCTGGCGGCCATGTTGTTTTGTCAATCGACTTCATCTTACTTGATCAGTTAGAACGTTCGACCCCAACAGTCCTACAGTTGGTCCCGCTCAAATCAAACATTCCGTCTAGGAACTGTGGTAATTGTAGTCACAAGCCACGCCCATTTGATTCCAAGCCCTGATTGAACATTTGTGGATGGCATCTTGTTCAGAATTGTATCTTGAAGTTTTGAATTGAACTAAAGATCATATGTGTCCATCGTGATGTTGATATAAGCATGTAAGTCTATACGCCGTTTTAAGCCACACCCTTTTTTGTAGAATTGGTTCCTATTTTTTTGTGTACAGACTTCCCTTCTAGTCAGATGGAATATAGTGGTCTATAGCTGGTATATACTTAATGATTTTTATCTAAGTTTAAAAAAAATAGGATCCTTATACTTTTTAGTGTTTTTCACAAAATTCTAAATGGCGGAACATCTATCTAGACAGAAGTCATAGGTTCTTGAGGCAACGTTGTTCGCCTCGAGGAGACACTTATGAGGGCAAAGATGCATGACTGTAAGTCAAAGGGGTCAGGAGATATGCTTGTTCAAATTTTGCATTTTTGGAAGATTGCTATAGCGCCACCATTAGCCCAATCAGTGTAATCTTTTTTTCTGTGGCCCTCTCCCTCTACAGCCCTCTAAAGTCTCATCAGCGGTTTTGGCTGAGTATGTGTTTCTGGCGGAATAATAATAATGATTATATTAATAATCATTATTATTATTATTATTATAAGCACCTTATTGTAATTTTACAATCGGGTGCCTCGAACTTTGTGCTTGGCCCCCTAATTAAAGCCCAGAGAGCTGCCTGTGGCCAGGGGCGCCCTGTATTTCTGCTGAACATTGCCCAATCCCGGGAGGGAAATTCAGTGTAAGTGTCAGGTGTTTTGTTATTTATAACTGTCTTGAAATGACCGTTTGATGACGACAGTTTGACACGTTTTTTCACCACCCTTTTGTTTATGTTTCATTCGATCAAGGAACTTGCTCTGCAAATCGGAATATTGTCCGATCAACCATTAACTGTCATTCAGACAGACAGTCAGATCAGTAAGCCAATCAGCCAGCGTTCACTGTATAGGCCACTAGGCTAATTGCTTGCACTCAATATAAGACAGACCTTGTCTTTTATTGACGTTCTTGCAAGAATGCAAAATGCCAGTTAAGGGGGGTATTGCCTATTTTTATTGTCCTACGTATGCAAATGTATGTTTGCATACGTTGTACCCCCTAAAATGACATCTTTCATTATACAACATGAACAACAGCATGTTAACTATACTACATGCGCTTACCGTTTAACAGAGTTACATCTACAACTTTTTCTCCGTTCGGATATTAGTGGCGCTTATATAGCAGCTACTTATCTAGATATTGAATGGAATCAGCGCCATCTAGTGGAGATAAATGGCAAGCACGGTCTTCAACAACTACTGTATTAAGTCGTTTCGGGATACATGAATAGTGTAGGCCGATCAGAACAAATCTTGAAACGCTGCAAATCATTAGTATAGACATAAAAGTATCGATTTGCTAGATGCAGAATGTAGACCATGCCCACACTAGGCCTACCCATAGCTACAAACTATAGCCTACCAAACAAGGCTTAAGGAAACTAAACATTTGATTTCATTTTAGTAATAGCCTACATCTCCTATTAAACAAAGAACATATATTTTTGAGTCACTGTGTTCCAAGCAGTGCATTCGTTGGAGCAAGTGGTGTGCGTTTGGTTTAGTTGTAGCCTCCGATTCCCTTGCATTTGGTCATTACGCTCACCTAATCTCAAAATAGCAGAACACAACATGAGATACCGCTGTCTGTCATTGTCGTTTCCATGGTAACGTAAAGATCATCACATCAGATGGTATCGTTTTCATGACAAATAAAGCAAAGTTGTAATTCTAACATTTACCGCAGGGAGGCAGTAGATAACCGATAGTCTGACAGTTTCGCCTCCAAGTGCAGGACCAGTAAATGCACGCACGCCGTGCCAAGTGCGCGCACGTACGCACGCACGCACATACACGCACACACACGCACAGCACAAGCTCTTTTACCTTGTATCTCTGAATAAACCACGTGTTGAACAGTTACCACTCTCCGAGTCACACCTAGCCCGAAACCACGCTACCACAAAGGATTAATTTGACTTTTCATCACTTTCTGTCATGTTCATCGCCAATGTGACGTTCACGTCACTATGTGTTGAGCGCTATGGTGAACGTCGCCATGTTTCGAGGGAGCTGCCTATTGGTTCTCTCTCACAAGACGGCGCCCGGCGCTACGTCACTACCCTCATAACCCTCACTTTTCGCGCTCCCCATCGGTATCACGAGCCCTGCACGAGCTCTGACCTTAACGTCCACATCTGTATGCAGCGCAGACCAACAGCGGCTCACTCCTGGAGCCTCCAGCAGTGATATGGGTCACCCAGATATGGGTGTGCAGTTGCTTCTCTCCCTGAGCTGGCGGGACTCAAACCCGTACGCCGACATAAAACAACAACATCGACGTGGTGACGAGCTTTGAAATCGTTTGATTTCATTTTATGTTCCGTCCCCAAATTCAATTAATTAACTATTCTTTTTGTACAATGGCTGTCTTTCTTCAAACACAGATGGTGTTGAAAAGTTGCTTAGTCTGGGATAGGAGTTTTATGTCATTTCTTTTTTGTAGGCCTATCGTTGGGGTGTTAATAAGTAGCTTTGAACACATTCTTCCTGTGCACATATTAAAAGAAAAACAGAATTGTATAAATGAAAGTGGATCCATTTAATCTGCCAAAATCAAGAGATATTATATGACTATCTGCATTTTCTTTTCTTTTGCAATAAATGTAAAGGCATTGAATGTGTGGTTATTATCTTTCCTTCGCTCCTGGGTTCATAACATGCAGGCCTCAACCATTAGGTATATCTAAATGGCCTAGGCCTACTTATTTACAAGGTAATTACACATGTCGATTAACTTATTAATGTAAATAGTGACAGAATTGGACACAGAAATAGGCCTACCTATTGCACAGACATACAGTTTACATTTGCAGTACCTGCTATTAACTTAGTTAACTATTAGTTTTCCACAAAGTGATTTTTTTTCTCTAAAGGGGCGTGACTCTTCCCTGAAACCCGAGGCACCTTTTGATAAATAGGCGCACAGACACGCTGGAACTTAAATTTCCTTCCACAAACTTTCGAGGTGAGTCTAATTGTCTTCAAACTTGTGTAATTCACGGAAATATATGATTGCCTTGTGGCTATAAGTTAACTTTACTTTTCTCTTAAAGACTAATTTAGAAGTGTGGAAGTGTAACGATGGTAAAAATAAATTAAAGCTGCAAGCAGCGATTAACGGGTGTCGAGTCTGAGGCAGACAAGGCAGACCAGTGAGACTTTGACAGATTTTATACAGTTGATGGGGTTGGAATGGCCTCAGCTCAAGTGCGGTGATTGGCCTTCAATGTTTTATGAAAGTGTATCAAAGTCAGGGTTCAGCAGTTACGCTTCTTTAACGCTTTAAAATATAATCATAACTGCCATAGCATTTAGACACACACGGTAGTGACAAGGGCATTGCATCAACATTGCAAACAGTTTGGTCAGTGCTTATGGACTTGACATTGTACTGTATTGTTTTTGGTTTAAATCAAGGAAGTATTATATATTGTCATACAGTATGAAGATAATGATGGTAAGAGTGGTTGAATGGGGTGTTTTTAATGTAATGACAGCTTCAGACACACACACACACACACACACACACACACACACACACACAAGTATTGTTTTTGGTTTAAATCAAGGAAGTATTATATATTGTTATATAGTATGAAGATAATGATAGTAAGGGTAGTTGAATGGGGTGTTTTAATGAAATAACAGCTTCAGACACACACACACACACACACACACACACACACACACACACACACACACACACACACACACACACACTATAGTGTTACAAGCTATGCCAGTTATGATTATATTTTAAACAGTTTTTCATGAAATGATAGCTTCAGACACACACACATTTTAGGTTTACTTTGATCAAACACTGTTTAGAAAAGTGAGAGAAAAGTATTATATATTGTCATACAGTATGAAGATAATGATAGTAAGAATGGTTCAATGGGATTGGAATCAAGGCATTCTCACCGTTTTGAGCCTCTGGCAGCCATGTTTTTGGGCATAATTGGAAAGGTGAGATATCTATCTTGTTCGGAATGTCATGCTGAACAGCTTTTCTATTATACTCAAGATGATAGGAGTCCATATAGATGTTTGAAAACGCATTTTAAGCCCATGCGGCCCATTTGGCCTCTGGCGGCCATGTTGTTTTACCAACATTAAAATCTGAAAATGTAATCTTGTTCAGAATTCCATGCCCAACAACTTCTGTATTGGACACAAGATCATAGGACTCCATACTTATGTCGAAAAACGCATTTACGTCCATTCCGACCGTTTTTAGCCTCTGGCGGCCATGTTATTTTACCAAAATTGAAAAAGTGAAAACGTCATCTTGTTCAGACTGTTTTGCCCAACAACATTTATATTGGACTCAAGATCATAGGAATCCATACTGATGACGAAAAACGCATTTACGTCCATTCGGACCGTTTTTAGCCTCTGGCGGCCATGTTGTTTTACCAAAATTGAAAAAGTGAAAACGTCATTTTGTTCGGGATTTTATGCCCAACAACTCATCAATTTTACTCAAGATCATAGGAGTCCATCTTGATGTCGAAAAAAACATTTAAATCAATTTTTCCGTTTTTTTTTCGTCTGGTGGCCATGTTGTTTTGTCAATCAACTTTAATCTTACTTACGCCGTTGGGGCTTTGCACCCTGATTGTGTGACAGTTGGTCCCGCTCAAATCCAACAATCCTTCTAGGAACTGTGGTCATTTTAGTCAAAAGCCACGCCCATTTTGATGCCACGCCCCAATTGAAAAAACATGGATACCTTCTTGTTTAGAATTTAATGTTGAACAATGTTTGTATTGGGGTCAAGATCATAGAACTCCATCTTGAGGTCGATATAAGCATTTCTGTGTTCGGCGTTGTTAAGCCACACCTTCTTTCAAAGTTAATGGCTCTTGGGGGCCTTATGTTTTATTGCACATACTTTTCGTGAGATCATATTAACGATATTGGTCCAAAGATGATGTGTGCCCAAGGATTTCTGTATATCTCAAAAAACCTAGGACTTCTACTGATTTTAATGTTTTTCACAAAATTCAAAATGGCGGATAATCTATCATGGCGGAAGTCATAGGTTCTTGAGGCATATTTGTTCAGCATGAGGAGATGCATCTATGGTCAAAGTTTCATGACTGTAGGTCAAAGGGGTAAGGAGATATGAGTTGCCTATTTTGGATGATTGCTATAGCGCCACATTTGGGCCAATCAGTGCCATTTTTTTACACAGATCTTCTGTAGTCGTCCTCTACAGCTGTACCAAGTTTCATACAAACTGACCGAGCGGTTTAGGCTGTGTAAGTCGATTTTGGTGGAATAATAATAATAAAACCAGCAATAACAAGAGGTTGTCTTGCACTTCGTGCTCGACACCCTAATAAAAAACCACTCCTTTAGTAATGGGCGTTGATTGCCAATTCTACGACAAACAGCCGTGAAAAGCGCTCATCATTTGTTCCGGAAAGCACCCGTTTCTCGTGCGGCGATCGACGCGCGTTAGCAGGCGAGGTTTTAACCCTGACATAAAGCCTCCTTTGCAGTGTCAACCCGCGATGTTGGTTCAGCGTACTGTCCTGGGATGACAAAGCGATGCAATTAGAGGCCCTGGTAAACGAGCCGATCGATCCGTTGTCCATTAAGGGGGTGCATTAACACGCCGTTGACGTTTCACGTCCGCTCTGGGGCGGTGGTTTTGGCCGCAGAGCTTTTCGGTACACGTATTGTAACCTCTTTGTGGTGTGACTGTCTGCGAGTTCTGTCGAGAGGAACTATCCGCTGATGGCATGAGCAAGCTTAACACTCGTCTGTGCGTTCTAGTTGTGTGTGAGATAACGTACATGATGGCTTGTTCATATTAGTGGACATTTTGATGGTCAGCGTATTTCATGTGTCAATTATTGCTCATGCTGTATAAATACATGCCGTTCTTCCAGCCACACTGTGGATTATGTTGTGAATATATTTAATTGTAAATATCCGTCTCCTGATGTCTGAGGTGTATTCCTATGTAAGGTGATCTTCAAATGCTCCCCCCGCACCTCCACCCCTCTGCTCTTTGTGTAAAAGTACCAGTTCCGTGCTTCCTACAGAAATGGTGGGTGTAGAGACAGAGAGAGGAAGAGAGAATAGAGCAAACATAGAGGAGAAGAAAGAGAGATGAGAGACAGAGAAGAGAGAGGGAGTGAGATCGCGTCTGCATCTACATTACAACACAACACACACACACACACACACACACACACACACACACACACACACACACGTAGGGGTCTTTAGAGTTTTTGTTACACTGAAACTCAGTTGCTGTTGCCTCTCTCCTTTCTTATCAGTGTTTCCCTGGGTGGCTAGCAGCGCAAGACAGCCTGGTTAACCTGAAACCACAATCACTGTAAGTACAACAAGGACTCAACAGTTTGTTAATGCATAGAAGAACTCTGTTAGCTTTCTGTGGTTGTCAGGACATGTTTCCACCTTATTCTCCCCCAGTTTGTAGTCAACCTTTTTCTATTTCTTCAACTTCAGCTTTCTTCATTCTTCATCTCTAATGTTCCTCTTGTTGTTGTCAGGCTCTTTTCAAATACCTTGAATTTGAGACAAAGATGGCGGCCGATCTACTGAGGCTAGTGGCGGATAAGAAGGACATGGTGGAGACCGTCATGGACATGTTCGAAAAGGGCGCCGAGGTGATCGCCAGCATCGCCGGGGACTTCTCCCCCATCTTCTCTATGGCCGCCTCCTTGGTGAAGTTGGCGTTTCACAACGTGGAGAGCAAGGAGGCCGTCTTCATGAAGGACCAGTTCCAGAAGGTCCGACAACGCCTGGATGTGGTGTCCGAGCAGATCCAGCTCGTCAACGATGAGATCAAGAAGAGCGGAATGGACGCCGCCTACTTCTCCATTGAGGAAAACATCAGCAACCAGTTCCGGAAGTACATGGACATCCTCAACGCCAAGCCCAAATTCCGCGAGGTGAAGAAGAAGACTTTCCTGGAGCACTTTGTCAAGACGGGCGGGGAAAAAAACCTCCACACCCTTTACGACGTCGTGACCGGGGACAAATTCTCAGGGGAGTCGGTGCTCACCATCACGCTCAACTACAACGAGAAGAGCCGAAGGGGGATGGAGGAGTTCTGCGCCAGGCTGAAGGAGCTCTTCTGTATCGGTATCATCGCCCTGATCGGCAACACCGTCCTGATGGGCAACACCGTCCTGAAGGACTCTGGCTACGAAGAGGAGATCCTCAGAGACTGGAGCGAGAAGATGAACACGGTGAACGCCAAGATGCACGACGTCATTGAAGACTGCATTGTCAGCTTCCCCGAACAAGCCGAGGTGGACTGTCGGCGGTTGGTCCGAGACCACACTGATGGGACCAACCAGCAGCTGGCTGACGCCCTCATAGAGCATCTGAAGAACAAGTACGACTGGGTGTACTGGTCCGTGCGCGTGTTCAAGACCCTAACAGGCTTGTTTGACCCCAAGGTCTTCCACTGGCCGACCGGAAAGAGCTGCTTCCAGATGTCTTCCTCCGACAAAAAACTGAACATCACCGTGTCCTACAGCGCCTCGCCGGAACCCATTGACAACCTCAGGATCCAGTCGCTCATCCAGGACCAGAAGAAAATCACAGTGAAGGAGGTGGCGGAGATGCTTTTTGATGCCCTCCCCGGTTCAACCGTGGTCCACGCGGTGAACACCTCCAGTGATGTGGCCTGCTCCTGGAGCTTCACTCCGGAGCTGCACTACTGGGAGGAGCACAAAAAGTTATTTGTGTGTGTTCACTCCGCGTGATGCATGTAAACATGGGAGGATAATATTTTTGTTGGTCATTTAAATATAACCTGGGTGAAAAAAAAAAAGACATAAATATATGTATTTTTTTCAAATGTACTAATAATTTGTACTGCATTTGTTGTTTTTATATGCTTTTAAAGTGAAAAGTTGTATAATCACTAAACCCATTTTCCTAGTCTGAATACATTTTTCTATATGGTTGTATTCATATTTTCATAAAGAGAAAGAAAAGCAATATGAATTAAGTATACCTGTTTCTGAATGATTTATTTAGCAAATGACAGATAATCAATGAGGATGTGTAACCATTTAGCCTTGAACACAGAAAAGTTAATCAATATATGGGTGATTCTTTAACTATGGTACTTTTGTTGTCCCTGGATGAAATAATAAAAACTAAAAAACATTTCTTCTTTTTTGTTTTTGTCACACTTTCTTCACCCTAAGGGGAACTTATAAAGAAATTGTCATGGCCCAATCATTCTTTTTATTATATAATATGAGGCCTTTTATTCATGGTTTCTACTGTTTTCCCTCTGTCCCTAAGCCAGACTTCGTATCTTCAACCTTGCTTAGTTCAAAATTAAATATTTAAATAATGTAGATTTAAAGTACAAATGATAAAATAATGTATATTTAAATTATACATATTATATATTGCGATATTTATTCACATTTTCCTATATTTTTCATAAGTAGAACCCTTGTCCCTTGGGTTTACTGTCATTTCCACCACACTGTACAAAATAGAATCCTGAGATCATTGTTTTAGGTTTGTATATGTAGTAACCATAGCAACAGAAACTCCACAGTGGAGCACTTGGCTGGATGAAATGTTGTCCTCTACAGGGGGTAATGAAAAGAAGAAAAATCAAGGTAAATATGAGTAAAACTGAGAGTATGTTTATTGGTCGTCATTTCCAAACACCTCATATTTCACATGGACGTAAAAATAACTGGATACATTTAATTTAATAATGTGTAATTTGTGTATATTTAATACTAACTCTAAAACTAATATTAGCAGGCTAACAGCACGAGATTTTGGAGGGAAAGGGAGGAAATGTCATTTCCACCACGTTGTTCATTGTGGTGGTAAAGACAGGTTGTGGTGGAAATGACATTGTTCGTGCTAAACAGCAAATTATTTGGGCTATAATACTAAAACTTTAACGTATTTTTTATTTATTTAAAAACAGTTAAGGTACTAAGGAAGTATTTTATTATTTGTTATTATTACAATATTATTGGTAAATAAGAGAACAATAGATAAGTAAGTTTGACATGATGTCTTGGCTCATTCTTTAAGATGGCAAGCAATACCACAGCACAGAGGTCAAGATCATACAGAGAACGAATAAAATCGGATCCACTTAAATATGCAGAGTCCCTCAAGAAGGACAGAGAAAGATACCTAAAGAAAAAGCAACAAGGTGTTGTTAAATCTGTGACAGAAATGCCAAAAAGAGAACAACAAAAAATGAGAAGACAGTGGTGAATTTCTCAACCAAACAGACATAGGAAATTGAAAATGGTATCAGCAGTGAACAGTTTCATGGTACATACAACACCACCACAATCAGCAGACAACATGAGTGTTACACCAGAGAGAACTCCACAGAGAAAAAGAGGGAGAAAAAACGTTGCGAAGGCAAGAGCAAAGGTGTGAGATCTTAATGACATTAACAAAAAGCTTGAGGATGCCCTCAGAAAAGTTGAAAAATACAAAAAAAGAAGTAATCGACTTAAGAAGAACCTGGGGACCCTAGAGTCACCTAAAATGAAAACAAAGCAACAGATGCAGCAAGGAAGCAAGCAATTAAAGAAGACACTCCTATTCCATAACACCATTATGTCAGAAATAAGAAAAAAGTATCAGTACGTTGACAATCGTAATGCTCTGCAACTGATCTCCAAACTTGTGGCTGGCAAGATCTTAAAGAAATACCGCCTGGTCACCATGGCCAAGAAAGAGTTGGGCTTCTCTACAGAGCTTATCAGGACAAACATGACAAGGGCCGAAAAACTCAAATACACCCGCAAAACACAACGAAACAGAGTCAGCCAAGAAGTGAAGGAAAAGATAACAACGTTTTTAGAACGTGACGATAACAGTAGGGCTACTACTGGAAAGAAAGAGACAATTACAAAGATGAAAATAAAATGCAAAAACGCTTCCTGGTGGATTCTATGCAGACACTGCACCTGAAGTTTAGACACGAGAGTCCCGAAGTCAGACTCTCCTATGCAGAGTTTTGCAAAAAGCGACCCTTTTGGATTGTTACACCAACGATCAAAGACAGAGACACGTGTCTGTGTAAGCTCAAAACATACAGTTCATGGCAAACAAACTGTTCTTTCATAAAGTCATTAAAACTTTCAAAGTCACCGATCTCATGTATTCAATTGCATGCAAAAATGTGACAAGAGAATGCATGTATAGGGAGTGTCTGGATTGTGAAGACCATGACCTCCAAACCTCTGCCTTCGATGCTGGGGAGCAAACCTGGTGGTTTGAATGGAGAAGCTCTGTGGAAGACAGAGAAAAAAAGAAAAAAGATGGCTCCAAAGAAATGATTAAAGTTCACTACACAACGAAGGAAAAAGTATATGGGACTTTGAAAACACTTTTGGATGACTTTTGGACCAACTGAAAAAAAAGATGGGAAAGCACATTCACAACATAAAACACCAATATCTGTCTTTGAGAGCACTAAAAGAAATGATTGACGAAGACAGTATTGTTCTACAAATTGACTTCGCAGAAAATTACATGTGCAAATTTTACAATGAAATCCAAGCGGTCCATTTTGGCGATTCCCACCAGCAGGTAAGCCTCCATACTGGTGTGGCTCACACTAAGAATGGTGTTGCGTCTGTTTGCACCATTAGTTCCTCAATGCGCCATGACCCACCTGCCATCTGGGCTCACCTCAAAAAAGTGCTTGTCTACCTCAAACAACGAAACACAGCTGCAACCGCCCTGCATGTCATAAGTGATGGCCCAACCACTCAGTGTAGGTCAAAAAAGAACAGTTTTTTCCTGAGCAAAGTACCATATGAGCTGGGATTCCAAAAGGTGACCTGGAATTTTCTGGAGGCCGGACATGGGAAGGGCCCAGCTGATGGAATTGGTGCGGCTGTTAAGCGCCAGGCAGACTCACTTGTGGCCAAGGGCATTGACCTTCCACCTGGAAAAGTGTTGTATGAACAAGTGCTTAACCAGCCGTCGACTGTGAAGTTAATGTACATCACTGAGGGGGAAATTGAAGAGATGGATAGTCTCCTTCCTGATGGCCTGCTGACCATCAAAGGAACCATGCAGATACATCAGGTATCACACGTCACCTTTGTAATGAGAGTTGAACATGTTTCAATTTATATCTCCACAGTGTTTAAATGCATTTTGTTCTTTTACATTGTCTCTACAAGACCGGGGGAGATTTCTTGGCGAGTTCTCAGCTGCTTTTGTGCATATCCCAATCCTTGCCAGTGTTTTGGTCTCAAAAAAGTCAACATACTGGGAGCACAGAACATGGAGACTGCATTGGGATCACCAACTTCAAGCACACTTACCAGCACATCTCAACCCATCATAGACCTGCATGAGGGACTGATTGGAAGTTGGTGTGTGGTACGGTATGATGGGGATCCTTACCCTGGCATTATACAGGATGTGGACCCTGAGGGTTGTGCTCTGGTGAGAACCATGAGTCATATTGGCAAAAACAAGTTATTCTGGCCTATGAGAGACGATGTTATTTGGTACCAGCCAGAAGATGTGATCAGGCTGGTTCCAGAGCCTCAACCAGTAACAAAGAGGCATGTGATGGTGGAGCCAACAGTTTGGAAGGAAATATGCTCTGTTCTTGACCATTAAACATAACTGAACCTCTGGCCAATATCCAAGTTTGACAGATATAGTATTTAGCAAATACAATGTATATTTAGTCAGATTCAACTTGTCATTCCACATGATTACGTTTGACATGGATTTACGACATAACACACATGATAGTAACGTTTAAGTACTGAGTGTTTGCTCTGGTTCAGCATAGGCATATAACATATAAGCATATACATTTTCAATAAAAAAATATATTGCCTATTTTATCTGTTATTCAACATTATATTCAACTGGTTATATTAAGGTAATGATGACAAAGGGTTTGCTCTAGTTTGTACTAGTTTGCTGTAGTTCAGCATTTAGAAAACGGTGAAGAATGTTTTTGCCGGTTTTTAACACAAATTCATGGTTTTAAATTTTTGGGATTGTTTTCAATTAAAAAATATTGGTGATATGTTTTTGTTCACTAATGCTGTTGCTTATTGATTTGCTATGGTTCAACACAGAGCAGTAGAAAATTTGTTTTTAATTGGAAGTTGCCTATCTATGTCATTTCCGTCACGCCCACACATATTTTAAAGTAAAACATATAGAAAACATACAATCAAACCAACTATATTCAGTGGTGTTGATAATTGTGCAGTTAGGGGTAAGATATGTGTATACACTTTGAGAAATACATGATT
This sequence comes from Lota lota, assembly GCA_026745465.1. Classification (NCBI taxonomy): domain Eukaryota; kingdom Metazoa; phylum Chordata; class Actinopteri; order Gadiformes; family Lotidae; genus Lota; species Lota lota. The sequence continues at coordinate 310,798 of JACYXH010000384.1, read as the reverse complement.
TTGAGCTATGACAAGCAAATGAAATGTTCCAGTGACCTAGTTTTAGGTGTTTTTTTGTGTAAACATGGTAAAATCTTTACAGTTACATTTCTGGAAAATTAATAAATTACAAATTTGAACAGAGATGTGTGTGCTATTTAATCAAATATATTTATAACAGAAGATATTCAATTATTTTCTCTTAAAAACACATGTTTTGTTATGTGATGGAAATGACTGTTTTCTTGGGCTGTCATATATAAATGGCAAATAGACTTGACAGAGAGGCGAAGGGACAGTAATCTGCTTTCACGTAGAAGAAAAGACACAAATCATATTTCCAGGATAAGTGGTCTATGTGTGTGTGTGTGTGTGTATGTGTGTGTGTGTGTGTGTGTGTGTGTGTGTGTGTGTGTGTGTGTGTGTGTGTGTGTGTGTGCGTGCACGCATGCGTACGTGTGTGTGCATGTGTGTGTTCTTTCCTTGCCCATTAGCACATGTAGCCTTTTGCAGTCTGGTTTTCATCTCTAACATTCTCCTTTCAGTGAAAACACTGCATGCCTCATTCTTTTTTTAGAAATTCACAGAAAAAGAGTATACTGGTGTTGTGGAGTTAAAAATGTCATCTTAACACAATCCCAAATCATTAAATTAATTAAACGCAGCCATCTTTACCTACCACTTTAGTCTTTTTTTTCTTTTCTTTTTTTCAGTGGGCGCATCTATGTGGATGTGAGGTGGTGATTTCTGTTGTTAAATTAAAAGGCAAGACGATGTTGAACTTGGAAACCCGGTGAAAAGAAGCAAAGATGCAAGTCGAATTAATAATGCGGTATAGAGTTTTATTCATATACTAATATAGAACACAAAAATGTCAAATCTCGATACTCGCTGCTATCTCTACAGCGCGCTGTATTCTTGTCGATAGGCCCACCCCTTAAAGGTGTGGACCCGCGAGAGAACACCGGAGAAAGAGGTAGAGACCTCTGCGACAATGGGTTATATCTTCAGGGTTCTCAGCTGGGGGTCTTTGTCGAGAGGGGGATGTTTTACTGTTCCATGGCCACTACTCCGTTGGGGGAATGCAACGGTATCTTGGCCGCATACTATAGCAGATTTACATAAGGCCGCACTTCACAGGGTGTCGTTCGTTTCGGTAGAAGTGTCAGGTTACATTTCGGCAGACATCAAGTTGCGTGTTTTTTTTACAACAATCCCTCTCAAGTGATCAAAAGATCACTTCAAAAATAGTGGAAAAAACCCTCATACCGCTTATACAAGTCCAGGGATGGATGGATGGAACGGAAAAACCCCCCTTAAGTGGAGGTAAAACCAGACCAACCCCAATAGCGGGGCACATACGTCCTCAACCCGTCAAACAAGGTAATAACAATGAACAACTCATACAGGTGGTATCTAACACTGTCGAGAAGCATGCAAGGGGAAAAGGGACGCCACCCCGAGGAACTCAGGAGCCACCTGCGCAATGGGCAGGCCATCACGCTCATTTATTCAACGTCCTCTCTGGGGGCGGGGATCAGCGGAGCACTCATGTCAGCGGTTTTTCTGCAGCAAGAGTCTTGTTGGAGTTCTAACTCCTCCGGCCCTTCGCCTTCCTCCAGGAGGAGCAAGGGCAGGTGAAGGGCCGGGTCGCCGTCTCTGGCGAACGCCGTGGTAATCAGACGGGTGATGAGGGCCCTCAGACAGGGAATGCAGCAGCAGCCACAACAGGTTACTATGCCTACAAAAACAGCAGCAGAGACTAACACAGACATGATTAAAGTTTTCCAAGGTTACTATGCCTACAAAAACAGCAGCAGAGACTAACACAGACATGATTAAAGTTTTCCATTTTCCAAACACATTTGCCATCCATTCTTCCATGGGGTTGTTTACTCCGGAATCCTCGGCCATGGAGGTGGACAGTGCTCTAAGACCCGCTAAGGCTTTAGCGACCGACCCGTCCGGGGCGGTGTTATTGGGGATGAAGGTGCAACACTGTGCCCCAAACATCGCGCAGACCCCTCCTTTCTCAGCTAAGAGCATGTCTAAGGCGAGGCGATTTTGGAAGGCCATAAGCGAAGTGGCTGCTAATTGGTCTGCTAAGCCGTCTACTGCATCTCGGGTGAGGTTAGAAAGTTTCTGAACATTATAATGGATTGTAGCAATGTCCAGGCTACACTCCAGGGAAAGAAACACCACTCGAGGAGTCCGGAGGCAAAAGTTCCCTTTTTATTTGCAGTAAGCACGTCAATTAACACACTACAAACGCCGTCTTGCAGTGACGCGCGTTCGTTTGTTTGTTCGTTCGTTCGTTCTCTTTCTCTCTCAATCTCAATCTCAATCTCTCTCACACAGTCGCCGTCAACACAGGTCCCCGACCTCACTGTGGGAAGAGCACAATACACGTCAGTATTTAATAGCTATCCAATTGCACTCATTCCCTACAGCTGCGTCTGTGACCCCAATTGAGCCACTCCGCCCCTTCTGCCTGCAGCCGGCGCTAAACCACGCCCCTCCTTACCACATATCCCCACCGCCCCACTTAGGCCGGGGAGCCGTCCGGCCGACAGCCAACCCCCCCCCCCACCCCCCCCCAACTCTGGTAGTCGGGAGAGGAAGTCAGCTACCACCATCTGCGCCCCCGGCCTATGGACCACCCGGAAGTGAAATGGCTGTAAAGCCAGGTACCACCGTGTGATCCGTGGGTTGGTGTCCTTCATGCGGTGGAGCCATTGCAGGGGGGCGTGGTCCGAACAGAGGGTGAACGAGCGCCCCAGGAGGTAGTAGCGCAGGGCGTCGACCGCCCACTTAATGGCCAGACACTCTTTCTCTATGGTGCTGTACCTTCCCTCCCGGTCTGACAACTTCCGGCTGAGGTACAGCACCGGGCGGTCCACGCCCTCCACCTCCTGGGACAGCACGGCTCCCAGCCCCCTGTTCGACGCGTCCGTCTGCAACACAAAAGGGAGATTGAAGTTAGGCGTGAGCAAGAGAGGCTCCCCGCAAAGAGCCTTTTTAACCCTCTCAAACGACGCCTGGCACTGCTCGGTCCACTGGACCGGATCTGAGGCACCCTTTCGGGTGAGGTCGGTCAGGGGTCTGGTCAGTTCCGAGAAAGAGGGAATGAACCGCCTGTAGTACCCCGCCAGCCCCAAGAATGCCCTCACCTGCTTTTTGGTCTCAGGCCGCAGGCAGGCCGCGACCGCCTCAGTCTTCTCTATTTGCGGGCGCACCTGCCCACCACCCAAGCGGTACCCCAAATACCGTACCTCCCTCCGACCAATCATGCACTTCCCTGGGTTGGCCGTGAGCCCCGCTCGCCTCAGTGACTCGAGCACCGCCGCCACCCGCTGCATATGCTGCTGCCATGTGTCACTATGAATGATGACATCATCTATGTAAGCAGCCGCATATGCAGCGTGCGGCCGCAGCACCCTGTCCATGAGACGCTGGAAAGTGGCCGGGGCTCCGAACAACCCAAAGGGAAGCACATTAAACTGGAACAAACCGTACGGAGTGGAGAAGGCCGATTTTTCCTTAGACTCAGGAGACAAGGGAATCTGCCAGTAGCCCTTGGTTAAATCCAGTGTGGAAAAAAAACGAGCGGTGCCTAGCCGATCCAGGAGTTCGTCGACCCGAGGCATGGGATACGCATCAAATTTTGACACACTATTCACCTTGCGGTAGTCGACACAGAACCGGATGGACCCATCAGACTTCCGTACCAGTACAATCGGACTGGACCATCCGCTGTGCGACTCTTCTATTACTCCCATCTCCAGCATAGACTCTAATTCCGCCTGAACCACCTTCCGCTTGTGTTCCGGCAACCTATACGGGCGCGATCTAACCGTCACGCCTGGGGAAGTTTCGATGCGGTGGTCAATGAGCGTCGTGCGTCCCGGCCGGGAGGAGAAAACGTCCGCAAACCGGTGTTGCAGCTCGGCGACCTCGGCCCTCTGGTGCGACTCCAGTGACCCATCGCAGGGGACCCGGGACGGCTGACCCGGTCCGGCCACCTCCGGACCGAACTCGTCCTCCCGGGCCACCCAGGTTACCATAGCCACCGACCGCGCCTCCTTCCAACCTTTCAGTAGGTTGAGGTGGTAGATCTGCCGCGATCCCCCCCTGTCGGAACGTTCAACCTCATAGTCAACATCCCCGATTCGCCGTGTGACCACAAAGGGTCCTTGCCACTTAGCGAGCAATTTCGAGCTGGAAGTTGGGAGCAATACAAGTACTTTATCTCCCGGTGCAAATAGTCTCAGCCGAGCCCCTCTGTCATACAGCAGTCGCTGACGTTCCTGGGCCTGAAGCAAATTCTCCCGTGAAACCCGTCCCAGTGCATGGAGTCCATCACGTACTGAATTTCATTCTTGCTGGCGCTTGGACCCTCCTCCCAGTTTTCTTTAAGTAGGTCCAACACGCCCCTCGGTCGCCTACCGAACAACAACTCAAAGGGGGAAAACCCCGTGGAGGCCTGGGGCACCTCCCGAACTGCGAATAACAGAGGGTCGAGCCATTTATCCCAATTCTGACTATCTTCGTGTACGAACTTACGCAGCATGGACTTTAACGTCTTGTTAAACCTTTCCACCAGGCCATCTGTCTGGGGATGGTACACGCTGGTTCGGATCGCTTTTATCCCCAGTAACCCATACAACTCCCGGAGTGTGCGTGACATAAACGTAGTGCCCTGATCAGTCAGAATCTCTTTCGGGATTCCGACTCGGGAGATTAAGTGAAACAGCGCCTGCGCTACGCTCTTTGCGGAGATAGAGCGCAAGGGCACTGCTTCGGGATATCGGGTTGCATAGTCCACAATGACTAGTGCAAATCGATGTCCCCGTGCGCTACGGTCTAATGGCCCGATGAGATCCATACCAATTCTTTCGAAGGGGATCTCAATCAATGGTAGAGGGCGCAATGGCGCTTTTGGGGTGGCCGGGGGGTTGCTTAGCTGACACTCGCGGCAGGATGCACACCACCGACGTACATCCCCGTGAATGCCCGGCCAATAGAAGCGGGCCATAAGCCGGTTCCGTGTTTTATCACAGCCTAAGTGACCTGCCATCGGGCTGTGATGAGCCGCCTGGAAAACCATTTCCCGGCGGCTTTGCGGGATGAGTAACTTCTGTCAAGACTCACTTCTTCCCCTGACTGAGTGTCCCGACTCACTCGGTAAAGCCTGTCCCTAACCATTGCAAAATACGGATGTGCTAACACAGTCTCGGGTGACACCTTCTGGCTGTCAATGGAGAGTACAATGTATCGTCCCTGGACTGTTCGAGGGGAAAGTCATCCATCGGGGGAAAGACCCGGATTACCGGCGTCTCCTCCTGAGGTTCCTCCCCCCCTCTGACCTCGGGAGAGCTCGCGTCACCACTGAGAACGGAGCACATCACACATATCCCTTCCCGTCGGGGTCGCGTCCCCTGTTCCCTCACTAACCTACCAAAACCCGGCCAATCAGTGCCTATTAGTAGGGGACGCGACAGGCGGGAGCTAACCGCAGCCTTCACTTTATGCTTTTCCCCGCCGTAGCGAATTTCCACAGTCACGACTGGATACTTGTGCACATCCCCATGAATACACCTTATATTCACCCACGATGCCTCTCCCAGTGCCTCTGGTCGAACCAAGCCTTGGCGGATCAGGGTTTGCTCGCTCCCTGAATCCAGCAAGGCTTGGTAGATACTCTCTCGCATCCTTACCGGTATGCAGTATTTTTCCTCTGGATCGGGAGAAGAGGCCGGCGGTGCAGCCACCCGGACCCCCTGCCCCACCTCCATCTGGGGGCAGTCCCACTGGCGGTGTCCGGGTTGTCCGCACCGCCAACACTCCTGTCTCGCCGGCTGAGGAGCTCTCTGCGGGTCAGGGGCCCCAGAGGCGGAGGCCGGGCCCGGCGGGGACCGATACCAACCCGGTGGGTTGGTCCTAGGAGGGGGAGCGGGGCCGGGGTTACGGGAGTTTTCGGTGTGAGCGGGGTTTGGGCGCCATGAGGCCTCCAGCGGTCTACGTGATCGGGGAACCGGGCGGACTGGCGCTGCGGGGACCGCCCCTGCCCCATCTCGATTCAGACGGGGCAGCGCTAGATGGTCCTCCGCTAGGGTGATGGCGGCCTCCAGGTCCGCCGGTCGGTGGCACTGGACCCAATCGGCCGTGGCTGGGGGTAAGCCTTCTATGAAGCGGTCCAGCGCCACCTGTTCCACCACCTGTCGGCAGTTGCGTTCCTCCGGCCTCAGCCACCGGGCCGCGGCGTCCACCAGCTGATGTGCATACGCAAAGGGTCGACCAACGTCCACCATCTTAAGCTCCTTGAACCGGCGGCGATGCCCCTCCGGTGGAAGACCGAGGCGGTCCATCAGGCCCCTCTTTACCGTGACGTAGTCCCCGCGGGCGGTGGCCGGCAGCGCATGTGCTGCGGTCAGGGCTGCTCCGGATAAGAGTGGCAACAGTCGGAGCGCCCATTCGGCTTCTGGCCAGCCACACGCCCCTGCTGTCCCTTCAAACACCTCCAAAAATGCCTCTATGTCGTCCTGGGGAGACATCTTTGGCAACGGTATCTGGGGTCGGGCTGCCTCTGCTTCATCCCCTCGCCGGTCCCTTAGCCCTGGCTGCATCAACTGGCGGAATACCGCCCGCTTATCCGCATTTTGAGCTGCGATCTCCAACACCGCCTGCGTCTGCTGATGTTGGGCCCGGATGAGGCCCTCCTGAGTCTCCGCAATGCGACGCAGCGCTTGGGCCAGCGGCGACTCGGGGTTTTGATCCTCCATAGCCGGATGATCAAAAAAAAAACATAAAAGAAAAAATATCCGAACCTCCTCAGGTCCCTGTTCAGGCACCACTGTAGCAATGTCCAGGCTACACTCCAGGGAAAGAAACACCACTCGAGGAGTCCGGAGGCAAAAGTTCCGTTTTTATTTGCAGTAAGCACGTCAATTAACACACTACAAACGCCGTCTTGCAGTGACGCGTGTTCGTTTGTTTGTTCGTTAGTTCGTTCTCTTTCTCTCTCAATCTCAATCTCAATCTCAATCTCTCTCACACAGTCGCCGTCAACACAGGTCCCCGACCTCACTGTGGGAAGAGCACAATACACGTCAGTATTTAATAGCTATTCAATTGCACTCATTCCCTACAGCTGCGTCTGTGACCCCAATTGAGCCACTCCGCCCCTTCTGCCTGCAGCCGGCGCGAAACCACGCCCCTCCTTACCACATGGATGTAATTGATTCGATCGACATTTTTGCTGGGAGTAACAGGAAAAAGGCCTGAGACTAGAGGGATGTTTTCGAACCCTGCCGCAATTTGATCTGCTAATTTGTATTCGTTGGGAACCCCACGAGGAACTGCTATTGAGTCAATATATGACTGAGTCCACGGTCAAATCCCACTGACTCCCCGTGCTTCTAATTTTGCGCGTCGCGATAAGGGACACTGCGGTTGGTCCTATAAGAGTGAGGGGAAGAACTAGGCGGACTATGGTACAAGTTCCTGACCAATCAATGGGTAGTCTGAGAAGGAGACGTCGAGGGTTACACATCCAGAAGTTGACTGCTGAGGGGAACGTGGGTTAGGTGGTCACGGGTCTGGCACCATTCCAATGGCATATGGCCAACGTTTATACTACTGGTTTTAAGGCTGCTACGAGTAAAACATGAGTAGTTGTTTACACCGGGGGTGAACGCGGGGGAAACAGTAACATTTAAGCCGGGGGGAAAAAAGCACTGCTCAAGAGGGAACAGTTTCTGGGATACTTTTCGTCGAAGAGGGCCAGCATGCAGGCGTACCCTCGAGGGTCTTCGGTTTTATTCATGCGGATGGGCCGGGTTATGAGTCGGGGGCGTGCCGCCGCGCATGCTATACAATTCTCCATTTTATTAGTGTGAGCCGATGGAACCGTAGCTAAGGCTAGTACGTCGCTGGTGGACAGATCATCCATAGAAACTTGAGTTAGAGCCACACAATAACTTGTCAACTGATTATCTAATTGGTCTGAGCGGCTCAGGAGGTGTGTACGGCCCCGGCATCGGCCTCCCGGTGATTAGTTCATGTGGGGAGAGTCCCGTTCGTGCATGTGGTGCGGCTCTGATAGCCATAAGGGCCAGCGGTAACGCAGATAGCCAAGACATTGTGTGCTGGTCGACTAAGGCCAGCAACGCGTCTCTCGCCATATTTGTGTCTGAGGGAACCCTATTGTGCTGGAGCACTTTACTAAGTGTCTGTTTCAGAGTCTTGTTGGCCCTCTCAACGAGTCCCTGGCTTTGTGGGTGATAAACGGACCCAAACCGGTGGGAGATCCCCAGTCCGGCTTCTACTTCTTGTAGTAAATGGTTCATGAAGTGAGACCCGTTGTCTGAACATAATTTGTGGGGAAAGCCCCACCTGGGTATGATTTCGGTTATTAACGCTTTTATAACAGTCCTCTTTTTTTGTTGGGAACGCCTTTACCCAATGCGAGAATCGACAGACTGTGACTAATAAGTAACGGTACCCTTGGACCCTATGATCCCTCCCCATGTCGGTGTAATCGATACAAAGTTCTTGAAAGGGTAGGTGGGGAACGGGGAAGCGGCCAGGAGGGAGTTTACATCCTCGTCGGGGATCGTGTGGTTGACATTTCACACAGCTGGCCAACTGGAGCCGGGCGCGGGAGGTTGCGATGAAAGAAGAAGCCCCGATCTCCGTGGATTGGTGCCTATGGGACATATGCAGACATGAGACACGATATAGCAAAGTAGATAACTCGTGGCTGGCTCGATAAAAAGGCTAAGACTAATGGATATCAATGGATGGATTATTTCATATGCTGAGGGGAGTGGGGTCGTCAGGTGTTTGATACTCATCCTTCCCGATATGGGTCGGGTTGCCTGATTTCGGAGTCAGGGCCATTGAGCTGGTCTGGTGAGCAGCCTGGGGGTGGGCCGTGTCCTCCTCAGGACCGCGGAAGCACGGGTTGGTTCCCAGTTGGTTCCCATGGTCTGGTTCGAGGGGAGCCGTCGTCTTTGCCGAAACCTGGGCTCTGTATTGGTAGGATGGGGCGTGGCTCGTCCATCCCCCTGATGGTCTGGAGCCTCTGGGAGCTGGAAGTCAGAGTCTGTAGGGGAACACAGGGTCTGTGGCTCTCCCAGCGTGGGAGAGGTGGTGTCACTTGGCTCCGGTATCCTTGCTGATGTGTTCCAAGGATGAGCTGGGTAGGACACCAGGGCCGGTTGTTGTGGGGTGGCATGTTGTATCACCACCACCGGGGCCATCATCTAACCTGTCTTCTCTTTTATCCCTACATCTGTCTCTCAACATCTCATATCTCCTTGATAACATAAGCCTACGTACCCGACGATGCCCTGCAGTAGCCTGGGTTAGGTCATTTATAATTCCAGCATCTTCACTTTTAGCCCCTCCCTCCCGATCATGTCACTAACATAAGAAGCATCATGTTCTGGTAATATATTGTCATCACTGCTAATATACACACAAATCCATGTTATATCCCCATCTAGCATCACCAACTGTCCACCTAATAGCAGAGCCATATCTCTAAACTCTATGTACACTAGTGGTGGCACTAGAGGCCAGCCACCCTTGGTTTTGTCCTATTCATTCAACTACAGCATTGGTTACGCTCAGCTCATAAGGAAAGGCACTGACTGCAGCATAGCAGGTTAGCCACAGCCTGACTGTAGCATAACAGGCCAGCTACAGCATAACGGGTTGGCCTAGGATGACAGGCTAGCTATAGCACGACAGATGAGTTATAGTATAGCATGTTAGAAATATCATGACTGTATAACAATGAAAAACGTTTTATTGTGGTTTAGTGTTTTGTAGTTGCATAAAAAAAATTGTACACATGCAAATCTGTTTAACACAAAAAAGAATGTAGTGCACTTGTGAAAAACAGATGTGCAGGTGTGCGAATACCAATACGAAATGTTTTAATAGATAAATCCTTATGTAATTTTTTGTTTAATATATATATATATATTAAGCAAAACCTTTCTACAGGCTTGAAAAAGCATTAGAGAAGGAGTCAGAATCTGAGTCACTGTAAGGAGGGGGACGATCGGTAGGGACGGGGTAGTGGTGGTCTCGAGCTGTGGGAGAACATGCAATTGGGGACGTGCAGGCATCATGCATTAATGGCAACTGTTAACAAAGGAAGACAAAACTGTAAAAGACAAAGTTAGTCATAACATGATCGTCTGACTGTCTTGTAACGAGTCAGTAATTGTTACACAAATGTAATTGTAATAGAAAGCAATTCTAGTAAAAGACATATCCTTATTAACCCTATTGTTTCTTCTGAAGTCAGAGTCTTCTCTCGTGTAGTCTACCACTCTGTAGTGTGGGAGTGGCCTCCCTTATCTCAGGGGCCCTAACACACACAAGAAGACAGGCTCACACACACACACACACACACACACACACACACACACACAGCTTTTCCCCCTTCCATTTTCCAAACCCCCAATATAATTTAACATTTGGATCCTTGTTAATTTAGTTCTGAATTTTCATACTTATTTATTATACTACTTTCTTAGGTATTTGTCTCAAAATCATTTTTCTACTTTAATGTAATTTATATTCATAGTCCCTCAGGAAGTTTTTTTTTTTTTTGGTATTGTCTGTTTTGTTATTTTAGTAGTTAACCTCCATGTCTAATTTAACCAGCCCAGTTTTCTAACATTGGTGCTAACAACTCAACCAGTGTCTCAGTGTCTCACTCGTGTCAAGATACACAGAACATATAAAACACACAGACAGACATTTGGACCAACAAGCTAGCTCTAAACACATAGACAATAGTTAAAGACCTTTACTTAGAACCTGTTGAGTGAACTAAGACTTCATCAGGTTTATTGAACAGTATATCCACCACCGCGCTCCCTCAGGGTCCTTTAGGGCGGGTACCACTACCTCACTTTGGTGAGGTGGGAATTTCCCTGACCTCCGAAGAGTCCCCAGCGCTGGTTGACCCCTGGACTTCTGTGGACGAGCGGTAGCGGTGATATCTGTCCCAATCTTTTATGGCGGAGGCAGAGGAACTTTGTATATTAACTCTCCCCTTTATCCTGCTCAATGTTCCTCTCTCTCGGCTACTCTCCTCAATCCTATCTATCGCTCTAACGGTCTGTGTCTTTAATGTTACTTTTATTTTATTTTATTATTATTTTATTTATTTTTTATTATTTACTTTTTCAATCTGTTCCTTTTCCGTCATTGTATTCGCCATAATTGTAATTCAAATTATTATTATTATTCTTTATTTTATAATAATAATAATTATTATTCTTATTAGTATTATAATTATTGTTATTATTTATTTTATTATTATTATATTTTTTCTATCTACCTTTCCACCGTTGGACTATCGTTGTTTACGTCGTCCCTTGTGTTCTTATTTCCTCTTACATTAGTTCATCATACCGCCATCACGGTTTTCTCCTTTGTCAATTATTCCTCACCGGCACGACTCCTCTATTATAGTTTAATTACAGACATTTAACATTTAGTTATAATCCGTCTGGGACAACTCTGTCATCATGGTTAACAAACAAACATATAACCCTTAGCTATCCACCATCTCTCGACGGCTCCGTTAACACGGTCAATCCAACATACTTATAACAAACAATAGAATATACGTGATTTGACACCTTTGCATTTAGTTTATGGTTCACAATGATGCAGACCTCGCGGTGTGACCTACCCACCGTCTATATCTCCTCCTAATAGACTGGGCCTATTCTAAATTAAATTCCGGGGGCCGGAATTGTCCTATACAGGTTCGGTTGCTAACACAGGTCCTGCTTACCTAGTTTAAACTGGCGCCGAGGAGATACAGAGGTTGGTCCGAGGCCTCGCGGCCGTCGTCGGCTGCACCGGGTTCCTTTGTCTTCCTTAGAGATCACGTCGGGGTCACCAACTGTTGTAAAATTAAAAGGCAAGACGGTGTTAAACTTGGAAACCCGGTGAAAAGAAGCAAAGATGCAAGTCGAATTCATAATGCGGTATAGAGTTTTATTCATATACTAATATAGAACACAAAAATGTCAAATCTCGATACTCGCTGCTATCTCTACAGCGCGCTGTATTCTTGTCGATAGGCCCACCCCTTAAAGGTGTGGACCCGCGAGAGAACACCGGAGAAAGAGGTAGAGACCTCTGCGACAATGGGTTATATCTTCAGGGTTCTCAGCTGGGGGTCTTTGTCGAGAGGGGGATGTTTTACTGTTCCATGGCCACTACTCCGTTGGGGGAATGCAACGGTATCTTGGCCGCATACTATAGCAGATTTACTATAAGGAAACGGGAAACGGGCCGCCACTCTGCCCCTTTGCAGTCCAGGTTTCCGGCCCAGGCTCTCTGCCGTCTCCCTCCGGCATTTCTGCTGTAACATAGTGGGACTGCTGGGTCCCAGGTGACTGGGCCCCTAATTATAAGACAGTTCACTGCTAGCTTCAATTTGCAAGATGTCCCAGTAAAAGAGAAGAAATGTTGATCCAGAAGAAATACTTTTTCCAGATGTTTTGAAGAAACCCAACGTGCCTTAGTGTGCACACAGCAAGTAGCGGTTCAAAAGTAATAATATACGTTTTTCATATTGACATTTATATGATTTATCATTTTGATATATTTAATATTTATCTTGTGGCACCAAGTATCCTCAGACATGCGTAACAATCTCTCAGGGGTTTGAGGGCCCATGCGACCCAATCCTCCAGACCTCCAGAACCTCCCACCTTCTAAAAAAGTCCTCCCGTTGCCCAGTGACAGAATGAGCGTGGTTTCCCCTCCAGCGTGAGCCAGGTCTGGTTTAGGGTGAGCTTGAGGAGGTGGGCGAGCAGTACAATGTGTCTTTATGGTGACCACCACATCCTTTTGTGGCCCCGTGATGTTTTCCTGTGTTCCTGAGTTGGTCACCTGACCTGGTCACCTGACCTGGTCACCTGACCTGGTCACCTGACCTGGTTGAATCAATGCGAGGCTGTGTGGACCAATCTTTTGCACAGGACAGTAAATGTGTCGTGATTAAAAACACCTATTTTCCAATTCCCCAGTTTTGTGTGATCAGCTCTTCTGTAACGCCACCCACATGAGGAGACTAGATGAGGACACACAGGCCTCTATATAAAGCATCCGTCTCCAACAATGTACCTTATTCCCATATGTTGTGTTATCATTCATTCACCGTCTCATCTCTGATTATCTGTCTCTTTATTATAAATAAACATGTGACACCATACAAATATCGATGATGGATGCCCATGGTTGGACGAGCGGATAGCAAGATTATGTTTAAATAGCCGTCTAGATGGGTGGCTGGTGACATAGAAGCATGGGTGAATGGATCGATGAAGGGGTGGATGGATGGAAGGATGGATGAATGAATGTTTAAATAGCCGTCTAGATGGGTGGCTGGTGACATAGAAGCATGGCTGGATGGATGGATGAAGGGGTGGATGGATGGAAGGATGGATGAATGAATGTTTAAATAGACGGATGGAAGAAAAATGGATGGGTGGACGATGGAGACGTTAGCAGCGTCAAACTGAGTTGGAAGTTGCAGGCCACAATAGATCAAATCTTTCCTTATTAGGGCAGGAGAAAAAGTACTATTTTTACACGTGGGAAAACATCAAACTCTTCTCGGTGTGAGACAGAGCTACGATAGAGGCCTGCTGTGTGTCCTCGCCCAGTCTCTCCCAGTCTCACCCAGTCTCTCCCAGTCTCACCCAGTCTCACCCAGTCTCTCCCAGTCTCACCCAGTCTCACCCAGTCTCACCCAGTCTCTCCCAGTCTCACCCAGTCTCACCCAGTCTCTCCCAGTCTCACCCAGTCTCACCCAGTCTTTCCCAGTCTCTCCCAGTCTCTCCCAGTCTCACCCAGTCTCACCCAGTCTCTCCCAGCATCGAGGCAGCACAAAAACAAAAATGGCTGACCACCAAAACCGAGGAATTGGCAAAGAGGTGTTTTTAATCACGACCCATTAACTCTCCCGTGAAAAAGATTTGTCCACACAGCCTCGCACTGAGTCCGAACCATCAGGTGACCGACTCAGGAACGCAGGAAAACATCACGGGGCCACAAAAGGATGTGGTGGTCACCATAAAGACACATTGTACTGCTCGCCCACCTCCTTAAGCTCACCCTAAACCAGACCTGGCTCACGCTGGAGGGGAACTGGGCCCACTCTGTCACTGGGCAACGGGAGGACTTTTTTAGAAGGTGGAAGGTTCTGGAGGTCTGGAGGATTGGGTCGCATGGGCCCTCAAACCCCTGAGATGCTGTTACGCATGTCTGAGGATACTTGGTGCCACAAGATAAATATTACATTTATCAATATATGTTATACATCATATCTATACGTATATCTTATATGTGTGTATATATTTATTTACGTTAAATATGAGATATGATATATCATAAATGGAATATGATGTAAAAATAGTAAACATTGTGGTTTGAAATGTGTATGTGTAACCTTTGTGCATTTTGAAAATGTGTAAAAGCCAAATATTTCACCGAAATTGTGATTGATGTAAATATTTTCTTTTCAACAAAACAAACATATTTGCTTCAAAATGTGACCGAACTAAATATTTCTGTTAAATTATGACCATGGATAAAAGCTTTCAAGCTTTTTGCACTCCAAATACTGCAGGTACTGTAACTACAGTTCAAGTCTTAAGGAAAGCATCTTTCAACGGAAATACATAAAACAATCTGCATGGCTTAAACATTTGCAAAACTGATAGCTTTCGATTATCAGACATAATGTACAATCAAAATAATACGGTGAGACATTGTGAAGGGAAATTATCCTGAGAGAGATCTCTCCCTGAGTGTGTGCGGTGATGGCTGGTTTAACCTGTTGCACATTGATTGCTCAATGTGCAACAGGTGTGCAGCCTCACCCAGCTCCACACTCCAATCAGTCTGACTTGGGCCAGGTGAGGCTGCTTAAACCAGCCATCATCCACACACACTCCCACACAAGTTATGAATGATTTGTGCGTGCACAGGTGTATTTCTGTTGATCATTGCCAATCCCCGGAGGCAAATTCAGAGGAAGTGTCAGGTGTTTTGTTATTTTTAACAGTCTATAACCAAAGCCGGCATAACAGCAGGACAGGATGACAGGGAAACAGGACGGACAACCCAATAGGACCAGGGATGACGCTTTTAATTCAGACGACTGGTGCCACGATTCTTTTTAAATAAATAAGAAATTACAAAACCTCTGATTATTTTGGAAAATGGACAGCCCTTGATCTGCAGATCGATGTACAATCAAGATGAGTGAGCAACTGTGAAGGGAAATGATCATGATACCATCAGAACTGAACTACTAGTCAATGAAAGCACAGTACGGTTTGAGTCAATTCAGCAAAAGCAAAGGTAGTAGTGTCAGAGATACTTAAAATGTATATGTATTTTAAAGGCGCAAAATAACAAGGTTTAATGTGGGCTCGGTTCGTGGTGTGGAAGTGATCCGACCCAACCATAGGAACGGAACCAAATAACTTACTTTTGCGGGCTGAATATACACTTCTGCCGCAAACCTGAAGCAATAAACATATTCAGCTAGGTGTACGTGAACCTTCCTAGACAGAAATGAGTCGAGGTCGGACGTGGTGCACCCATCGAAATTTGGTCGGATGGCAATTATTGTGATCCCTTACGAAAACGAATTACGGTTTTAAATTCTTCAGTGACCTGCGAGTCGCACCTGGGTTCTCTTTAATTTGAGGGAACACCAAAGTGACCGTTGTGCAGCAAGGTGTCCACCCTGCGTCAACGCGTTTAACCACTGCCGACCTGGGTGACTACATCTTAAACTTGTTTTGCAAATTGTTATTATAGGCCTAAATTCATTGTGCCAGGTTTTTGTGAGTGTATTTCTGTTGAACATTGCCCAATCCCCGGAGAGAAATTCAGTGGAAGTGTCAGTTGTTGTTTGTTTTTGTTATGTGTAATTGTCTATAACCTTTTCCTCAATGGTTTCCACGAGACCAAATAAATTGTACTGTATTTCTGCTGAACATTGCCCAATCCCCGGGGAGAAATTCAGTGGAAGTGTCAGTTGTTGTTTGTTTTTGTTATGTGTAATTGTCTATAACCTTTTCCTCAATGGTTTCCACGAGACCAAATAAACTGTACTGTATTTCTGCTGAACATTGCCCAATCCCGGGAGGGAAATTCAGTGGAAGTGTCAGGTGTTTTGTTATTTATAACTGTCTTGAAATGACCGTTTGATGTCGACAGTTTGACACGTTTTTTCACCACCCTTTCGTTTATGTTTCATTCGATCAAGGAACTTGCTCTGCAAATCGGAATATTGTCTGATCAACCATTAACTGTCATTCAGTCAGTCAGATCAGTAAGCCATTCAGCCAGCGTTCACTGTATAGGCCACTAGTCAAATTGCTTGCACTCAATATAAGACAGACCTTGTCTTTTATTTACGTTCTTGCAAGAATGCAAAATGCCAGTTAAGGGGGGTATTGCCTATTTTTATTGTCCTACGTATGCAAATGTATGTTTGCATACATTGTACCCCCTAAACTGACATCTTTCATTATACAACATGAACAACAGCATATTAACTATACTACATGCACTTACCGTTTAACAGAGTTACATCTACAACTTTTTCTCCGTTCTGATATTAGTGGCGCTTAATTAGCAGCTACTTAGCTAGATGTTGAATGGGATCAGCGCCATCTAGTGGAGATAAATGGCAAGCACGGTCTTCTAAAACTACTGTATTTAGTCGCTTCGGGATACATGAATAGTGTAGGCCGATCAGAACAAATCTTGAAACGCTGCAAATCATTCATATAGACAGAAAAGTATCGATTTGCTAGATGCAGAATGTAGACCATGCCCACACTAGGCCTACCCATAGCTACAAACTATAGCCTACCAAATAGGCTTAAGGAATCTAAACATTTGATTTCATTTTAGTAATAGCCTACATCTCCTATTAAACAAAGAACATATATTTTTGAGTCACTGTGTTCCAAGCAGTGCATTCATTGAAGCTAGTGGTTTTGGTTTAGTTGTAGCCTCCGATTCCCTTGCATTTGGTCAGTACGCTCACCTAATCTCAAAATAGCAGAACACAACATGAGGTACCGCTCTCTGTCGTCGTCGTTTCCATGGTAACGTAAAGATCATCACATCAGTTGCCATCGTTTTCATGACAAATAAAGTTGTAATTCTAACATTTACCGCAGGGAGGCAGTAGATAACCGATAGTCTGACAGTTGCGCCTCCAATTGCAGGACCAGTAAATACACGCACGCCGTGCCAAGTGCGCGCACGTACACACGCATGCATATACACGCACACACACACACACACACACACACACACACACACACACACACACACACACACACACACACACACACACTGCACCCACACAGGCACTTTTTGGGTGCAATAATTTAACTTATGATGTAAATTAATTTATTCTGTTTTATTTAGACCACATGATATTCAAGATAACATCAGTGCCTCATTGGACCACATATTTGTTGTGCTAACACCAGTCTTGAACAGCTTCTTGCTCTACACACAGGGTTGTCAACACAACACCATATGCCATTCTATGGGTTTGAGATAAGTCAGACCCTACAGACATGGCTTCCTTGACATTCCTCCCAGGCCAAGACAGACCAAAGGTTTACCTGGGCAAATTAGATCCTGTAGGCGTGGCTTATTTACCATTCCGCCCATGATCAATATAAACTGAATTTTTACCTGTATTCGAGAGATGCTTCATGAACCACCTCCAGGGTTCTAGCTCTTTTACCTTGTATCTCTGAATAAACCACGTGTTGAACAGTTACCACTCTCTTGAGTCACACCTAGCCCGAAACCACGCTACCACAAAGGATTAATTTGACTGTTCATCACTTTCTGTCGTGTTCATCGCCAATGTGACGTTCACGTCACAACGTGTTGAGCGCTATGGTGAACGTCGCCATGTTTCGAGGGAACTGCCTGTTGGTTCTGTCTCACAAGACGGCGCCCGGCGCTACGTCACTTCCCTCACTACCCTCACTTTTCGCGCTCCCCATCGGTATCATGGCGCATGCTCCCCTGCACGAGCTCTGACCTTAACGTCCACATCTGTATGCAGCGCAGACCAACAGCGGCTCTCTGCTGGAGCCTCCATCCGTCAGGGCCCCCGGGTCGATGCGGCCGCGGCCTGGATCTGAGGAAACAGATAACGGTTTAACAAGCTCGGGGAGGGCGGCCTATCGATCGCAGGCAAATGCAGCTCCGAGTGGAATCAATGGTCGTACTGCAAATACAATAAAACCGTCTTCGCCTCAATAGGAAACGGGAAATCGAATTACTGCTGGCAACAGGAATTACGTTTCCTTATATAGTCCCCAGTCCCCTTTATGAATTCTTTCAACAACGGGAAAAAAAAATCGAGATTTATTTTGGTAGCATGCTAAAAATGCAGACCTTAACCTCCAAGTCGTTTGTATTCCTTTTTCCAATGTTCATACTCATAACTGTAAGATAGTGACCAACCAACCAACTGGTGTTTTCTTGGAGCTCATAGATTGTATGAAACCAGTAAATCTCACACACACACCACTTGGTTAATGACCACATCTTAACCTAATGCGCTTGGCCATCGTTTTTACGCATGTCCCCACAAAACCTAAAACATCCAAAGAGGCATAACACATAGACCTTCAACCGTCACAGCCATAACGCAAGTGTTGCATATGGTTTACCAAGGGTTAAATTGTAAATAATCAGTTTGTAATAATGTAATTTTCTATATTATATGTATATAGTATTTGGTTTACAGTCTGCAGGACTGCTATGGAAATCAAATTACATTTACGCTTTTATTTTCATGGGTCTTATGTAACAATTACATGCGTGTATGTATTCTTATTACTAGTGAATTACTATTAACTATCATTAATGTATTCATGTTACTTCAGCAATTAACATTATGTATTCATATGTATTCATGTTTTGTGGTAATTCTAATAAATACTGAGAGAGAGAGAGAGAGAGAGAGAGAGAGAGAGAGAGAGAGAGAGAGAGAGAGAGAGAGAGAGAGAGAGACAAAGAGAGAGTATGTGAGAACAAAAGAGAGAGAGGTGAACGATGCTTGAGAGAGCCCACATTTAACTGAACGGATCAATACACAAATTACAACTTTAATCCACTAATGGTTTTGTGGAGGAACTGTCTATAATTGGTCTGAGAGTAGACCAACCCCTGGAGTATTCTGGTTGACCATCTCTCCACCCTCTGTGTCTGTCTCTCTGCATCCAGCCCACCATCACAACACGCCTATGGGGGTGATTAACACACATGTCCCAAATGTAGTGTAAATGGGTCTAAATGTAGTGTAAATGGGTCTAAATGTAGTGTAAATGGGTCTAAATGAAGTGTATGATCCACGCAGAAAACAGGGAAGTCATTCGTTCGTGAGTTGTTCTTCTTTTTTGAGCACTTCTGCATATTTGTTGCCGACCCACGCACAATGCACAAGCGTAATAAAACACACAAATGGTTGACTGTCTATCAAGCAATGTCTACACGTATCTCTTTCTCCTACTACTCTTTTTCTTCTCTTCTGTTTGCCGACTGAAGCAGGGATAATATCTCACTCATGACATCTTATGACATCTTAATATCATTAAATAGTAAGCGTCACGACAACATTGTTAGGGCCTCAAAGAAATATATATAAATTACAGGTGTTTTTTTTCTAGTGTGTGTGTGTATGTGTGTCCGTGTGCATGCAAGTGTGCGTGTGTTTGCATGCATTTGTGTGTGTGTGTGTGTGTGTGTGTGTGTGTGTTTGAATTTATGCGTGTGTGTTTGTGTCATAGTACATTGTTTTCAAGATGCTTCAGTTGGAGGCAGGCATCATCTTATATAATATACCTAAAGCATATGTATCATGTATAATAGGGGTCTATGTATCGTGTATAGTAGGGGTCTATGTATCGTGTATAGTAGGGGTCTATGTATCATGTATGGGGTCTATGTATCATGTATAGTAGGGGTCTATGTATCATGTATAGTACAGGTCTATGTATCATGTATAGTAGGGGTCTATGTATCATGTATAGTACAGGTCTATGTATCATGTATAGTACAGGTCTATGTATCATGTATAGTAGGGGTCTATGTATCATGTATAGTACAGGTCTATGTATCATGTATAGTACAGGTCTATGTATCATGTATAGTAGGGGTCTATGTATCATGTATAGTAGGGGTCTATGTATCATGTATGGGGTCTATGTATCATGTATGGGGTCTATGTATCATATATAGTAGGGGTCTATGTATCATGTATGGGGTCTATGTATCATGTATAGTACAGGTCTATGTATCATGTATGGGGTCTATGTATCATGTATAGTACAGGTCTATGTATCATGTATGGGGTCTATGTATCATGTATAGTACAGGTCTATGTATCATGTATAGTACAGGTCTATGTATCATGTATGGGGTCTATGTATCATGTATAGTACAGGTCTATGTATCATGTATAGTACAGGTCTATGTATCATGTATAGTACAGGTCTATGTATCATGTATAGTAGGGCTCTATGTATCATGTATAGTACAGGTCTATGTATCATGTATGGGGTCTATGTATCATGTATAGTACAGGTCTATGTATCATGTATAGTACAGGTCTATGTATCATGTATGGGGTCTATGTATCATGTATAGTACAGGTCTATGTATCATGTATAGTACAGGTCTATGTATCATGTATGGGGTCTATGTATCATGTATAGTACAGGTCTATGTATCATGTATGGGGTCTATGTATCATGTATGGGGTCTATGTATCATGTATAGTACAGGTCTATGTATCATGTATAGTACAGGTCTATGTATCATGTATAGTACAGGTCTATGTATCATGTATAGTAGGGGTCTGTGTATCATGTATAGTACAGGTCTATGTATCATGTATGGGGTCTATGTATCATGTATAGTACAGGTCTATGTATCATGTATAGTACAGGTCTATGTATCATGTATAGTACAGGTCTATGTATCATGTATAGTACAGGTCTATGTATCATGTATAGTAGGGGTCTATGTATCATGTATAGTACAGGTCTATGTATCATGTATGGGGTCTATGTATCATGTATGGGGTCTATGTATCATGTATAGTACAGGTCTATGTATCATGTATAGTACAGGTCTATGTATCATGTATGGGGTATATGTATCATGTATAGTACAGGTCTATGTATCATGTATAGTACAGGTCTATGTATCATGTATGGGGTCTATGTATCATGTATAGTACAGGTCTATGTATCATGTATGGGGTCTATGTATCCTGTATAGTACAGGTCTATGTATCATGTATAGTAGGGGTCTATGTATCATGTATAGTAGGGGTCTATGTATCATGTATAGTACAGGTCTATGTATCATGTATAGTACAGGTCTATGTATCATGTGTGGGGTCTATGTATCATGTATAGTAGTATAAATAGCAGCCTGGACAGGAGCTTGCTGTATACTCCTCCAGGCTCCAGAGAACCTCAGACGGCCCTGGAGACTGTCTCTAATGATGCTTGCTGCAGCTATACATCAGCCAGTGTGAGGTGTGTTGGTGTGTGTGTGTGTGTGTGTGTGTGTGTGTGTGTGTGGGTGTGTGTGTGTGTGTTAACATATCCATACCCCAGCATGCACTAGGTGGACGACATGACACGGTGGTGTTGGATGTGTTGTGGTGTTGGGTGGAGGTGTTGGGTGTGTATGGTGGTGTTGGGTGGAGGTGGTGTTGTTGGGTGTGTGTGGTGGTGTTGGGTGGAGGTGTTGAATGTGTGGTGGTGTTAGGTGGAGGTGGTGTTGGGTGGAGGTGGTGGTGGTGGTGGGTGTGTAGTAGTGTTGGGTGGAGGTGGTGTTGGGTGGAGGTGGTGGTGTTGGGTGTGTGTGGTGGTGTTCGGTGGAGGTAGTGGTGTTGGGTTGAGGTGGTGTGTGTGTGGTGGTGTTCGGTGGAGGTGGTGTTGGGTGGAGGTGGTGTTGGGTGGAGGTGGTGTTGGGTGTGTTGGGTGGAGGTGGTGGTGTTGGGTGGAGGTGGTGTTGGGTGGATGTGGTGTTGGGTGGAGGTGGTGTTGGGTGGAGGTGGTGGTGTTGGGTGTGTGTGGTGGTGTTGGGTGGAGGTGGTGTTGGGTGGAGGTGGTGGTGGGTGTGTAGTAGTGTTGGGTGGAGGTGGTGTTGGGTGGAGGTGGTGTTGGGTGGAGGTGGTGTTGGGTGGAGGTGGTGGTGTTGGGTGTGTGTGGTGGTGTTGAGTGGATGTGGTGTTGGGTGTAGGTGGTGTTGGGTGGAGGTGGTGTTGGATGGAGGTGGTGGGTGTGTAGTAGTGTTGGGTGGAGGTGGTGGTGGGTGTGTGGTAGTGTTGGGTGGAGGTGGTGGTGTTGGGTGGAGGTGGTGGTGTTGGGTGTGTGTGGTGGTGTTGGGTGTGTGTGGAGGTGGTGGGTGGAGGTGGTGGTGGTGGGTGTGTGTGGTGGTGTTGGGTGTGTGTGGTGGTGTTGGGTGGAGGTGGTGGGTGGAGGTGGTGGTGGTGGGTGTGTGTGGGCACTACAGCCATGGTGTGAAGACCAGGGTGTCTCAGGGTTCTCTCGGGCTGCAGCCGGTGTGTCGCTGAACAAATGTTTTACTGCTCTTCATCAGATTAGTCCTCAGAGAGCAGCAGGCAGGTCGATGGAGCCCGCTGGGCCTGATGCGTAATGCCATTATCCTGGGCTGGGATTGGCAGACACCAGTGGAGGCTCCCATTGATCCAGCAGCACTCTGTGAGGCTGGACCAGCCCACTTTCATTTGTTGATGAAATATTGATATTGGCTGATATCTCCTTTATCTCCCAGCTTTAAGGTAGAGCAGCAGGGTAGTATCTCGCGCTGTACTTTTTGTCCTTCGATGTTTCGTTTTTGGGGTTAAGAATTTAGATTTAGATTTCTCTATGTTTCTGTTTGAAGAGTCAGCAGTTGTGCAGCTCTCAGTCCACCAGCTCATTCCTTCCTCTCTTCTAGCTTGAGATGAGTGCAGAGACCCGGATCAATACACCTCTGATATTACCAGTAGTTAACTGCTCATGCCACGCTGTGAACAACTAAATGGCTAACTTTAGGGCCGCTGTGTTGTGCACTTTATCCATTAGACAGAGCCCGGGCATTTCAGAAGTTGTGTTCTTGTTGTTACATGGTATCTCTCTTACACAACCCACTTATCGTTTGGTTTTCGTACAGAAACCAATGGACTGTTTACAGCGCCCTCTGTTGGCGAGGTACCACTGTACGTCTGATTCCCGCTCGGATTTCAATTAAGACAGCAGAGAACCTGATCTTACTGTCTGATTCACAATAGAATAAACCAGACACTAAGCTCCACCCAGACAGTTAGGGTTGACGCAGAACCACAGCCAGAGCCTCTCATGCAGGGGAAGAGGCTTTTGGATCAATACTCGTTACCCACCCTATAGGCCAAAGCCACTAATAAATCCACTGGTTCACACAACAAGCCTCCTGCCTCCATCCATGTCTACACGACTAACACCACGCCACGGCGTAACCCTCCGTTCCGTTACCGTGGAAAGTAATCAGCGGCTGTGGTGATGGGGTAAACCGACGCTTCAGACGGTCCGTTACGCAGAACCGTCTGGGACGTCGTCCTTGGGAAAAAACTGTTTGGGGAAGGCCAGGCACTTGTCAAGAAAGGCTTGCCGTGTGATGAACCATCGGTCCATCACCGTCCGTCACGTGTCACGTGGTAGTTCCCCGTGAGTGACGCGGACGACCTCGTAAAGCGCGGTTGGCGCAGATTGTGTCGGTGAATGTTGAGCATTACTCGTCAACGAAAAGAACCCGACCGTCGGGTGAACAACCGTCGCCGACGTCTTCCTGTTGTAATCGTTTGAAGAAGCCGTTGGTCGTTCTGTGGGACAGCTTTTTCAGTGGTTTTAATACGTTGTTTTAACAGACGGATTTGGGCCTAAAGTGTTGGACACGCCCATCCTTTAGTCTCCGTGCATTCTGTCTGTTTCCTTCTTCTTCTTTTTTTGGTTTCAAACCAAGGCCCAGACAGCGGTGACGTGACGTCGTGCCTCTCAGCTGTTAGTCATATGTCTGGGAGTTCCAGAAATAGAAAGGTGGTGGGCCTGTTTCTAGTGCGCAGGTGCATTGGTGGCGCAAACAGAAGATAAACGGTACGCATTTGCATCCCCAAGCTGATCCCAGTTATAAAAGATGTAATCATTATTCAGTCGTTTAGATGTGTTCATAAAATAGATAGTTGGTAGTTGAATGACAGTTGGAGGCAACCGCAACGTGACATCATCGACAAGACTGATCCCATCTGATAGCATCACTTGGTCACAACGCCTCAATGCTAAACATTTGAACTCGTGAGAAAGATCCCCGGTCAACAATAACATATCTCAATCTTATACGCATAAACGAACAGCTGTTTCCCTGTTTCCATTCCATCTGAGTCTAATCACAGCACCGTAGGGTGTTCCAGCTGTGTGTGTGTGTGTGTGTGTGTGTGTACTTCATGTTCATGTGTGTGTGTATGTGTACTTCATGTTCATGTGTGTGTGTGTGTGTGTGTGTGTGTGTGTGTGTGTGTGTGTGTGTGTGTGTGTTCATCTGGGCGTGCCCACGGGGGTGCAGGCTGACAGCGGTGATGTAACGCAGAGAGAGGTCCGGCGTCCGAAGACCCTCTCCGTCCAGCGGGCTCCTCCTCCTCCTCCTCCTCCTCCTCCTCCTCCTCCTCCTCCTCTGCACCTCCAGAGGGGTTTCGTCCCGCTGAGTCAAGCACTTTGCTGCTCATCCGCAGGATATTAGCGCAGCCCCCAGGTTATTCATAGACTATCAAACTGGATCTGCGCTCGGGAAACGCTGAGTCCTGTGCGAATATCAATTCGATTAGCCCAGCGCGCCTGTTGCAGAGCTCTACTTTATCATGTGGAGACGCCAACGGAGCTCATGTCAAACAAACACACACAGCATCTGGTGCACGTACACATACACGATATCCACTCAACACAAACAGGCACAAACACACACACACACACTATGCACTCCAACTCACACACACACATGAACATGAAGTACAGACACACACATGAACATGAAGTACACACAAACACACACACACACACATGAACATGAAATATACACAAAAACACACACACACACACACATGAACATGAATTATACACACACACACACACACACGCACACACACACATGAACATGAAGTACACACACACACACACGAACATGAACATGAAGTACACACAAACACACACACACATGAACATGAAGTACACACACACACACATGAACACACACACACACACATGAACACACACACACACGCCCATTAATCCATAAAGACGCTTTTACCCTCACATCTGAAAAGCATTCATCATTAACTGTTGTAATGCATAAGAAATGATGCAGAACACTCGTTACTCTCTGACATTTATTATGGTGGATTGGTTCCCGTCAGGTTGGTCATGTGATTGAAATACTTCGTGCGTACGGAGCCGTCGCTAGTAGCAACGAAGACGTGGTAAAACGCTGGGTTACGGTTCAACAGCAAACGGGTTTCCGACCGTTTGAAACAAGGAGCACTTTGTGTAAGTCCGCCTGCCAAGTCCCCTGCTTCGCACGGTTGAAAGACTGGCCTTCATGCTGCCTTTTAACTAGGCCAGCATCTCTTTGACAAAATGGGAGCGTAGCAAGCAGGCGTAGCTTTAGCACACACTGTCTCTTTGGTACTGGAGCGTTAGCTTGCAATATTTAGCAATAGAGACAAAACATTTTTAAATCAACCAAACATGTAGTAGTTGTTTTTAGGCATTATAAGATCTATTTTATATGTTGTTTTAATTTAGTTTGGTTATAAACAAGGTTGTTAGTAAACCATGAGCATTGTAAAATAGCCTATCCACATAAAAGTCAGTTTAGCAGCAAACACAGAGACATTGCGTTGACAACATTTATAAAGCTAGCATCTCGACAGACAGCTAAAAAGAAGTGCAAAAGAAATGTAGACCCGCTTTACCTACAAACTTAAATCCATGTAATACATAAGTGTGTCGTAACGACAATACGCCCCCCAAACAAATCCATATCCTAATAAACAAAGGGCCTGTCTACTCGGGGTGCACGCACACCGCCACGTTCCTGTGTCTCTCCCAGTAGTGGGATTCGTCCGGAAAACTCCACGCGGCCGCGCTCTCCTTGTGGCGGCTGACGGCGTGGACCACGAACCCGCTCAGCTGCTTCTCCAAGACCTCCACCACGGCCTGGGCGTCCCCCTTCCTCCCCTGGCCCTCCATCAGCTGCTGGACGAAGTCTCGAGGAACCTTCCGGGGGCTTCCCCCGCCGCTGTGGGACACCACCAGGCTGATGCTGTTCACCTGGACAACCTCAAACCAGTTCTGACCCGCCACGTGGTGGAAGTGGTCGCCGGCTCTCCAGTTGCGATACGTGGTCCCCGAGTGGTTGATGACCCTCACGGACCAGCTGACCCAGTCGTATTTCCCCGCCAGGAAGTCTCGGAGCGCCCGGGCGATGTCTGGGAGGCTCTGCTGGTCTTTTTCCCCGAGCAGCCGCCGAGCGTCCTGCTCGGCTTGCTCGGGGAAAGTCGCCACGCACGCCTCGATCGCGGCCTTCATTCTGGACTCCACTCTCTCGATTCTGTGGCTCCAGTCCTGGATTTTGTCCTCTTCCTCGTCCTCCTGGGTGAGGGCGCAGTGACCCAGAAGAGCGATCACACCCAGGCAGAAGACCTCCTTCATCCTCACACAGAAGTCTTCCAGAAGGCGTCGGCTCCTGGAAACATACCTGCGACATGGCAGAGCGAGGGTTATACCGCTGTGTTCATTGAGCGCCGTGCTCCTATGGAAACACTGAATGCAACACTAATGAGTAAGTGTCAATTGGCAACGTTACAACCTAAAACCACATCAGATAACCAGAACATGTGTGAAGACGGAAAGAACGCAACCCTCACCTCTCCACCACGTCTAAAACGGACTCCCCAAAGCTGTTGAGGCCCATCATGGCGTCATACAGCACATGGAGGTTCTTCTCCCCCCCGGTCCTGGAGAAGTGATCCAGAAACAGCTTGGTCTTCACCTGCTGGAACTGCGGCTTGGCCTCCAGGATGTCCATGTACTTCCGGAACTGGTTCCTCACGTTCTCCTCCACGCAGAAGTACTGGGTGTCCAGCCGGCTCTTCTGGATCTCGCAGTCGATGTCCTCCAGCTGGCCGGACAGGACGTCCAGGCGGTTGCGGACGGTGGTGAACTGCTCCTTGACGTAGAACACCTCCTTGCTCTGGACGTTGTGGAGCGCCAGGCGGAGAACCGGCGCGGCGGCCTGGCAGAGGGGGAAGAGCTCCCCGACCGCGCTGGCCAGCACCTCGGACCCCCGCTCAAACATCTCCATCACCGCCTCGATGGCCTCCTTCTTCTGGGCCACCGCTCTCTCCAGGGGATCGCTCATGCCCTGAGGTCCAGGAGCGGGATTCAAACCAACGGGACTTTGTTAGGTGGGACTGGGGGGAGATGATGAGGCGGAGAAAGGAAAACACGATTGTATTTGTAATACTGACGGATCCATTGTTGATTCTCCATTTACGGGAACGCATTGACATTAAAGGGTAAGAACAGGAAAAGGGACTTTGAAGGAAAGTGTTGTAGACTGAAAGAAGTCCTACTCGACAAGACTACATGACAAGCTAGTGAAAATGGTACCTGTTTCTGATTTGTGGTAACACCTGTCAACCCCTCCCCCTTCCAAATAAAATACCAAAAACATGTTTCTTTGGCATTGTGCTTTCATTGGCTGAATCATCGTAGGCACCAGCCTACATTGAATCCTAATTGGACGTTACGAGTGTCCGTCAACTTTCTTTATTATTGCAGTAAATCCCGGGGGGGGGGGGGAATGGGATTAACTCTCTACAGCTGAGTGATTGCAAGGTATTGTTGGCGTGAGACCCAGCTATTAATAGTAGAATTTTAATGTATTAGCTAGTCATTAATCCAACGTGATTTGCAGTGGATTCAAACAAAGGGTTAGTAAACCAATCACTTTTTTCAGTTGAAAACTGTCCTACTCGGTCTCATAGATTGTTGGTGAACATTTCTGTCTAAAACGTATAACGTTGTCAAAGAGGGAAATTGTCAACTCAAGAAGTCTGCTACTTTCGACTGAAAACGCTTTTCCAGAGTAATAGTTTACTGTTGAGTGGGACTCACTTGCTCCTAAGGAACCAAATATGTCCGTTTTTTCTAAAACCTTTAAGACTGTAACAACAGTGTTTTTTTTAACTCGTAGGTGGAAGTTCATCTGCTAAAATTGAGGTTTATTTACCCTTTAAGGAGGCAGCCAGGGTTGCAGTATCTTGCGCAAGGATATATTGCAGACATTGGGGTTTGAACCCAGAACTTTTCAGCTGGGGGTTGAATAATATTTGTATTAATATTAAAAATATTGGCCCTTTGGGTTAGGGGCCTTTTCATGACCATGGGCCCCTGGGAATGGGCCCCCATCAGCCCTGTGTGGATAACACACCTCCATCCTTTCATGGAAAAACTGAATGGGCTTTGAACAAAAGACGAGAGTGTCCTTAGAACAAAGGTGAGCAGCTTCGGAGGAGACATGCACCATGAATGCCTAACATACAGTGTCTGTGGGGGTATTGCATGGTATGTCTGGTCTTAGAAAGAGCAGATCCTGTTATTCAGGACTAGCTGGATCCCTGCAGGCTTCTAGTGAACGGTATCACGTTCACAACTGAGTCTTTCTGGTAAAAGTCTTTACCAGAAACCAAAAACTCCACGCGGATGTGTCCCTGTCTTTTCGTTTTTATGAAAATCTAAGTTTTCTAAGATTGTGCTCTATAGTGCATCAATAATCAAGGTTGTAAAATCAAGTCATTCTTTGTATTGTACTGTAGATTGGTGTATATAAAATGTGTGTTGGAATGCTGCTGCTTATAATAATTCATTATTCATAATTATGATAGGCCTACGTTATTATTATGATGAACAATTAACCCGAATGTGGTCTCTTTTCATAAGGTATAGAGTAGCCTTCTGTAAGTCAGAGTTGTTATATTAATGGTCTATGTTACATGTTATTAATTGTGAAATGATTAATGATTATCGTGAACTGATTATTGTCTTATTGATGTGAGCCCAGGATCAGGCTATGGCCCCAAAGGGAAGGAGTATGACGGCAGGCCTGAATTCTACATCAATATATACGACACACACGCCCTTCAGTTTGTTTACTAGTCATTGTGCACAGAGGCCACACCAAGGCCGAGCAATGTTTAGAAATCCCTTCTCATCCTCGTCTGCTACCGCGCATATATTAACCGCTCCGATCTGATCCGACGCACTCAGTACAGGATACGCATATCCGAGCTTGTGCGTCAAAGAATCAAGTTTGTTCCGCAATGTTATCTTGGAAAGCTAAACCAACAACACGATAACACCCAAATGGTGTTTTTTTTTCCTCGAATATACAACGGCAAAAGCAATTTAACAAGTACAGGCCATGGTAAGCTGATGTGTGTTAGAAAACAACACATGAAAGTCATGCGCACTAAAGAGGAATGCATCCTTTACGCATGAATTCCGCACGGACACACCTCACGTGTTGATGGATGTGGAGCCATCGCTCACCCACTCCTAAAAGAAACAGCTTCGTTTCTGTACCTCAAGCAGACGGCTCTTGTCCTTCACGCCTGACTGGATTCAGCAGAAGCTGCGGTGGAGTTTTGTTTTCTTCTTATCTGGTGAGTTGGTGGAAATTCCCACGGTTCTCCTTCTCTGACTGTTGGGTGGAAGGGTCAGAAAATATCCAGAGAGAGAGAGATGCGCACTAAGGTTCTGCAATCAGTTTGATTCTGTGCGAGGAGTGGGAGTGGGAGAGAGAGAGAGAGAGAGAGAGAGAGAGAGAGAGAGAGAGAGAGAGAGAGAGAGAGAGAGAGAGAGGGGGAGAGAGAGAGAGAGAGAGAGAGAGAGAGAGAGAGGGAGAGTGAGAGAGAGAGAGAGAGAGGGGGGGGGAGAGGGAGAGAGAGATAGAGAGAGAGGGGGGGTTAAGAAGAAAATAGGTGTGTGAGGCAGGAGAGAAGCAGTGAGGGAGAGCGAACGCGAGACAACCCGCTAATTTATTCGACTGAATGTTTCTTATTTTCTGCGGTTGGCAAAATTCGACTATTTATACTTTTATCGACGCTCGAATGGGATATAAAATATACGTGAAGTATGGGTTGTACATATTTTGAACAGTGTGGGATTTTGTGAGTGACCAATTGCGCATTTTGTTTTCTACGCATTGTTTATGAATGTACCCTCGGATGCCTCCTCTGAACGTTTTGAGACGAAAGAAGATGGACATGTTAGGTAAAATAAGATTATCATGTCTGTTTTTGTGTTCACTTTTTGATTGTTCCTTGACAGTATATGCATATCAAAGCATTTCATATTCAGCCGTATTATTCACCTTATTCACGGGCCATTTTGGGGGGGAATTACACACACTTTAAATGGCCTTGCGAATTGATTTTATATTACACATAGGCCTATGCATCCAACGTTAATTTATAAGGAAAATGTATTTAGAAATGTCCGTTGGGATTTTTTATAAGGTCAGAATATGGTGCAAAACATCTTCCATATAATGTAAAATGCAATGAACAACAATTAGATGTTTTGGAAGTCATTGAAACGATGCTCGCAGTATTCTTCTGCGTCGGACACGCGCACGGTGAGCGTTCACGTTAATCACGTAGACAGACAATTTCTCCATAGACGTTGTTTTTTGTTGTTGTTAATGTTTCCTATTTAATTATTAGATCATTTATTCGACAGGTGATCTAATTCATGCGTGCTCTCCAACCGTTTTCTGTCTTCCAGTTGTATAGAATCATCGCAAACACTTGCGGCCACTGATGACTAAAATCCATAACGTCAAGCTTCGTCCGTGGTGGGGTGAGAATGACGCACCTCGTGTAAAACGCAGGTAAGACATATTAACCCTTCCCAACGGCCTATCGTTTGTTTTTTAAATGTCGCCACTGCAGAGATTTCCCCCCTTTGGTCCACCAAGGCAGAAGGATCTTAAGACATAACCAGTTTTACTGGACGATGAATGAGGGTCAAACCAAAGGTGCTTAACTTGTTTTGTTCTTTGTCTTCTTACCACTCAGTAGGCCCTACCACACCTTATCTAATATGATTTGCACCATTGATACGCTTAATGTTACGCAAACATAGTACAGCGTTAAGAGCACTGATTTGCATAGGCCGTTTGCGGAACAGTAAGGCTTATGAGCGCTCAGGCGACCTCACACCGCGTATAGTTAAACCCCTGTGCCCTCTTGTGGAAGTATGCTGAACTATATGGTTCTCTGCCCCAAAATAATAATTCCTACAATGACAATAGCTATCCACAGATACTCTGTCAATACCTAATGAATCAATAATCATAGTTTGGCAACAAACAATATTGTGGTTGAGGGATCGCCACAATATGTTAAACCTAAGATAATATAAACTCAGTACTATTCTT
Organism: Lota lota; assembly: GCA_026745465.1. Taxonomy (NCBI): domain Eukaryota; kingdom Metazoa; phylum Chordata; class Actinopteri; order Gadiformes; family Lotidae; genus Lota; species Lota lota. The sequence goes on along the minus strand of JACYXH010000384.1, from coordinate 279,160 downwards.
GTCATAATTCATGTAGATAACAGCTTATGAGATAATCATTTAGAAAAGATGTCTATCGATTCGAAGTGATTATAACGCTATTATTAACCTACTATTACTTGTGATGTGATGACAGAAAATGATCGTAGGTGATGATAAGTTGATTGTGTTGGCAAATTGTTTTTGTAAACACTGAATCAAAATAGGACCATAGGCCTTAAAAACAAATCCAGAAATTGATGTTGATATAAGTAGTAGATTGAAACGAATATGGCGCAAAATTTAACGGTTGATCAAAGTCTTCAGGCGTCATTCCTAAAGGTCCTAGTGGCACTAGATGTACAAGTGTCACAAGGTGGCGCTATTTCTTCTATATACTTCAACCTTTGAAAAAAAAGGAAGAAATGCAACAACAAAAATGCACTAACGAGGAGCACAATCCAGTCTGTTGTGTTAGTGTTTATTCAGAGTACTGCGTAGAATAAGTGCAAGAAATATCATAAAAAAGAATAACGACTATTCACCAATATTACATTTTCTTCAAAACAAAGAGGTTCATAACTTTATCCCCCCCATCCCAACAGCGTTGTAATAATTTCAAAAGCTAATGCAGTTTACATATTTGTGTCTTCAAAAAATTCAATTTGGTCTATCTAGCATTAATGTTGTGTTGAATTGTATTTGTCTTAAGTACAAACCCAAAAAAACACTCGTTCTTTAATGATCCAATCCTTAGTGTTCATCAACAATAAAGAAAATAATACAAAATAAAAGTGGTTGGAAAACAATGAGGATATTGAATGGTCGACATCTGCAGTTAAACGCGTATAAAGCATCATACATCTATGGACGGCAAAGTGTCAAAGTGCTACGATAATCTGGCTGAATACGTTTCGAAAATCCTTGCGATGTCTGGTTATATGTATTTTTTGGTCAAAGGGATGTCCTACACTTAACAACCACCTGATAGCGTTGAACCCTCCCCCCACCACCACCCCCCGCCCACCACCACACCCCCCCCCCCCCCCCCACCACCACCCCTCTGTTCAAGTCAGTGGGGGAAAAAAAGCCAGATTATACATGCGGTTGAAGAGAAGCTATGTAGTCCCCCCGCCGCCCCCATGAATATAGAGAAGCAGGCCAGCAGGTAGAGAGAGAGGAGACGGCAGCACACCTTCCCGTCTCCATGACCATCACCTCGGGGTGACACCGTGGCTCTGAAGCGAGCAGGCAGAGAAAGAGCATCTAGGAGACGGAAGAGAAGTCGAGAAGGCAGAGCGACGGACAGGGGGACCGTCGGGAGAAGATCGCCGCCTCCTCCTCCTCCTCCTCCTCCTCCTCCTCCTCCTCCTCCTCCTCGTCACTTGCACCTACTCAGCGCCTCCTGCATCTTCTCCTGCACGCGCTCCATGTTCTCCGCCCACTCCTTGCGGAGGCCCTCCTTGTCGTCGCCGATGACGGCGGCGTAGCCCATGAGGGCGATGAGGCCGATGCAGAACAGGTAGGTGAGGCGGGTGCACAGCTTCTCCATGGTGGCGCGGTCGTACTGCGAGCAACTCAGGTACACCTCCAGGACGGGCCGGCTGAACAGCTTGGTCTTGCCCACCACGCCCTCGTACAGCGTGTGCAGGTTCTGGTCGCCCAGGTCGTTGGCGTAGCCCCCCTCAAAGTTGTCCTTGTGTTGCTGGCGCAACGCCTCCGGCGCCTCCACCATCGCCATGAACAGGCGAAACTGGTTGCGGAGGTTCTCCTCCACCTTGCCGTACTGGCCGTCCAGCGTCTCCTTCCTGATGTGCAGCAGGGTGTCGTGGTTCTGCTGGGAGATGGCGTCCAGCGCCTTGTTGACAGAGCCGAAATCGCGCTTCAGCGCGCGGGTGTCCTCGTCGTCCACCTGGTGGAGCACCACGCGGATGAGGGAGTCGGCCAACCCGAAGATGGGGTTGACCACGGCGGCGACGGAGGAGATGCAGGCGGCGAACTCCAGCACCTTGATGAGGCCCTGCTTCAGCTTGGCCCAGTCCTCGACGATTTCCTCTGACATGATTGGCTTGTGGGTCCAGGTAGGGGGGCGGAGTCAGGGTGTGGCAATTACAGGTGGTCTGTGATGGTCTGGAGCTGCAGAGAGAGGGAGGGAGGGAGGGAGGGGGAGGGAGGGAGGGAGGGAGGGGGAGGGAGGCGGGGGGGGGGGGAAAGATAAAGAGAGAATCCAAACATTAAAACTAAAAAGTGGCCAATTTCTAAGTAAACAACGGATAATTACTGCTACTAAACCGAATCATTTCGCTCCTTTAAAGTAACCTTTTTCATTGTTAGCTATTTAGATTTACTATACTGGTATCAGTGTAATCAGGCTACAATACGACCCTTTTTTCAAGAATAGTGAAAGAATATTGGTATGATAACTGGATAAATATTAGTATCAGAGAGCGACCCAAATTCACATCCATAAATCACAAAATGTTTTATACATGTTTTTAACATTTTATTCAATGAACATTGTGTAGAAGAAAAAGAATGCAGAATTCACTCAAAGATGACAGCAGCAATATTTATTAAACATGAACCAGGTGTGCTTTAAAAAAAATACATTTTAACAAGAAAATATAATTACAATAACAACAAGTAATAACAACCTAGTAACCCCCATGATAGGACAACCTTTTTCTGTTCCAACGTTCACGCCAGAGTTAGCCTCAGCGTTAGCGCCAGAGTTAGCATCAGAGTTACCCTCAGCGTTAGCGCCAGAGTTAGCCTCAGCGTTAGCCTCAGCGTTAGCGCCAGAGTTAGCGTCAGCGTTAGCGTCAGCGTTAGCGTCAGCGTTAGCGTCAGCGTTAGACAGACCGGGGCCCAGGAGACTGAAGAGTGGGAGAGGGGGAGAGGGGGAGAGGGGGAGAGGGGGAGGACGGGTTGATCTTTGGTTGACGCCACGCGGTTCGCTGGGTCTTCAGGTCGGTCACCTGGGGGAGAGAAGAGAGATTGTTGCCGTGGTTTGCATTTTCATTATGGTGGGCACACCGATTTGTTTTAATTATTGTTCTCAAAAGCATTTTGTGGCAAAGTAAACGTTTAGAAATACAAAAATGTAAAATAGAAAAAAGGAATTTATACTCAAAAAAACAAAACATCCAAAAACATTAATAAAATAAAGTACAATCTCAATATTCAAGGTAAAATTATATATAAAATATACAATATGTAAAATATATCAAGAAGCATTAAGGTAAAATAGAAAGTGTAAATGAAGACTCTTACCGTGTGAGTGAAACAGCGGACTAGCGAGCACTTGTCTTTGTGTGACAGCTGCCTCTCACACCAACACCATACATGGGCATGGTGTGGGCGTGGTGGTAAAACACCAACTGTGCTGATTGGTCCATTGCCGTAACAAAAAGTCATGTTGGTCTTTATGTAAAGCAGGTGGGTTAGGGTGCTCAGTGACCAACCAACGCGAGAACAAAGAGGAAAATACCAACCCACAATTGGCCTAAAACAGCTGTGGAATGAGGATAGGGCATCTGCATTACGCTGAATCAGGTTTGGGTGTTGTGTACAGTGAACGATAACTTAACTATGGCAAATATATGGGGAAAGCGCTAATGGGTTTTGCGACACTAATCTACGACGCAGACGTCATGGTCATCGTATGGGGGCCCGTATGGACAGCTGTCTACCCCAAGCAGCTGGGCCCAGCTGTGTTGTGTGTAGACCCCGGCCAACATGTGTGCAATGTCCAGAGGCGTTTGCCATTTCTTTGTTGTTGTCTAACCTAACTGAAGCGCGCTAGGATTTCATTCCTACACAACATAACAAGAAAGTAACGGCCTACGTGAATATTTAAATGAAATTAGGATGGCGATAACTGTGGGTATAGGCCTACAATGCATTTATATATTGCCATTATTATTGCAAAATAGTTGTTAACTACTTCGATCAATCATAAACCAATAGTTTTAGCATTTGATACAGTTCAGTTGCTCAAATGAAACCATTGTTTTTCTATAAGCACAGGGGAGAAACGTCCTAGTGTAGCATTTGGAACAGGAGTAGGCCTGCCTGTCTCTCCTCAGAAGCACATTCAGCACCAGTCCGTTTCCAATGCATTTCAACGGCCAGGCCGATAGCTCCCAGACAGCTGCAGAGACGCTAGTATGCTAGTAGCATTCATGGAGAGAACTGTACGACACACACACACACACACACACACACACACACACACACACACACACACACACACACACACACACACACACACACACACACACACACACACACACACACACACACACACACACACACACACACACACACACACACTATCGTGTTTCATAGAAGGATAGTGGGCGACTTGAAGGAGCGAGGTTGGGTTTTAAACTGATTTGGAGAAGGTGTATAGGTTTTAAACCCGCGTTCGTTGAACTGTCGACGTTGTCAGTGCGCAGAACGGCGCTCCATACGGCCGCTCAAAACACGCCGTTCAACAGCGGCGCTTTGGTAAGCAAGGGATTCGTGGAAGTCACTTCGGTTATTTCAGTCACACGGCTGAATCCCGCAGCTTCCCGGTCAGCAAGCGGAACGTTTTTTTTTTTTTTTTATCAGTGCGTAGGCTGCGCCTCGTTGCTGTCGACAGTGGTCAGGCGCGTCCCGTCCCCGTGACAGCCGTTTCAACCCGCCATAGATCTGAGCAACACGTCGGCCTTATGCCGCGATGCTTCAGGTGTCGCCTGCATACGCTAAGCAAGTCGCTATACGTTGAAGCTATAGCCGTGAGGGGTGACGTGACATCTCACACTGTTGTGACCATGTTCAACGTTAGGGGGCAGTGGCGACTCTAAACATGGCAGGACCGCTTGGAGATTTCAGCACCAAGGATGTGGACAGACAGGTGGTGCAAAAATAAAGGACCTTTAAGCTATTCCTTTCATGCTCCCATAATCCCTCTGTTTAAGAACGTAATTCTACTACTATTTATCTTGACATCTCACTAATAGTGCAGTTAGTTTAGACCCGTAATTGAGAAATAGAGTATTTAAGAGCAGCCAATAGAAACCTTGCACAAAAGGCAGCAGGGAGGCTATAATAAACGGTAAAACCTGCACAGTGTATATGGTCAATATATACTGTCTATTATATAACAACAACACAAATTACCCTATATATTATACTTGTTGACAGTACTAATAAGGGTAGCCTACGGCAAACAAATATTATTAAATTATTAAGCCTTGGGCCTATTTCTTACCTCACCCGAGACACATTGCATAGCTTTAGCGATGCGTAAAATAAGTTTAAGTTTAAATGTCAAAAGAATTCGATGTTAATTGAAGCTTAGGAAGCCCGTAAAAAGTAAGTGATTAAAAAAAACCGGTTAGTCGCAGTCAGTGTTTGCCCAAAACAGGCAATGCAAATGTTTAATCAACGGTAGGGTTGACAAAATCCTGTTCCGCAGATCCTGTTCGGGGGACGGTTTGATGACACTCACATTCCGAGGGAGAAATGGTGGTGGAGGGAAATATAGCCAACATAGGCGTCTATACGGGTGCGTGTCCAGAACTGAACCTCAAGGAAGACCCCACAGCCACATTCTTCCTGACTGCGACATGCTGAGGGCAGCTAGACAAAATAAACACACTCGCCAAATGCACACGACGTTTTCCTGCAAATAAGGGGCACAGTTGGGGAATGAATAGGCGTCCAATATCAATGAACTGGTTGAATTATACCTTTGCGTTATGATAATCCACCGAAACGCTTGTTAAGCTATTCCTTTCATGCTCCCATAATTAACTGAAATTAAAAGGCTTTTAAAACAAAGTGTAAGCAAGTGATATAAATTGTCTTGTAACGTTGTTTGGCCAGTAAACACCAGTTGTGGGATGTTGAGAGAAAATATGAATAGTTGTGCCGGTGTCCTTCATTGACAAGCAGCACGCAATGCACTTGTTTCCATGTGAAGCTTTGTTTAGTTTAACTACCATTCTACACGTGTTTTTGTTTTCTGCTTCTACAGATTATGATCATCGTCATCATCATGAAAACAGCTGACTCCTCTCCAAACAAAAGCATATTGTCTGTTGAATCCAGGTAATCTATGGGTTGAATGGATGATTGTACATGTTGGGACAATTTATGTTGATATAAAATAACACAAAATGTATAAAAGTCAAGTTATTATACACAACAAGTAAAGGGTTGGTCACAGTCTGAGATATGTTGTAACTGAGGAATTCCCCAGTTCCCATTTAAATCATAACCGACATTTCTGATTACTCAAAACAAATCCAACCATGGCGAAACCATGTCTTCCTGTTTTTCTAATCGTTCAATGTCCATCTCATTGGCATATGCCGTAATAGGTCTAATCCAAGGTCTGTGACCATTTTGTGTTATCTTTCATTATTGCTATTTTTCAATATTATTCGCATTGAATAATTCACCAGTACACCATTGAGAGTCACACAATACAAGACAGTAATTCAATGACAGTGTCCCCACTCTACGGCCTTTACAGGGACCTTAATCTTAATCAGTGAGCGTGAAACTTAGTCCAAACTCCCTTAAGTACACAGGATGTGTTAGGGTAAACATGAGGTAGTCCACGGACATGGTTAGAGGAGGATTGTATGTAGCAGTGGTTTACCCAGGAAGTGACTCCTTGCTCTCACCAGCCACAGTGGGGCAGCCATCTTGAATGTTTTGGCTCTATGTTCATGGTAGTGATAAGACAAACACATTCTACCTATGATCTGACACTAAAACCTTCTCTCTTTTTTTTACTAATAAAATGTGCGTATTCATCACACATTTAAAGGAGGTTCAAGTGTATATCCCTGTCACAACAGTTCCCCCTCCTGTTTTATTTTCATAGGGCCCTGGCTGCCTTGTTAGCTTCCTTTGTAGCACAGCCCAGATTCTCATCACATCTCAACAATAAGCGAAATCTCTAGGTCAACACACAACAAACACAGTCCCTCCCAAAGGTCCTCAGTGTTTGTTGGGTAGTGCATTTGAGCCCACCTCCCCCTTCCCCTCGGCAGCCCAGGGCCACCAGGCTTCCTTCCCAGCTATGGCTCCCCCTAGCCGCGCGACCATGTTTCCTTGTGAGTGAGCCACTGCTAGGCTGTCCCTTCCTTCACTGGCTCACTGTACAGACAGGCCAGTACACCTGAAAACCTCTCTATTTCTCAACAAATAGAAAATATAACGGCTGTTTATACCCCAATCCAATCATAGGCAACTTGTGACCACTTTAGGACAGAGGATTGCTTACCTTTTGGGAGTTTCTTTCCTTATGTCTGCCTCTCCAAAGTCCAAATATATAAGCCCTCCTCCCTCTTCCCAGCAATCCCTGCAATGAAGGACACTTCCATGTATGTTGAATGTGTAGGGGTGTCCATATTGGATTAAACCACTTCTACAGTGCTGTTAGAACCCCAGATGCCCAAATGTGTCCATATTGGATCCAAAAACTAATTAGTTGACCCCCTTCATAAAAAGACGCCACCCCCCCCCCCCCCCCCCCCCCCCCTCTTACAGCTCAACATATTATGACCCATCCACCAGTCATATAGTTTAAACACAAGAGCAATTGTTTGCCAGTGCGCAACTAAACTTACAGAGAATTTCTGGTGCGTATTGAGAGGTTGCCATGCCTTGGAGCTTCTTTATGTGACCACAAAATAACTTATTCAGAGGACAAAAGTCTCTTTACACCCCTTCCGTAACCACTGGACGGAAGAAACCGCAAAAGAAATGTCAAGAAAATAGATTCCAAGATAGGAAAATCAATGTTACGGTTTTAAACGCACCTCTCCAAAAGTGCACATGTGTATCCAAAAGAGACAGGAAGATCTCCAGAAGGCTTTAGAAAACAAAGGAGACACCTCTTCTGTTTAAGAACGTAATTCTACTACTATTTATCTTGACATTTCACTAATAGTGCAGTTAGTTTGGACCCCTAATTGAGAAATAGAGTATTTAAGAGCAACCAATAGAAACCTTGCACAAAAGGCAGCAGGGAGGCTATAATAAACGGTAAAACCTGCACAGTGTATATGGTCAATATATACTGTCTATTATATAACAACAACACAAATTACCCTATATATTATACTTGTTGACAGTACTAATAAGGGTAGCCTACGGCAAACAAATATTATTAAATTATTAAGGCTTGGGCCTATTTCTTACCTCACCCGAGACACATTGAATAAGCTTTAGCAATGCGTAAAATAAGTTTAAGTTTAAATGTCAAAAAAAGTCGATGTTAATTTAAGCTTAGGAAGCCCGTAAAAACTAAGTGATTAAAAAAAACCGGTTAGTCGCAGTCAGTGTTTGCCCAAAACAGGCAATGCAAATGTTTAATCAACGGTAGGGTTGACAAAATCCTGTTCCGCAGATCCTGTTCGGAGGACGGTTTGATGACACTCACATTCTGAGGGGGAAATTGTGGTGGAGGGAAATATAGCCAACATAGGGGTCTATACGGGTGCGTGTCCAGAACTGAACCTCAAGGAAGACCCCACAGCCACATTCTTCCTGACTGCGACATGCTGAGGGCAGCTAGACAAAATAAACACACTCGCCATATGCACACAACGTTTTCCTGCAAATAAGGGGCACAGTTGGAGAATGAATAGGCGTCCAATATCAATGAACTGGTTGAATTATACCTTTGCGTTATGATAATCCACCGAAACGCTTGTTGTCTCGTTGCGTGGGTCTGCGTGCTCCGCTCAGAAGGGTCATAACCTTGAGGGGCGGGGGTGCGCGCACCACGGAGTCAGCGGCTGCCACAGCCTGGTGCGCGCATGTGGGTCTATTGTGCACCAGCCGCGGCAGCTGTCAAGACCCAACGTCCTACGTTTCAGAATCAATCCACTACTATAAGACAGGCCTACATAGGACGAGCAAATTCGCCCCCCACGATACACGACTAGGCGATGCTATTCTATAAGAAACACGGAATAATCCTTGCGTCGTCGTGTAATCATGTTGTGTGTTCTGTTGCAGATAGGAGCACAACGCCCTGTTGTTCTGCTGTCAGTGTAAACATAGCCTTGAGTTATGTACCATAAATAGCAAACAAATACATCGCCAAATTATTAGAAAAAAATAGATAGGACAATACGATAACATAGCCTGTGTTCTAACGTTTTTATGGCTTCCTTTTTAGCATTTACTATATGCTATACTTATACTATATTTGCTGACGCCATGAGTTCTGGTGAGTTTGGAAATATGTATTTTTGTAATAAATGATGTATAACCTGATACAGTTGATGTGTCTTCTTTGTATCATTTGGGGAATTCAAATATGCATATCACCTGGACACCATAGAGCACTACCGACATCAAACAAATCATAACATGTTAATATATTTTAAAAAATGGGGCGGGGGGGGGGGGGGATGATGGATGATTGTGATGATTTATAGTTTTCAAGCAACTTGATGAAACAATTAAAAATGCAATTAGGTTCAGGCTCAGACAGAGAAGGTCTAACCCTAAACCCTAAACCCTAAACCCTAACCCTTAGGTTAGGGTTACTGTTAGTTGTTGTTAACAGTAACCTGTTAAAGGGTACTCTAATGCCTTAGGGTATTCCCAAACGTTGTTTGGGAATTTCCCACACGTTGTTTTCCAAACGATGTATTCGATATATACAATGTATTCCCAAACGTTGTGAGGGAATACATCTTCTCCTCCTCATCTTCGCCCTGCTCACGTCTGTATTAGTGTTTCCCCAGGGACTGTTGACTGACGACGTACACAGCTCCCAGGAAGTAAGAGATGGGAAATTGAGTTTTGGTAGTAGGAGGGACCAGTGCTGACCGAATGCTATCCCATCGTACTCAGCATCCACCCCTAGACTAGCTGCAATGTGAACTGCGAATCACAGGCAAAAACACACAATAACATAATGACAATCTCCATTGACATGCATTATATTCCAAATGAAGCTCTCATCGCTGTATCTTTGATTTGTCCATCACACGTCAGCGCAGTTATCTCCAATGGTGCCCACAAACAAACAAATGCACACGTTTCAATGCAGTGTTTACACGCCACTGCGCAAGCGCACGGTCTCAAGAGACTGAGGATCGCAGTTAGAAACCGGAGCGAAAGTGTTTTAGGCAGTGTGCTTATGCTGAATTCTGAATGCAAAGCAGCATTCAAATAAGTCGCGAGGGTGGGTGTTTTAACTGATAAGAACGCAGCCTAAGCACTCACTCCTGAATCAAAATGAAGTGATGAGCTCCCGGTTATATGACTGTGTGAAGAACGAGGCGGTCAACTGAACACAAACTTCCCTCTTTCCCCTCAGAGCCATGAGTCCATTGCAACCGGTGCGTCGAAGCAACAAAAGTCAAATCAACAGTTAGATCCAAAGTTCACCAAGGTGCTCATGACCAGGACATTCAACTTACAAGACTTTGAACTGCTTGCCTCTCAGTCTCAAAGTCTGAGAGCATGCCCAGTGGCACTGCTGCCCCTTGCAGATTTCTTTTTTCTTCCTAACCCTATTTTAACAGAATATAGGCTGTATTAACAATGGAGAAACCAAGGAGTCTCTTATATATATTAATATGATATACGAAACAAAAGTCATTATTAATATTATTCTATGACTATTGTTGGTTGAACACGTGAACAGCTTTGAGCCAAGTCCGATCTCATTTTCAGTCTCTGAACCCTGCCTCCATCTTGGCTGAAAATGACCTCCTCTCTCTCTCTCTCTCTCTCTCTCTCTCTCTCTCTCTCTCTCTCTCTCTCTCTCTCTCTCTCTCTCTCTCTCTCTCTCTCTCTCTCTCTCTCTCTCTCTCTCTCACACACACACACACACACACACACACACACACACACACACACACACACACACACACACACACACACATCACAACAGTCAAATGAAAAAGATTAACTATCATGATGCCAAATCACTTTATTGTAACCAAACAACAAATATATTAATTACAATTTAAATAATATTTTAACACACTGCTATTGTTGACTGCAGTGAGTCCCAAGCCCCAGCTGTATCCTGGCCCTGAGCTCCAGCGCCAGCAGCAGCTTCCTCCTGGCCCTGAGCTCCAGCGCCAGTTGTCTCCTAGTCCCAAGCCCCAGCTGTATCCTGGCCCTGAGCTCCAGCGCCAGCAGCAGCTTCCTCCTGGCCCTGAGCTCCAGCGCCAGTTGTCTCCCAGTCCCAAGCTCCAGCTGTATCCTGGTCCTGAGCTCCAGCGCCAGCAGCAGCTTCCTCCTGGCCCTGAGCTCCAGCGCCAGTTGTCTCTCAGTCCCAAGCTCCAACTGTATCCTGGTCCTGAGCTCCAGCGCCAGCAGCAGCTTCCTCCTGGCCCTGAGCTCCAGCGCCAGTTGTCTCCTGGTCCCGAGTCCAAGCCCCAGTTGTCTCCTGGTCCCGAGTCCAAGCCCCAGTTGTCTCCTGGTCCCGAGTCCAAGCCCCAGTTGTCTCCTGGTCCCGAGTCCAAGCCCCAGTTGTCTCCTGGTCCCCAGTCCAAGCCCCAGTTGTCTCCTGGTCCCCAGTCCAAGCCCCAGTTGTCTCCTGGTCCCCAGTCCAAGCCCCAGTTGTCTCCTGGTCCCCAGTCCAAGCCCCAGTTGTCTCCTGGTCCCCAGTCCAAGCCCCAGTTGTCTCCTGGTCCCCAGTCCAAGCCCCAGTTGTCTCCTGGTCCCCAGTCCAAGCCCCAGTTGTCTCCTGGTCCCCAGTCCAAGCCCCAGTTGTCTCCTGGTCCCCAGTCCAAGCCCCAGTTGTCTCCTGGTCCCCAGTCCAAGCCCCAGTTGTCTCCTGGTCCCCAGTCCAAGCCCCAGTTGTCTCCTGGTCCCCAGTCCAAGCCCCAGTTGTCTCTTGGCCCTGAGCTCCAGCGCCTGCAGCAGCTGCCTTTTAGTCCCAAGCCCCAGTGTCCTCCTAGTCCCAAGCCCCAGCCTCTTCCTGAGTCCCAGCAGCAGTTGCCCCCTGGACCCCTCCCTAACCCGCGTTTCCCACCGCCAGCACCCTCCCCCGTCGTGCGTACGCCTGGAGGCGTCCGTAGAGGGGGGGGTACTGTAACGTGACCCTCTCCGTTTCCGTCCAATTCCGCCATCTAGTGGCACCCAGCCGCCATTACACCTCGTGCTCCCGTCATCAATTAGCCACCACGTGCACTCCCTCTGTTTACCCACACCTGCAGCTCATCAGCCAATCACCCACCACAGTATTTAAGCACTGGCTCCCCACAGAGCCAGTGCTAGTTCGTAATGTTGTATTACCTCTCATGGTAACTACGTCCCTGCCACTTCTTGTTTCGGGTCCCACTCCCGTTCTTGTTCCCGTTACGGGTTCCGCTCCCGTTCATGTTCCCGCTCTCGTTCCTGTTCCTGTTCCCGTTCCTGTTCCTCGTTCCTGCCTGCCTGCCTTCCTTGTTTCCTGAACCTCGCCTGCCCGACCACCCGCCTGCCTACGTCCTTCTGCCTGCCTGACTCCCCGCCTGCCAACTGCCTACTGGACTACTCGCCTGCCTTGCCCTTGCCTGTACCGTTGGACAATAAATCCCTTTTTGTACCCGCACCCTGTTGGTTTCCTTGTCTTGCGTTTGGGTCCTAGTACAAAACCTTAACAGATTTTAATTTTGGTAAAACAAAATGGCTTCCAGAAGCAAAAAACCGTCAGAATGGCCTTAAAATGCGTTTTCACAAATCTATATGGACTCTAATCATCTTGACTATAATGGAAAAGTTGTTCAGCATGAAATTCCGAACAAGATAGATTTCTCACTTTTCCAATTATGCCCAAAAACATGGCTGCCAGAGGCTCAAACCGGTTAGAATGCCTTGATTCCAATCCCATTGAACCACTCTAACTATCATTATCTTCATACTGTATGACAATATATAAAACTTTACTCTCACTTTTCTAAACAGTGTTTTATCAAAGTAAACCTACGGTGTCTTTATCTTCATACTGTATGACAATATATATAACTTTTCTCTCACTTTTCTAAACAGTGTTTGATCAAAGTAAACCTAAAGTGTGTGTGTGTCTGAAGCTGTCATTACACTAAAAACAATCCATTTACTATCATTATCTTCATACTGTATGACAGTATATAAAACTTTTCTCTCACTTTTCTAAACAGTGTTTTATCAAAGTAAACCTAAAGTGTGTGTGTGTGTGTGTCTGAAGCTATCATTTCTTTAAAAACAATCCATTTACTATCATTATCTTCACACTGTATGACAATATATAATACTTTTGTCTCACTTTTCTAAACAGTGCTTGATCAAAGTAAACCTAAGGTGTCTTTATCTTCATACTGTATGACAATATATAAAACTTTTCTCTCACTTTTCTAAACAGTGTTTGATCAATGTAAACCTAAAGTGTGTGTGTGTCTGAAGCTGTCATTACATTCAAAACAATCAATCACAGTGTTTGATCAAAGTAAACCTAAAGTGTGTGCGTGTCTGAAGCTGTCATTACATTAAAAACAATCCATTTACTATCATTATCTTCATACTGTATGACAATATATAATACTTCCTTGATTCAAACCTAAAACAATAATTGTGTGTGTGTGTGTGTGTGTGTGTGTGTGTGTGTCTGAAGCTGTCACAACATTAAAAACAACCCATTTGCTATAATTATCTTCATAAAAACAACCCATTTACTATCATTTCCTTCATACTGTATGACAATATATATAACTTTTCTCTCACTTTTCTAAACAGTGTTTGATCAAAGTAAACCTAAAGTGTGTGTGTGTCTGAAGCTGTCATTACATTAAAAACAATCCATTTACTATCATTATCTTCATACTGTATGACAATATATAATACTTCCTTGATTTAAACCAAAAACAATCCAGTACAATGTTAACTCCATAAGCACTGACCAAACTGTTTGCAATGTTGATGCAATGCACTTGTCACTACCGTGTGTGTCTAAATGCTATGCCAGTTATGATTCTATTTTAAAGCGTTAAACGAGTGTAACTGCTGAACCCTGACTTTGATACACTTTCATAAAACATTGAAGGCTAATCACCACAATTAAGCTGAGGCTATTCCAACCTTATCAACTGTATAACATCTGTAAAAGTCTTACTGGTCTGCCTTGTCTGCCCAAACCTCGACACCCGTTAATCGCTGCTTGCAGCTTTAATTATTATTATTATTATAAGCACCTTATTGTAATTTTACAATCGGGTGCCTCGAACTTTGTGCTTGGCCCCCTAATTAAAGCCCAGAGAGCTGCCTGTGGCCAGGGGCGCCCTGTATTTCTGCTGAACATTGCCCAATCCCCGGAGGCAAATTCAGTGTAAGTGTCAGGTGTTTTGTTATTTATAACTGTCTTGAAATGACCGTTTGATGACGACAGTTTGACACGTTTTTTCACCACCCTTTTGTTTATGTTTCATTCGATCAAGGAACTTGCTCTGCAAATCGGAATAATGTCCGATCAACCATTAACTGTCATTCAGTCAGACAGTCAGATCAGTAAGCCAATCAGCCAGCGTTCACTGTATAGGCCACTAGGCAAATTGCTTGCACTCAATATAAGACAGACCTTGTCTTTTATTGACGTTCTTGCAAGAATGCAAAATGCCAGTTAAGGGGGGTATTGCCTATTTTTATTGTCCTACGTATGCAAATGTATGTTTGCATACGTTGTACCCCCTAAAATGACATCTTTCATTATACAACATGAACAACAGCATGTTAACTATACCACATGCACTTACCATTTAACAGAGTTACATCTACAACTTTTTCTCCGTTCGGATATTGGTGGCGCTTAATTAGCAGCTACTTAGCTAGATATTGAATGGAATCAGCCCCATCTAGTGGAGATAAATGGCAAGCACGGTCTTCTAAAACTACTGTATTTAGTCGCTTCGGGATACATGAATAGTGTAGGCCGATCAGAACAAATCTTGAAACGCTGCAAATCATTCGTATAGACATAAAAGTATCGATTTGTTAGATGCAGAATGTAGACCATGCCCACACTAGGCCTACCCATAGCTACAAACTATAGCCTACCAAATAGGCTTAAGGAATCTAAACATTTGATTTCATTTTAGTAATAGCCTACATCTCCTATTAAACAAAGAACATATATTTTTGAGTCACTGAGTTCCAAGCAGTGCATTCATTGAAGCTAGTGGTTTTGGTTTAGTTGTAGCCTCCGATTCCTTTGCATTTGGTCATTACGCTCACCTAATCTCAAAATAGCAGAACACAACATCAGGTACCGCGCTCTGTCGTTGTCGTTTCCATGGTAACGTAAAGATCATCACATCAGTTGACATCGTTTTCATGACAAATAAAGTTGTAATTCTAACATTTACCACAGGGAGGCAGTAGATAACCGATAGTCTGACAGTTTCGCCTCCAAGTGCAGGACCAGTAAATACACGCACGCCGTGCCAAGTGCGCGCACGTACGCACGCATGCATATACACGCACACACACACACACACACACACTGCACCCACACCGGCACTTTTTGGGTGCAATAATTTAACTTATGATTTAAATTAATTTATTCTGTTTTATTTAGACCACATGATATTCAAGATAACATCAGTGCCTCATTGGACCACATATTTGTTGTGCTAACACCAGTCTTGAACAGCTTCTTGCTCTACACACAGGGTTGTCAACACAACACCATATACCGTTTTATGGGTTTGAGATAAGTCAGACCCTACAGACATGGCTTCCTTGACATTCCTCCCAGGCCAAGACAGACCAAAGGTTTACCTGGGTAAATTAGATCCTGTAGGCGTGGCTTATTTACCATTCCGCCCATGATCAATATAAACTGAATTTTTACCTGTATTCGAGAGATGCTTCATGAACCACCTCCAGGGTTCTAGCTCTTTTACCTTGTATCTCTGAATAAACCACGTGTTGAACAGTTACCACTCTCTTGAGTTACACCTAGCCCGAAACCACGCTACCACAAAGGATTAATTTGACTGTTCATCACTTTCTGTCGTGTTCATCGCCAATGTGACGTTCACGTCACAACGTGTTGAGCGCTATGGTGAACGTCGCCATGTTTCGAGGGAACTGCCTGTTGGTTCTGTCTCACAAGACGGCGCCCGGCGCTACGTCACTACCCTCACTACCCTCACTTTTCGCGCTCCCCATCGGTATCATGGCGCATGCTCCCCTGCACGAGCTCTGACCTTAACGTCCACATCTGTATGCAGCGCAGACCAACAGCGGCTCTCTGCTGGAGCCTCCATCCGTCAGGGCCCCCGGGTCGATGCGGCCGCGGCCTGGATCTGAGGAAACAGATAACGGTTTAACAAGCTCGGGGAAGGCGGCCTATCGATCGCAGGCAAATGCAGCTCCGAGTGGAATCAATGGTCGTACTGCAAATACAATGAAACCGTCTTCGCCTCAATAGGAAACGGGAAATCGAATTACTGCTGGCAACAGGAATTACGTTTCCTTATATAGTCCCCAGTCCCCTTTCTGAATTCTTTCAACAACGGGAAAAAAAATTGAGATGTATTTTGGTAGCATGCTAAAAATGCAGACCTTAACCTCCAAGTCGTTTGTATTCCTTTTTCCAATGTTCATACTCATAACTGTAAGATAGTGACCAACCAACCAACTGGTGTTTTCTTGGAGCTCATAGATTGTATGAAACCAGTAAATCTCACACACACACTACTTGGTTAATGACCACATGTTGACCTAATGCGCTTGGTCATCGTTTTTACGCATGTCCCCACAAAACCTAAAACCTCCAAAGAGGCATAACACATAGACCTTCAACCGTCACATCCATAACGTAAGTGTTGCATATGGTTTACCAAGGGTTAAATTGTAAATAATCAGTTTGTAATAATGTAATTTTCTATATTATATGTATATAGTATTTGGTTTACAGTCTGCAGGACTGCTATGGAAATCATATTAAATTTACACTTTTATTTTAATGGGTCTTATGTAACAATTACATGCGTGTATGTATTCTTATTACTAGTGAATTACTATTAACTATCATTAATGTATTCATGTTACTTCAGCAATTAACATTATGTATTCATATGTATTCATGTTTTGTGGTAATTCTAATAAATACTGTGAGAGAGAGAGAGAGAGAGAGAGAGAGAGAGAGAGAGAGACAAAGAGAGAGCATGTGAGAACAAAAGAGAGAGAGGTGAACGATGCTTGAGAGAGCCCACATTTAACTGAACGGATCAATACACAAATTACAACTTTAATCCACTAATGGTTTTGTGGAGGAACTGTCTATAATTGGTCTGAGAGTAGACCAACCCCTGGAGTATTCTGGTTGACCATCTCTCCACCCTCTGTGTCTGTCTCTCTGCATCCAGCCCACCACCACAACACGCCTATGGGGGTGATTAACACACATGTCCCAAGTGTAAATAGGTCTAAATGTAGTGTAAATGGGTCTAAATGAAGTGTAAATGGGTCTAAATGAAGTGTATGATCCACGCAGAAAACAGGGAAGTTGTTCGTTCGTGAGTTGTTCTTCTTTTTTGAGCACTTCTGCATATTTGTTGCCGACCCACGCACAATGCACAAGCGTAATAAAACACACAAATGGTTGACTGTCTATCAAGCAATGTCTACCCGTATCTCTTTCTCCTACTACTCTTTTTCTTCTCTTCTGTTTGCCGACTGAAGCAGGGATAATATCTCACTCATGACATCTTATGACATCTTAATATCATTAAATAGTAAGCGTCACGACAACATTGTTAGGGCCTCAAAGAAATATATATAAATTACAGGTGTTTTTTTTCTAGTGTGTGTGTGTATGTGTGTCCGTGTGCATGCAAGTGTGCGTGTGTTTGCATGCATTTGTGTGTGTGTGTGTGTGTTTGAATTTATGCGTGTGTGTTTGTGTCATAGTACATTGTTTTCAAGATGCTTCAGTTGGAGGCAGGCATCATCTTATATAATATACCTAAAGCATATGTATCATGTATAATAGGGGTCTATGTATCGTGTATAGTAGGGGTTGTCAAGTAATGTTGATTCATCGGTGTCCAGATATATTAGAAGGTATGGGGCGTAAGGGATGTTACTCTTTATTAATCACATTCTATATAAACCTAAGCATTGTTTTATCATAACTATAGGCGCGCTTAAAAGTAATACACTGGTCATGCATTAATGTATGTTTTACTATAACACTGTGCAACCATATGGGAAGCTATAACCAGTAACCAATGAACACTGAATGTTTTACTGTATACCAGATCTGTATGTCATACTGCGTAACCATACATACTATAAGTAATGCACTAGCTACAATGCTGAAGCACTCGGGAGTATCTTATAAAACGAAGAAATACTTTATGATACGAGAAGTACATGTACTGCATCCAATGTTAGTAAGCCCGGTTGGCATGTGCAAACTATTCTATGTCTAGAGATAGTATAACACTGTTAACTAAGGGTACATGGGCTCACCATTCAGGTCTGGTGTGACTTACGGGTCTCTGAGGATAATTACTGTTTTATGTATTATGGCATACGTGGGGTGTTGTTATTGTTTGGAACATAACTTAATTGGTTTACTTGGGAAAGTTGGCCTTGCCTGTGAGGGTTTGATGAGTACTGATAAGATCACCAAAATAACGAGTAGATTAGCTGACATCAGCAGAAAAACACCAGCTGCGGTTCGTGTAAGGACAAAATGGAGGATAGCATAGGTGAGGTCAGCATAACTAAGTTACGACAGCACAACGAATAAATCCATAAAAGGGCAAAACCATATCTGCTCCAATAGAAGGGCGTAAAATGGGCAGAGCCATACGCTCTATAAAACAGCCTGACCGGGGTAGGAATAAAAGGGACTCCTAGCCAACGGCGGCTCCGTGCCGGACGGCCATGCCGGCCGGCCACCTAAAGTCCGGAGAAGAAGAAATACTAAAAAGACTTAGAAAGATTTCAGAAAATAGGAGAAGAGAGTTTCTTCTCAAAACTTCTATCAGCCGCGCATTTTTACCAGAAGCTAGCCTTGACCGCCCACCCTCCGAAGAGAGGATTCCTCCCTTAGCCCTAAGAAGCTATGAAGGCTTACAGCTGCGGGCCCACCGAAGAATTACGGACAGAAAAAACGAATATAACTTTTTCGGCCATGTTCCAAAAAGGGATTTTTTCCCTTTTCACCCCTGCAACTAATACGGCTCCTCATCTCAAGTAAGCAACATGTGTGATCATTGTTTTAACCTTTTCTTTAAAGTACTTATAGAAAGTATCCTTTTTTATTATTCTATTTTTTCCCTTTTACTTTTTATTGAGGGTATTTTTAGCTTTATGCAAAGTTCCCCCCTGTAATCTGCAAGCTTATCAACTAATAAAATCATTTTAACCATTTTTCATCGGACAACGCCCTCTTCTTTCGGACAACGGTAGAGATGGAACAAGCATCGTGATTCTAAGAGGTTACTTAGTCCTCATAAATGAAACATATCCCTAGAGTTATTTTTCCAAACTCTTAAACAATCCCAGCAAACTTCCAAGTGCACGGATCCCAGAGGAGAGCTACTACACAGACGCGGCCGGCAGCCACGGTCCTGGCCAGGGTTATGCCCAGGGGTAGGGCGCCGGAGCAAGCGGGGTAGGTGTCTGGTATAGAGTAGTTAGGGGCTGGGCGAATCTCCTCACCGGCTTGTTCACAACCGTTACTGGACAACAAGCTTCACATTGTGACGGATCTAACACTTGGCGCCCAACGTGGGGCACGACGAAGAAGAATCGTTGTGCTCAGGAACCCCCAGCTGCGAGAACGAACTCGGAAGAACCCAGAAGATGCGTACCGTGATGAAGGCGCTCTATACTGGAACCGAGTGAAGTGCATGGCTGGACAGTGAACGACCCGTGAGGGCATGCAGTAGCGAGCAGCCTCGAAACTAGGTGGGAGGTTTTGTGGGTAGCAGACACCACCGCCGGTACTGAATTCTATGAAGAGAAAACAGACCGGGACTTCCGACGTCGAACGAGAAAACGACAAGGAAAGAATAGGTACTCGTAGAACGGAAGACCGTACTGACGAGAGCATAACCAAATAGTCTCCTTCTCTCCCCTGCCCAACGCGCGAAGGGAGGCCCAGAGAGGGAAACGACTCGATATGGCGGACGAGACAGAACATGACGGTAATTTGAACCCAGGGCCAGGGGATTCTCCGGGCAGTACGCCAGCAACCTTGACGGCCGGACAAGAGATAGCAGAAATATCTAGTCAAAGAAAGGAAAACAAGTGGCGCACTACGAGTTGTGGACCAAGATAGCACAGATGAGACACACTTTAGAGTTAGAGGTGATCCATCAAAAGGCCCACACCAAGGAAGGAGAACACTGGCAGGGGAACCAAAACGTCGATCGCTACGTTCAATTAAGGAAAGTTGTGTTCGTCAATATCGAGGATTGGGAAGAAACCCCGTTGGGGAAATTAGTCCCAGACAAGTCCGTGGAAAAGGTCGTGCTGGCCGTCCATGAGGGATTGGGCCATGCCGGAGCCAAACCAACACGGAGGGAATTGGTGGAAAGTAGGCTCTGTATCACGGATAGGAAGATCCGGCAGGTCCTGAAAGACTGTGTTAAGTGTGGACAGGAAAAAGGGATACAAGGAGTGAGCCAGCTCAAACCAATTCAAGACTAAAGAAGACTAGGAATCACGATGGCTAGAACCATGGAAAGGAAGACCCCTCTACCATGTACCGAAGAAGAAAATAAGGCAGGCACAATGGCCGCATTCCAACGACTGCTTGGAATCGGTACCCCTGTAGATAAGCAGTCCTTATTAGATCACGGAAGCAACAAGGCCCGCAACCACCCCATCAATAGCAAGAATTAGCAACCACAACGACTAACAGACATACGACTAAGATAACTACGAACAGATAAGCACTGGAACCCCTACCCCGGACGGGGGAGGAGAAATATTTTTTACCCAACCCGCACTAGGAGGAAGGACGTCCATGACAAATCCACCTACGAAGAAGAGGGTGCCATGACCCCCGATGTCGTTTGTGGCATTGCTGTGGCTGGGCACGATGGACTACGTACCGGGAACTGCGCTGCCTCAGCATCCCACCAGGGTTCCCATCGCTCCCGAGGGTTTGATGGGGGAATTCCTGAACCCCCCACCCTCGACGGCCCCGTCGTCGCCCTCAGCAGGGGAGACTCCGGGCCTACACTCCACCGACTGTCGTCTCTACTGGCCCGCCTGGTTCCCTGGACTCCCAGGACATCCTGCATTCCTTCGGCCCTTGAGATCGAGGGGTTCCTTTGAACCTCCGTGACCTTCTACTCCAGCCTTTTACCCCCACTGATACCCCGGCCTTTTCCGGCCACACTGACTCTGTGTCAGCCTCTCCTGTCTCCAACTGATTCCTGCGGCCCTATCCTGGACTCCGCTGATATCAAGAAGGGGGTGTCAAGTAATGTTGATTCATCGGTGTCCAGATATATTAGAAGGTATGGGGCGTAAGGGATGTTACTCTTTATTAATCACATTCTATATAAACCTAAGCATTGTTTTATCATAACTATAGGCGCGCTTAAAAGTAATACACTGGTCATGCATTAATGTATGTTTTACTATAACACTGTGCAACCATATGGGAAGCTATAACCAATAACCAATGAACACTGAATGTTTTACTGTATACCAGATCTGTATGTCATACTGCGTAACCATACATACTATAAGTAATGCACTAGCTACAATGCTGAAGCACTCGGGAGTATCTTATAAAACGAAGAAATACTTTATGATACGAGAAGTACATGTACTGCATCCAATGTTAGTAAGCCCGGTTGGCATGTGCAAACTATTCTATGTCTAGAGATAGTATAACACTGTTAACTAAGGGTACATGGGCTCACCATTCAGGTCTGGTGTGACTTACGGGTCTCTGAGGATAATTACTGTTTTATGTATTATGGCATACGTGGGGTGTTGTTATTGTTTGGAACATAACTTAATTGGTTTACTTGGGAAAGTTGGCCTTGCCTGTGAGGGTTTGATGAGTACTGATAAGATCACCAAAATAACGAGTAGATTAGCTGACATCAGCAGAAAAACACCAGCTGCGGTTCGTGTAAGGACAAAATGGAGGATAGCATAGGTGAGGTCAGCATAACTAAGTTACGACAGCACAACGAATAAATCCATAAAAGGGCAAAACCATATCTGCTCCAATAGAAGGGCGTAAAATGGGCAGAGCCATACGCTCTATAAAACAGCCTGACCGGGGTAGGAATAAAAGGGACTCCTAGCCACGGCGGCTCCGTGCCGGACGGCCATGCCGGCCGGCCACCTAAAGTCCGGAGAAGAAGAAATACTAAAAAGACTTAGAAAGATTTCAGAAAATAGGAGAAGAGAGTTTCTTCTCAAAACTTCTATCAGCCGCGCATTTTTACCAGAAGCTAGCCTTGACCGCCCACCCTCCGAAGAGAGGATTCCTCCCTTAGCCCTAAGAAGCTATGAAGGCTTACAGCTGCGGGCCCACCGAAGAATTACGGACAGAAAAAACGAATATAACTTTTTCGGCCATGTTCCAAAAAGGGATTTTTTCCCTTTTCACCCCTGCAACTAATACGGCTCCTCATCTCAAGTAAGCAACATGTGTGATCATTGTTTTAACCTTTTCTTTAAAGTACTTATAGAAAGTATCCTTTTTTATTATTCTATTTTTTCCCTTTTACTTTTTATTGAGGGTATTTTTAGCTTTATGCAAAGTTCCCCCCTGTAATCTGCAAGCTTATCAACTAATAAAATCATTTTAACCATTTTTCATCGGACAACGCCCTCTTCTTTCGGACAACGGTAGAGATGGAACAAGCATCGTGATTCTAAGAGGTTACTTAGTCCTCATAAATGAAACATATCCCTAGAGTTATTTTTCCAAACTCTTAAACAATCCCAGCAAACTTCCAAGTGCACGGATCCCAGAGGAGAGCTACTACACAGACGCGGCCGGCAGCCACGGTCCTGGCCAGGGTTATGCCCAGGGGTAGGGCGCCGGAGCAAGCGGGGTAGGTGTCTGGTATAGAGTAGTTAGGGGCTGGGCGAATCTCCTCACCGGCTTGTTCACAACCGTTACTGGACAACAAGCTTCACATTGTGACGGATCTAACAGGGTCTATGTATCATGTATAATAGGGGTCTATGTATCATGTATAGTAGGGGTCTATGTATCGTGTATAGTACAGGTCTATGTATCGTGTATAGTAGGGGTCTATGTATCATGTATAGTACAAGTCTATGTATCATGTATGGGGTCTATGTATCATGTATAGTAGGGGTCTATGTATCATGTATAGTAGGGGTCTATGTATCATGTATAGTAGGGGTCTATGTATCGTGTATAGTACAGGTCTATGTATCGTGTATAGTAGGGGTCTATGTATCATGTATAGTACAGGTCTATGTATCATGTATAGTAGGGGTCTATGTATCATGTATAGTACAGGTCTATGTATCATGTATAGTACAGGTCTATGTATCATGTACAGTACAGGTCTATGTATCTTGTATAGTAGGGGTCTATGTATCATGTATAGTACAGGTCTATGTATCATGTATAGTAGGGGTCTATGTATCATGTATAGTACAGGTCTATGTATCATGTATGGGGTCTATATATCATGTATAGTACAGGTCTATGTATCATGTATGGGGTCTATATATCATGTATAGTACAGGTCTATGTATCATGTATGGAGTCTATGTATCATGTATAGTACAGGTCTATGTATCTTGTATAGTACAGGTCTATGTATCATGTATAGTAGGGGTCTATGTATCATGTATGGGGTCTATGTATCATGTATAGTAGGGGTCTATGTATCATGTATGGGGTCTATGTATCATGTATAGTACAGGTCTATGTATCATGTATAGTACAGGTCTATGTATCATGTATAGTAGGGGTCTATGTATCATGTATAGTACAGGTCTATGTATCGTGTATAGTAGGGGTCTATGTATCGTGTATAGTAGGGGTCTATGTATCATGTATGGGGTCTATGTATCATGTATGGGGTCTATGTATCATGTATAGTACAGGTCTATGTATCATGTATAGTAGGGGTCTATGTATCATGTATAGTACAGGTCTATGTATCATGTATAGTACAGGTCTATGTATCATGTATAGTACAGGTCTATGTATCATGTATAGTAGGGGTCTATGTATCATGTATAGTACAGGTCTATGTATCATGTATGGGGTCTATATATCATGTATAGTACAGGTCTATGTATCATGTATGGGGTCTATATATCATGTATAGTACAGGTCTATGTATCATGTATGGAGTCTATGTATCATGTATAGTACAGGTCTATGTATCTTGTATAGTACAGGTCTATGTATCATGTATAGTAGGGGTCTATGTATCATGTATGGGGTCTATGTATCATGTATAGTAGGGGTCTATGTATCATGTATGGGGTCTATGTATCATGTATAGTACAGGTCTATGTATCATGTATAGTACAGGTCTATGTATCATGTATAGTAGGGGTCTATGTATCATGTATAGTACAGGTCTATGTATCATGTATAGTACGGGTCTATGTATTATGTATAGTACAGGTCTATGTATCATGTATGGGGTCTATGTATCATGTATAGTAGGGGTCTATGTATCATGTATGGGGTCTATGTATCATGTATAGTACCGGTCTATGTATCATGTATAGTAGGGGTCTATGTATCATGTATAGTACAGGTCTATGTATCATGTATAGTACAAGTCTATGTATCATGTATAGTAGGGCTCTATGTATCATGTATAGTACAGGTCTATGTATCATGTATGGGGTCTATGTATCATGTATAGTACAGGTCTATGTATCATGTATAGTAGGGTCTATGTATCATGTATAGTACAGGTCTATGTATCATGTATAGTACAGGTCTATGTATCATGTATAGTACAGGTCTATGTATCATGTATAGTACAGGTCTATGTATCATGTATAGTACAGGTCTATGTATCATGCATAGTTCAGGTCTATGTATCATGTATAGTAGGGCTCTATGTATCATGTATAGTACAGGTCTATGTATCATGTATGGGGTCTATGTATCATGTATAGTACAGGTCTATGTATCATGTATAGTACAAGTCTATGTATCATGTATTGTAGGGCTCTATGTATCATGTATAGTACAGGTCTATGTATCATGTATGGGGTCTATGTATCATGTATAGTACAGGTCTATGTATCATGTATAGTACAGGTCTATGTATCATGTATGGGGTCTATGTATCATGTATAGTACAGGTCTATGTATCATGTATAGTACAAGTCTATGTATCATGTATAGTAGGGTCTATGTATCATGTATAGTACAGGTCTATGTATCATGTGTAGTAGGGGTCTATGTATCATGTATAGTACAGGTCTATGTATCATGTATGGGGTCTATGTATCATGTATAGTACAGGTCTATGTATCATGTATAGTACAGGTCTATGTATCATGTATGGGCTCTATGTATCATGTATAGTACAGGTCTATGTATCATGTATGGGGTCTATGTATCATGTATAGTACAGGTCTATGTATCATGTATAGTACAGGTCTATGTATCATGTATAGTACAGGTCTATGTATCATGTATGGGGTCTATGTATCATGTATAGTAGTATAAATAGCAGCCTGGACAGGAGCTTGCTGTAGACTCCTCCAGGCTCCAGAGAACCTCAGACGGCCCTGGAGACTGTCTCTAATGATGCTTGCTGCAGCTATACATCAGCCAGTGTGAGGTGTGTTGGTGTGTGTGTGTGTGTGTGTGTGTGTGTGTGTGTGTGTGTGTGTGGGGGGGGTGTGTGTGTGTGTGTGTGTGTGTGTGTGTGTGTGTGTGTGTGTGTGTGTGTGTGGGTGTGTGTGTGTGTGTGTGTGGGTGTGTGTGTGTGTGTTAACATATCCATACCCCAGCATGCACTAGGTGGACGACATGACACGGTGGTGTTGGATGTGTTGTGGTGTTGGGTGGAGGTGGTGTTGTTGGGTGTGTGTGTTGTTGGGTGGAGGTGTTGGGTGGAGGTGTTGGGTGTGTATGGTGGTGTTGGGTGGAGGTGGTGTTGTTGGGTGTGTGTGGTGGTGTTGGGTGGAGGTGTTGGATGTGTGGTGGTGTTAGGTGGAGGTGGTGTTGGGTAGAGGTGGTGGTGGTGGTGGGTGTGTAGTAGTGTTGGGTGGAGGTGGTGTTGGGTGGAGGTGGTGGTGTTGGGTGTGTGTGGTGGTGTTCGGTGGAGGTAGTGGTGTTGGGTTGAGGTGGTGTGTGTGTGGTGGTGTTCGGTGGAGGTGGTGTTGGGTGGAGGTGGTGTTGGGTGGAGGTGGTGTTGGGTGTGTTGGGTGGAGGTGGTGGTGTTGGGTAGAGGTGGTGTTGGGTGGAGGTGGTGTTGGGTGGATGTGGTGTTGGGTGGAGGTGGTGTTGGGTGGAGGTGGTGGTGTTGGGTGTGTGTGGTGGTGTTTGGTGGAGGTGGTGTTGGGTGGAGGTGGTGGTGGGTGTGTAGTAGTGTTGGGTGGAGGTGGTGTTGGGTGGAGGTGGTGGTGTTGGGTGTGTGTGGTGGTGATGGGTGGAGGTGGTGTTGGGTGGAGGTGGTGGTGTTGGGTGTGTGTGGTGGTGTTGAGTGGATGTGGTGTTGGGTGGAGGTGGTGTTGGGTGGTGTTGGATGGAGGTGGTGGGTGTGTAGTAGTGTTGGGTGGAGGTGGTGGTGGGTGTGTGGTAGTGTTGGGTGGAGGTGGTGGTGTTGGGTGGAGGTGGTGGTGTTGGGTGTGTGTGGTGGTGTTGGGTGTGTGTAGTGGTGTTGGGTGGAGGTGGTGGGTGGAGGTGGTGGTGTTGGGTGTGTGTGGTGGTGTTGGGTGTGTGTGGAGGTGGTGGGTGGAGGTGGTGGTGGTGGGTGGAGGTGGTGGTGTTGGGTGTGTGTGGTGGTGTTGGGTGTGTGTGGTGGTGTTGGGTGGAGGTGGTGGGTGGAGGTGGTGGTGGTGGGTGTGTGTGGGCACTACAGCCATGGTGTGAAGACCAGGGTGTCTCAGGGTTCTCTCGGGCTGCAGCCGGTGTGTCGCTGAACAAATGTTTTACTGCTCTTCATCAGATTAGTCCTCAGAGAGCAGCAGGCAGGTCGATGGGGCCCGCTGGGCCTGATGCGTAATGCCATTATCCTGGGCTGGGATTGGCAGACACCAGTGGAGGCTCCCATTGATCCAGCAGCACTCTGTGAGGCTGGACCAGCCCACTTTCATTTGTTGATGAAATATTGATATTGGCTGATATCTCCTTTATCTCCCAGCTTTAAGGTAGAGCAGCAGGGTAGTATCTCGCGCTGTACTTTTTGTCCTTCGATGTTTCGTTTTTGGGGTTAAGAATTTAGATTTAGATTTCTCTATGTTTCTGTTTGAAGAGTCAGCAGTTGTGCAGCTCTCAGTCCACCAGCTCATTCCTTCCTCTCTTCTACCTTGAGATGAGTGCAGAGACCCGGATCAATACACCTCTGATATTACCAGTAGTTAACTGCTCATGCCACGCTGTGAACAACTAAATGGCTAACTTTAGGGCCGCTGTGTTGTGCACTTTATCCATTAGACAGAGCCCGGGCATTTCAGAAGTTGTGTTCTTGTTGTTACATGGTATCTCTCTTACACAACCCACTTATCGTTTGGTTTTCGTACAGAAACCAATGGACTGTTTACAGCGCCCTCTGTTGGCGAGGTACCACTGTACGTCTGATTCCCGCTCGGATTTCAATTAAGACAGCAGAGAACCTGATCTTACTGTCTGATTCACAATAGAATAAACCAGACACTAAGCTCCACCCAGACAGTTAGGGTTGACGCAGAACCACAGCCAGAGCCTCTCATGCAGGGGAAGAGGCTTTTGGATCAATACTCGTTACCCACCCTATAGGCCAAAGCCACTAATAAATCCACTGGTTCACACAACAAGCCTCCTGCCTCCATCCATGTCTACACGACTAACACCACGCCACGGCGTAACCCTCCGTTCCGTTACCGTGGAAAGTAATCAGCGGCTGTGGTGATGGGGTAAACCGACGCTTCAGACGGTCCGTTACGCAGAACCGTCTGGGACGTCGTCCTTGGGAAAAAATAACAACTGTTTGGGGAAGGCCAAGCACTTGTCAAGAAAGGCTTGCCGTGTGATGAACCATCGGTCCATCACCGTCCGTCACGTGTCACGTGGTAGTTCCCCGTGAGTGACGCGGACGACCTCGTAAAGCGCGGTTGGCGCAGATTGTGTCGGTGAATGTTGAGCATTACTCGTCAACGAAAAGAACCCGACCGTCGGGTGAACAACCGTCGCCGACGTCTTCCTGTTGTAATCGTTTGAAGAAGCCGTTGGTCGTTCTGTGGGACAGCTTTTTCAGTGGTTTTAATACGTTGTTTTAACAGACGGGTTTGGGCCTAAAGTGTTGGACACGCCCATCCTTTAGTCTCAGTGCATTCTGTCTGTTTCCTTCTTCTTCTTTTTTTGGTTTCAAACCAAGGCCCAGACAGCAGTGACGTGACGTCGTGCCTCTCAGCTGTTAGTCATATGTCTGGGAGTTCCAGAAATAGAAAGGTGGTGGGCCTGTTTCTAGTGCGCAGGTGCATTGGTGGCGCAAACAGAAGATAAACGGTACGCATTTGCATCCCCAAGCTGATCCCAGTTATAAAAGATGTAATCATTATTCAGTCGTTTAGATGTGTTCATAAAATAGATAGTTGGTAGTTGAATGACAGTTGGAGGCAACCGCAACGTGACATCATCGACAAGACTGATCCCATCTGATAGCATCACTTGGTCACAACGCCTCAATGCTAAACATTTGAACTCGTGAGAAAGATCCCCGGTCAACAATAACATATCTCAATCTTATACGCATAAACGAACAGCAGTTTCCTTGTTTCCATTCCATCTGAGTCTAATCACAGCACCGTAGGGTGTTCCAGCTGTGTGTGTGTGTGTGTGTGTGTACTTCATGTTCATGTGTGTGTGTATGTGTACTTCATGTTCATGTGTGTGTGTGTGTGTGTGTGTGTGTGTGTGTGTGTGTGTGTGTGTGTGTGTGTGTGTGTGTGTGTGTGTGTTCATCTGGGCGTGCCCACGGGGGTGCAGGCTGACAGCGGTGATGTAACGCAGAGAGAGGTCCGGCGTCCGAAGACCCTCTCCGTCCAGCGGGCTCCTCCTCCTCCTCCTCCTCCTCCTCCTCCTCCTCCTCCTCCTCCTCCTCCTCCTCCTCCTCCTCCTCCTCCTCTGCACCTCCAGAGGGGTTTCGTCCCGCTGAGTCAAGCACTTTGCTGCTCATCCGCAGGATATTAGCGCAGCCCCCAGGTTATTCATAGACTATCAAACTGGATCTGCGCTCGGGAAACGCTGAGTCCTGTGCGAATATCAATTCGATTAGCCCAGCGCGCCTGTTGCAGAGCTCTACTTTATCATGTGGCGACGCCAACGGAGCTCATGTCAAACAAACACACACAGCATCTGGTGCACGTACACATACACGATATCCACTCAACACAAACAGGCACAAACACACACACACACACACTATGCACTCCGACTCACACACACACATGAACATGAAGTACAGACACACACATGAACATGAAGTACACACAAACACACACACACACACATGAACATGAAATATACACAAACACACACACACACACACACATGAACATGAAATATACACACACACACACACACACGCACACACACACATGAACATGAAGTACACACACACACACACGAACATGAACATGAAGTACACACAAACACACACACACATGAACATGAAGTACACACACACACACATGAACACACACACACACACATGAACACACACACACACGCCCATTAATCCATAAAGACGCTTTTACCCTCACATCTGAAAAGCATTCATCATTAACTGTTGTAATGCATAAGAAATGATGCAGAACACTCGTTACTCTCTGACATTTATTATGGTGGATTGGTTCCCATCAGGTTGGTCATGTGATTGAAATACTTCGTGCGTACGGAGCCGTCGCTAGTAGCAACGAAGACGTGGTAAAACGCTGGGTTACGGTTCAACAGCAAACGGGTTTCCGACCGTTTGAAACAAGGAGCACTTTGTGTAAGTCCGCCTGCCAAGTCCCCTGCTTCGCACGGTTGAAAGACTGGCCTTCATGCTGCCTTTTAACTAGGCCAGCATCTCTTTGACAAAATGGGAGCGTAGCAAGCAGGCGTAGCTTTAGCACACACTGTCTCTTTGGTACTGGAGCGTTAGCTTGCAATATTTAGCAATAGAGACAAAACATTTTTAAGTCAACCAAACATGTAGTAGTTGTTTTTAGGCATTATAAGATCTATTTTATATGTTGTTTTAATTTAGTTTAGTTATAAACAAGGTTGTTAGTAAACCATGAGGATTGTAAAATAGCCTATCCACATAAAAGTCAGTTTAGCAGCAAACACAGAGACATTGCGTTGACAACATTTATAAAGCTAGCATCTCGACAGACAGCTAAAAAGAAGTGCAAAAGAAATGTAGACCCGCTTTACCTACAAACTTAAATCCATGTAATACATAAGTGTGTCGTAACGACAATACGCCCCCCAAACAAATCCATATCCTAATAAACAAAGGGCCTGTCTACTCGGGGTGCACGCACACCGCCACGTTCCTGTGTCTCTCCCAGTAGTGGGATTCGTCCGGAAAACTCCACGCGGCCGCGCTCTCCTTGTGGCGGCTGACGGCGTGGACCACGAACCCGCTCAGCTGCTTCTCCAAGACCTCCACCACGGCCTGGGCGTCCCCCTTCCTCCCCTGGACCTCCATCAGCTGCTGGACGAAGTCTCGAGGAACCTTCCGGGGGCTTCCCCCGCCGCTGTGGGACACCACCAGGCTGATGCTGTTCACCTGGACAACCTCAAACCAGTTCTGACCCGCCACGTGGTGGAAGTGGTCGCCGGCTCTCCAGTTGCGATACGTGGTCCCCGAGTGGTTGATGACCCTCACGGACCAGCTGACCCAGTCGTATTTCCCCGCCAGGAAGTCTCGGAGCGCCCGGGCGATGTCTGGGAGGCTCTGCTGGTCTTTTTCCCCGAGCAGCCGCCGAGCGTCCTGCTCGGCTTGCTCGGGGAAAGTCGCCACGCACGCCTCGATCGCGGCCTTCATTCTGGACTCCACTCTCTCGATTCTGTGGCTCCAGTCCTGCATTTTGTCCTCTTCCTCGTCCTCCTGGGTGAGGGCGCAGTGACCCAGAAGAGCGATCACACCCAGGCAGAAGACCTCCTTCATCCTCACACAGAAGTCTTCCAGAAGGCGTCGGCTCCTGGAAACATACCTGCGACATGGCAGAGCGAGGGTTATACCGCTGTGTTTATTGAGCGCCGTGCTCCTATGGAAACACTGAATGCGACACTAATGAGTAAGTGTCAATTGGCAACGTTACAACCTAAAACCACATCAGATAACCAGAACATGTGTGAAGACGGAAAGAACGCAACCCTCACCTCTCCACCACGTCTAAAACGGACTC
The DNA here is from genome assembly GCA_026745465.1 of Lota lota. Taxonomy (NCBI): domain Eukaryota; kingdom Metazoa; phylum Chordata; class Actinopteri; order Gadiformes; family Lotidae; genus Lota; species Lota lota. Next base: position 247,642 of record JACYXH010000384.1, on the reverse strand, counting down.
CCCAAAGCTGTTGAGGCCCATCATGGCGTCATACAGCACATGGAGGTTCTTCTCCCCCCCGGTCCTGGAGAAGTGATCCAGAAACAGCTTGGTCTTCACCTGCTGGAACTGCGGCTTGGCCTCCAGGATGTCCATGTACTTCCGGAACTGGTTCCTCACGTTCTCCTCCACGCAGAAGTACTGGGTGTCCAGCCGGCTCTTCTGGATCTCGCAGTCGATGTCCTCCAGCTGGCCGGACAGGACGTCCAGGCGGTTGCGGACGGTGGTGAACTGCTCCTTGACGTAGAACACCTCCTTGCTCTGGACGTTGTGGAGCGCCAGGCGGAGAACCGGCGCGGCGGCCTGGCAGAGGGGGAAGAGCTCCCCGACCGCGCTGGCCAGCACCTCGGACCCCCGCTCAAACATCTCCATCACCGCCTCGATGGCCTCCTTCTTCTGGGCCACCGCTCTCTCCAGGGGATCGCTCATGCCCTGAGGTCCAGGAGCGGGATTCAAACCAACGGGACTTTGTTAGGTGGGACTGGGGGGAGATGATGAGGCGGAGAAAGGAAAACGCGATTGTATTTGTAATACTGACGGATCCATTGTTGATTCTCCATTTACGGGAACGCGTTGACATTAAAGGGTAAGAACAGGAAAAGGGACTTTGAAGGAAAGTGTTGTAGACTGAAAGAAGTCCTACTCGACAAGACTACATGACAAGCTAGTGAAAATGGTACCTGTTTCTGATTTGTGGTAACACCTGTCAACCCCTCCCCCTTCCAAATAAAATACCAAAAACATGTTTCTTTGGCATTGTGCTTTCATTGGCTGAATCATCGTAGGCACCAGCCTACATTGAATCCTAATTGGACGTTACGAGTGTCCGTCAACTTTCTTTATTATTGCGGTAAATCCCGGGGGGGGGGGGGGGGGGGGGAATGGGATTAACTCTCTACAGCTGAGTGATTGCAAGGTATTGTTGGCGTGAGACCCAGCTATTAATAGTAGAATTTTAATGTATTAGCTAGTCATTAATCCAACGTGATTTGCAGTGGATTCAAACAAAGGTTTAGTAAACCAATCACTTTTTTCAGTTGAAAACTGTCCTACTCGGTCTCATAGATTGTTGGTGAACATTTTTTGTGTTATTTCTGTCTAAAACGTATAACGTTGTCAAAGAGGGAAATTCTCGACTCAAGAAGTGTGCTACTTTCGACTGAAAACGCTTTTCCAGAGTAATGGTTTACTGTTGAGTGGGACTCACTTGCTCCTAAGGAACCAAATATGTCCGTTTATTCTAAAACCTTTAAGACTGTAACAACAGTGTTTTTTTTAACTCGTAGGTGGAAGTTCATCTCCTAAAATTGAGGTTTATTTACCCTTTAAGGAGGCAGCTAGGGTTGCAGTATCTTGCGCAAGGATATATTGCAGACATTGGGGTATGAACCCAGAACTTTTCAGCTGGGGGTTGAATAATATTTGTATTAATATTACAAATATTGGCCCTTTGGGTTAGGGGCATTTTCATGATCATGGGCCCCTGGGAATTGGCCCCCATCAGCCCTGTGTGGATAACACACCTCCATCCTTTCATGGAAAAACTGAATGGGCTTTGAACAAAAGACGAGTGTCCTTAGAACAAAGGTGAGCAGCTTCGGAGGAGACATGAATGCACCATGAATGCCTAACATACAGTGTCTGTGGGGGTATTGCATGGTATGTCTGGTCTTAGAAAGAGCAGATCCTGTTATTCAGGACTAGCTGGATCCCTGCAGGCTTCTAGTGAACGGTATCACGTTCACAACTGAGTCTTTCTGGTAAAAGTCTTTACCAGAAACCAAAAACTCCACGCGGATGTGTCCCTGTCTTTTCGTTTTTATGAAAATCTAAGTTTTCTAAGATTGTGCTCTATAGTGCATCAATAATCAAGGTTGTAAAATCAAGTCATTCTTTGTATTGTACTGTAGATTGGTGTATATAAAATGTGTGTTGGAATGCTGCTGCTTATATTATTCGCATAATTCATTATTCATAATTATGATAGGCCTACGTTATTATTATGATGAACAATTAACCCGAATGTGGTCTCTTTTCATAAGGTATAGAGTAGCCTTCTGTAAGTCAGAGTTGTTATATTAATGGTCTATGTTACATGTTATTAATTGTGAAATGATTAATGATTATCGTGAACTGATTATTGTCTTATTGATGTGAGCCCAGGATCAGGCTATGGCCCCAAAGGGAAGGAGTATGACGGCAGGCCTGAATTCTACATCAATATATACGACACACACGCCCTTCAGTTTGTTTACTAGTCATTGTGCACAGAGGCCACACCAAGGCCGAGCAATGTTTAGAAATCCCTTCTCATCCTCGTCTGCTACCGCGCATATATTAACCGCTCCGATCTGATCCGACGCACTCAGTACAGGATACGCATATCCGAGCTTGTGCGTCAAAGAATCAAGTTTGTTCCGCAATGTTATCTTGGAAAGCTAAACCAACAACACGATAACACCCAAATGGTGTTTTTTTTCCCTCGAATATACAACGGCAAAAGCAATTTAACAAGTACAGGCCATGGTAAGCTGATGTGTGTTAGAAAACAACACATGAAAGTCATGCGCACTAAAGAGGAATGCATCCTTTACGCATGAATTCCGCACGGACACACCTCACGTGTTGATGGATGTGGAGCCATCGCTCACCCACTCCTAAAAGAAACAGCTTCGTTTCTGTACCTCAAGCAGACGGCTCTTGTCCTTCACGCCTGACTGGATTCAGCAGCAGCTGCGGTGGAGTTTTGTTTTCTTCTTATCTGGTGAGTTGGTGGAAATTCCCACGGTTCTCCTTCTCTGACTGTTGGGTGGAAGGGTCAGAAAATATCCAGAGAGAGAGAGATGCGCACTAAGGTTCTGCAATCAGTTTGATTCTGTGCGAGGAGTGGGAGTGGGAGAGAGAGAGAGAGAGAGAGAGAGAGAGAGAGAGAGAGAGAGAGAGAGAGAGGGGGGGGGGAGTGAGAGAGAGAGAGAGAGAGAGGGGGGGAGAGGGAGAGAGAGATAGAGAGAGAGGGGGGGTTAAGAAGAAAATAGGTGTGTGAGGCAGGAGAGAAGCAGTGAGGGAGCGCGCACGCGAGACAACCCGCTAATTTATTCGACTGAATGTTTCTTATTTTCTGCGGTTGGCAAAATGTGACTATTTATACTTTTATCGACGCTCGAATGGGATATAAAATATACATGAAGTATGGGTTGTACATATTTTGAACAGTGTGGGATTTTGTGAGTGACCAATTGCGCATTTTGTTTTCTACGCATTGTTTATGAATGTACCCTCGGATGCCTCCTCTGAACGTTTTGAGACGAAAGAAGATGGACATGTTAGGTAAAATAAGATTATCATGTCTGTTTTTGTGTTCACTTTTTGATTGTTCCTTGACAGTATATGCATATCAAAGCATTTCATATTCAGCCGTATTATACTTATTCATGGGCCATTTTGGGGGGGAATTACGCACACTTTAAATGGCCTTGCGAATTGATTTTATATTACGCATAGGCCTATGCATCCAACGTTAATTTATAAGGAAAATGTATTTAGAAATGTCTGTTGGGATTTTTTATAAGGTCAGAATATGGTGCAAAACATCTTCCATATAATGTAAAATGCAATGAACAACAATTAGATGTTTTGGAAGTCATTGAAATGATGCTCGCAGTATTCTTCTGCGTCGGACACGCGCACGGTGAGCGTTCACGTTAATCACGTAGACAGACAATTTCTCCATAGGCGTTGTTTTTTGTTGTTGTTAATGTTTCCTATTTAATTATTATATCATTTATTCGACTGGTGATCTAATTCATGCGTGCTCTCCAACCGTTTTCTGTCTTCCAGTTGTATAGAATCATCGCAAACACTTGCGGCCACTGATGACTAAAATCCATAACGTCAAAAACCTGGTCGTCCGTGGTGGGGTGAGAATGACGCACCTCGTGTAAAACGCAGGTAAGACATATTAACCCTTCCCAACGGCCTATCGTTTGTTTTTTAAATGTCGCCACTGCAGAGATTTCCCCCCTTTGGTCCACCAAGGCAGAAGGATCTTAAGACATAACCAGTTTTACTGGACGATGAATGAGGGTCAAACCAAAGGTGCTTAACTTGTTTTGTTCTTTGTCTTCTTACTACTCAGTAGGCCCTACCACACCTTATCTAATATGATTTGTACCATTGATACGCTTAATGTTGATCATTTACGCAAACATAGCACAGCGTTAAGAGCACTGATTTGCATAGGACGTTTGCGGAACAGTAAGGCTTATGAGCGCTCAGGCGACCTCACACCGCGTATAGTTAAACCCCTGCGCCCTCTTGTGGAAGTATGCTGAACTATATGGTTCTCTGCCCCAAAATAATAATTCCTACAATGACAATAGCTATCCACAGATACTCTGTCAATACCTAATAATCATTCCTACAATGACAATAGGTATCCACAGATACTCTGTCAATACCTAATGAATCAATAATCAGTTTGGCAACAAAATGTATTGTGGTTGAGGGATCGCCACAATATGTTAAACCTAACCTAACCTATAAACTCAGTACTATTCTTGTCATAATTCATGTAGATAACAGCTTATGCTATAATCATTTAGAAAATATGTATATCGATTCGAAGTGATTATAACGCTATTATTAGCCTACTATTACTTGTGATGTGGTGACAGAAAACGATCGTAGGTGATGATAAGTTGATTGTGTTGGCTAATTGTTTTTGTAAACACTGAATCAAAATAGGACCATAGGCCTTAAAAACAAATCCAGAAATTGATGTTGATATAAGTAGTAGATCGAAACGAATATGGCGCAAAATGTAACGGTTGATCAGGCGTCATTCCTAAAGGTCCTACTGGCACTTTATGTACAAGTGTCACAAGGTGGCGCTATTTCTTCTATATACTTCAATCTTTGAAAAAAAAGGAAGAAATGCAACAATACAAATGCACTAACGAGGAGCACAATCCAGTCTGTTGTGTTAGTGTTTATTCAGAGTACTGCGTAGAATAAGTGCAACAAATATCATAAAAAAATATTAAAACCAATATTCACCTGTATTACATTTTCTTCAAAACAAAGAGGTTCATAACTTTATCCCCCCCATCCCAACAGCGTTGTAATAATTTCAAAAGCTAATGCAGTTTACATATTTGTGTCTTCAAAAAATTCAATTTGGTCTATCTAGCATTAATGTTGTGTTGAATTGTATTTGTCTTAAGTACAAACCCAAAAAAACACTCGTTCTTTAATGATCCAATCCTTAGTGTTCATCAACAATAAAGAAAATAATACAAAATAAAAGTGGTTGGAAAACAATGAGGATATTGAATGGTCGACATCTGCAGTTAAACGCGTATAAAGCATCATACATCTATGGACGGCAAAGTGTCAAAGTGCTACGATAATCTGGCTGAATACGTTTCGAAATCCTTGCGATGTCTGGTTATGTGTATTTTTTGGTCAAAGGGATGTCCTACACTTAACAACCACCTGATAGAGTTGACCCCCCCCCCCCCCCCCTCCCCCACCATGACTCTGTTCAAGTCAGTGGGGGAAAAAAAGCCAGATTATACATGCGGTTGAAGAGAAGCTATGTAGTCATCCCCCACCCCATGAATATAGAGAAGCAGGCCAGCAGGTAGAGAGAGAGGAGACGGCAGCACACCTTCCCGTCTCCATGACCATCACCTCGGGGTGACACCGTGGCTCTGAAGCGAGCAGGCAGAGAAAGAGCATCTAGGAGACGGAAGAGAAGTCGAGCAGGCAGAGCGACGGACAGGGGGACCGTCGGGAGAAGATCGCCGCCTCCTCCTCCTCCTCCTCCTCCTCCTCCTCCTCCTCCTCCTCCTCGTCACTTGCACCTGCGCAGCGCCTCCTGCATCTTCTCCTGCACGCGCTCCATGTTCTCCGCCCACTCCTCGCTGAGGCCCTCCTCGTCGTCGCCGATGACGGCGGCGTAGCCCATGAGGGCGATGAGGCCGATGCAGAACAGGTAGGTGAGGCGGGTGCACAGCTTCTCCATGGTGGCGCGGTCGTACTGCGAGCACCTCAGGTACACCTCCAGGACGGGCCGGCTGAACAGCTTGGTCTTGCCCACCACGCCCTCGTACAGCGTGTGCAGGTTCTGGTCGCCCAGGTCGTTGGCGTAGCCCTCCTCAAAGTCGTCCTTGCGGCGCTGCCGCGACGCCTCCGGCGCCTCCACCATCGCCATGAACAGGCGAAACTGGTTGCGGAGGTTCTCCTCCACCTTGCCGTACTGGCCGTCCAGCGTCTCCTTCCTGATGCGCAGCAGGGCATCGCGGTTCTGCTGGGAGATGGCGTCCAGCGCCTTGTTGACGGAGCCGAACTCGCGCTTCAGCGCGCGGATGTCCTCGTCGTCCACCTGGTGGAGCACCACGCGGATGAGGGAGCCGGCCACCCCGAAGATGGGGTTGACCACGGCGGCGGCGGAGGAGATGCAGGCGACGCACTCCAGCACCTTGATGAGGCCCTGCTTCAGCTTGGCCCGGTCCTCGACGATTTCCTCTGACATGATTGGCTTGCGGGTCCAGGTAGGGGGGCGGAGTCAGGGTGTGGCAATTACAGGTGGTCTGTGATGGTCTGGAGCTACAGAGGGAGGGAGGGAGGGAGGGAGGGAGGGAGGGAGGGAGGGAGGGAGGGAGGGAGGGAGGGAGAAAGATAAAGAGAGAGAATCCAAATTTTAAAACTAAAATGTGGCCAATTTCTAAGTAAACAACGGATAATTACTGCTACTAAACCGAATCATTTCGCTCCTTTAAAGTAACCTTTTTCATTGTTAGCTATTTAGATTTACTATACTGGTATCAGTGTAATCAGGCTACAATACGACCCTTTTTTCAAGAATAGTGAAAGAAAATTGGTATGATAACTGGATAAACATTAGTATCAGAGAGCGACCCAAATTCAGATCCATAAATCACAAAATGTTTTATACATGGTTTTAATATTTTATTCAATGAACATTGTGTAGAAGAAAAAGAATGCAGAATTCACTCAAAGATGACAGCAGAAATGTTTATTAAACATGAACCAGGTGTGCTTTGAAAAATACATTTTAATAAGAAAATATAATTACAATAACAACAAGTAATAACAACCTAGTAACCCCCATGATAGGACAACCTTTTTCTGTTCCAACGTTAGCGTCAGCGTTAGCGTCAGCGTCAACGTTAGCGTCAGCGTTAGCACCAGCATTAGCATCAGCGTCAACGTCAGCGTCAGCGCCAGCGTTAGCGTCAACGTTAGCGTTAGCGTCAGCGTCAGCGTCAGTGTTAGCGTCAGCGTTAGCGTTAGCGTCAGCGTCAACGTTAGCGTCAGCGTCAGCGTCAGCGTCAGCGCCAGCGTCAGCGCCAGCGTCAACGTTAGCGCCAGCGTTAGCGCCAGCGTTAGCGCCAGCGTTAGCGCCAGCGTTAGCGACACCTGCGCAGCACCTCCCCCATCTTCGCCCGCACCTCCTCCACCCTGGGGGCCCACTTCCGCTCCGCCTGCTCCTGGTCGTCCTCGGTTACCGCCGCGTACGCCACCAGCGCCGCCAGGCCCATGCCCAGCACGGCCAGCAGGCGGGCGCACCTGGTTTCCATGGCAACCCTGCTCCCGCCGCAGAGCTCCCGGTGGACCTCCAGCAGGGGCCTCCCGAAGACCAGACCCCCGCCGCGCCCGACGAGCCCCCGGTACAGCACCTCCAGACCCAGCTCGCTCTTTTCCCGCTCGTACGTCCGCCGGAACTCTTGGGCGTGGCCCCCCGCCGACGTCATGGCGACGAAGGCGGCGTGCTGCCGCCTGATCGCCTCCTCCCTCTCGCCGTACGTGGCGCTCACCTCGTCCAGCCACACCTGCGCCAAAGCCGCGCGCACGTCTGGGGACGGCCCCCGGGGGTCTGGGGGCCTCATGTGGGGGGACAGACCGGGGCCCAGGAGACTGAAGAGGGGGAGAGGGGGAGAGGGGGAGAGGGGGAGAGGGGGAGAGGGGGAGGACGGGTTGATCTTTGGTTGACGCCACGCGGTTCGCTGGGTCTTCAGGTCGGTCACCTGGGGGAGAGAAGAGAGATTGTTGCCGTGGTTTGCATTTTTCATTTATGGTGGTCATTTTCTTTTTTTAATTATTGTTCTCAAAAGCATTTTGTGGCAAAGTAAACGTTTAGAAATACAAAAATGTAAAATAGAAAATAGGAATTTAAACTAAACATCCAAAAACATTAAAAAAATAAAGTACAATCTCAATATTCAAGGTAAAATTATATATAAAATATACAATATGTAAAATATATCAAGAAGCATTAAGGTAAAATAGAAAGTGTAAATGAAGACTCTTACCGTGTGAGTGAAACAGCGGACTAGCGAGCACTTGTCTTTGTGTGACAGCTGCCTCTCACACCAACACCATACATGGGCATGGTGTGGGCGTGGTGGTAAAACACCAACTGTGCTGATTGGTCTATTGCCGTCACCGAAAGTCATGTTGGTCTTTATGTAAAGCAGGTGGGTTAGGGTGCTCAGTGACCAACCAACGCGAGAACAAAGAGGAAAATACCAACCCACAATTGGCCTAAAACAGCTGTGGAATGAGGATAGGGCATATGCATTACGCTGAATCAGGTTTGGGTGTGGTGTACAGTGAACGATAACTTAACTATGGCAAATATATGGGGAAAGCGCAAATGTGTTTTGCGACACTAATCTACGACGCAGACGTCATGGTCATCATATGGGGGCCTGTATGGACAGCTGTCTACCCCAAGCAGCTGGGCCCAGCTGTGTTGTGTGTAGACCCCGGCCAACACGTGTGCAATGTCCAGAGGCGTTTGCCATTTCTTTGTTGTTGTCTAACCTAACTGAAGCGCGCTAGGATTTCATTCCTACACAACATAACAAGAAAGTAACGGCCCACGTGAATATTTAAATGAAATTAGGATGGCGATAACTGTGGGTATAGGCCTACAATGCATTTATATATTGCCATTATTATTGCAAAATAGTTGTTAACTACTTCGATCAATCATAAACCAACAGTTTTAGCATTTGAAACAGTTCAGTTGCTCAAATGAAACCATTGTTTTTCTATAAGCACAGGGGAGAAACGTCCTAGTGTAGCATTTGGAACAGGAGTAGGCCTGCCTGTCTCTCCTCAGAAGCACATTCAGCACCAGTCCGTTTCCAATGCATTTCAACGGCCAGGCCGATAGCTCCCAGACAGCTGCAGAGACGCTAGTATGCTAGTAGCATTCATGGAGAGAACTGTACGACACACACACACACACACACACACACACACACGCACACACACACGCACACACACACGCACACACACACGCACACACACACGCATACACACACGCACACGCACACGCACGCGCACAGAGTATCGTGTTTCATGGAAGGATAGTGGGCGACTTGAAGGAGCGAGGTTGGGTTTTAAACTGATTTGGAGAAGGTGTATAGGTTTTAAACCCGCATTCGTTGAACTGTCGACGTTGTCTGTGCGCAGAACGGCGCTCCATACGGCCGCTCAAAACACGCCGTTCAACAGCGGCGCTTTGGTAAGCAAGGGATTCGTGGAAGTCACTTCGGTTATTTCAGTCACACGGCTGAATCCCGCAGCTTCCCGGTCAGCAAGCGGAAGGTTTTTTTTTTTTTTTTTATCAGTGCGTAGGCTGCGCCTCGTTGCTGTCGACAGTGGTCAGGCGCGTCCCGTCCCCGTGACAGCCGTTTCAACCCGCCACAGATCTGAGCAACACGTCGGCCTTATGCCGCGATGCTTCGAGTGTCGCCTGCATACGCTAAGCAAGTCGCTATACGTTGAAGCAATAGCCGTGAGGGGTGACGTGACATCTCACACTGTTGTGACCGTGTTCAACGTTAGGGGGCAGTGGCGACTCTAAACATGGCAGGACCGCTTGGAGATTTCAGCACCAAGGCCGTGGACAGACAGGTGGTGCAAAAAAAAAAGCTATTCCTTTCATGCTCCCATAATTAACTGAAATGAAAAGGCTTTTAAAACGAAGTTACGGGGAGAAAAGAGTAAGCAAGTGACATAAATTGTCTTGTAACATTGTTTGGCCAGTAAACACCAGTTGTGGGATGTTGAGAGAAAATATGAATAGTTGTGCCGGTGTCCTTCATTGACAAGCAGCACGCAATGCACTTGTTTCCATGTGAAGCTTTGTTTAGTTTAACTACCATTCTACACATGTTTTTGTTTTCTGCTTCTACAGATTATGATCATCGTCATCATCATGAAAACAGCTGACTCCTCTCCAAACAAAAGCATATTGTCTGTTGAAATCCAGGTAATCTATGGGTTGAATGGATGATTGTACATGTTGGCACAATTTACGTTGATATAAAATAACACAAAATGTATAAAAGTCAAGTTATTATACACAACAAGTAAAGGGTTGGTCACAGTCTGAGATATGTTGTAACTGAGGAATTCCCCAGTTCCCATTTAAATCATAACCGACATTTCTGATTACTCAAAACAAATCCAACCATGGCGAAACCATGTCTTCCTGTTTTTCTAATCGTTCAATGTCCATCTCATTGGCATATGCCGTAATAGGTCTAATCCAAGGTCTGTGACCATTTTGTGTTATCTTTCATTATTGCTATTTTTCAATATTATTCGCATTGAATAATTCACCAGTACACCATTGAGAGTCACACAATACAAGACAGTAATCCAATGACAGTGTCCCCACTCTACGGCCTTTACAGGGACCTTAATCTTAATCAGTGAGCGTGAAACTTAGTCCAAACTCCCTTAAGTTCACAGGATGTTTTAGGGTAAACATGAGGTAGTCCATGGGCATTGTTAGAGGAGGATTGTATGTAGCAGTGGTTTACCCAGGAAGTGACTCCTTGCTCTCACCAGCCACAGTGGGGCAGCCATCTTGAATGTTTTGGCTCTATGTTCATGGTAGTGATAAGACAAACACATTCTACCTATGATCTGACACTAAAACCTTCTCTCTTTTTTTTACTCATAAAATGTGCGTATTCATCACACATTTAGTGGAGGTTCAAGTGTCGATCCCTGTCACAACAGTTCCCCCTCCTGTTTTATTTTCATAGGGCCCTGGCTGCCTTGTTAGCTTCCTTTGTAGCACAGCCCAGATTCTCATCACATCTCAACAATAAGCGAAATCTCTAGGTCAACACACAACAAACACAGTCCCTCCCAAAGGTCCTCAGTGTTTGTTGGGTAGTGCATTTGAGCCCACCTCCCCCTTCCCCTCGGCAGCCCAGGGCCACCAGGCTTCCTTCCCAGCTATGGCTCCCCCTAGCCGCGCGACCATGTTTCCTTGTGAGTGAGCCACTGCTAGGCTGTCCCTCCCTTCACTGGCTCACTGTACAGACAGGCCAGTACACCTGAAAACCTCTCTATTTCTCAAGAAATAGAAAATATAACGGCTGTTTATACCCCAATCCAATCATAGGCAACTTGTGACCACTTTAGGACAGAGGATTGCTTACCTTTTGGGAGTTTCTTTCCTTATGTCTGCCTCTCCAAAGTCCAAATTTCGAAGCCCTCCTCCTTCTTCCCAGCAATCCCTGCAATGAAGGACACTTCCATGTATGTTGAATGTGTAGGGGTGTCCATATTGGATTAAACCACTTATACAGTGCTGTTGGGCCCCCAGATGCCCAAATGTGTCCATATTGGATCTAAAAACTGTACAAAATTCAAGATGTCATTTTTCAATGAAATATTAATTACTTTAATTAGTTGACCCCCTTCATAAAAAGAATGCCCCCCCCCTCTTACAGCTCAACATATTCTGACCCATCCACCAGTCATACAGTTTAAACACAAAAGCAATTGTCAGCCAGTGCGCAACCAAACTTACAGAGAATTTCTGGTGCGTATTGAGAGGTTGTCATGCCTTGGAGCTTCTTTATGTGACCACAAAATAACTTATTCAGAGGACAAAAGTCTCTTTACACCCCTTCCGTAACAACTGGACGGAAGAAACCGCAAAAGAAATGTCAAGAAAATAGATTCCAAGATAGGAAAATCAATGTTACGGTTTTAAACGGACCTCTCCAAAAGTGCACATGTGTATCCAAAAGAGACAGGAAGATCTCCAGAAGGCTTTAGAAAACAAACGAGACACCTCGTCTGTTTAAGAAGATAATTCTACTACTATTTATCTTGACATTTCACTAATAGTGCAGTTAGTTTGGACCCCTAATTGAGAAATAGAGTATTTAAGAGCAGCCAATAGAAACCTTGCACAAAAGGCAGCAGGGAGGCTATAATAAACGGTAAAACCTGCACAGTGTATATGGTCAATATATACTGTCTATTATATAACAACAACACAAATTACCCTATATATTATACTTGTTGACAGTACTAATGAGGGTAGCCTACGGCAAACAAATATTATTAAATTATTAAGGCTTGGGCCTATTTCTTACCTCACCCGAGACACATTGAATAAGCTTTAGCAATGCGTAAAGTAAGTTTAAGTTTAAATGTCAGAAATAGTCGATATTAATTGAAGTTTAGGAAGCCCGTAAAAACTAAGTGATAAAAAAAAACCGGTTAATCGCAGTCAGTGTTTGCCCAAAACAGGCAATGCAAATGTTTCATCAACGGTAGGGTTGACAAAATCCTGTTCCGCAGATCCTGTTCAGAGGACGGTTTGATGACACTCACATTCCGAGGAGGAAATGGTGGTGGGGGGAAATATAGCCAACATAGGCGTCTATACGGGTGCGTGTCCAGACCTGAACCTCAAGGAAGACCCCACAGCCACATTCCTCCTGACTGCGACATGCTGAGGGCAGCTAGACAAAATAAACACACTCGCCAAATGCACACGACGTTTTCCTGCAAATAAGGGGCACAGTTGGAGAATGAATAGGCGTCCAATATCAATGAACTGGTTGAATTATACCTTTGCGTTATGATAATCCACCGAAACGCTTGTTGTCTCGTTGCGTGGGTCTGCGTGCTCCGCTCAGAAGGGTCATCACCATGAGGGGCGGGGGTGCGCGCACCACGGAGTCAGCTGCTGCCACAGCCTGGTGCGCGCATGTGGGTCTATTGTGCACCAGCCGCGGCAGCTGTCAAGACCCAACGTCCTACGTTTCAGAATCAATCCACTACTATAAGACAGGCCTACATAGGACGAGCAAATTCGCCCCCCACGATACACGACTAGGCGATGCTATTCTATAAGAAACACGGAATAATCCTTGCGTCGTCGTGTAATCATGTTGTGTGTTCTGTTGCAGATAGGAGCACAACGCCCTGTTGTTCTGCTGTCAGTGTAAACATAGCCTTGAGTTATGTACCATAAATAGCAAACAAATACATCGCCAAATTATTAGAAAAAAATAGATAGGACAATACGATAACATAGCCTGTGTTCTAACGTTTTTATGGCTTCCTTTTTAGCATTTATTATATGCTATACTTATACTATATTTGCTGACGCCATGAGTTCTGGTGAGTTTGGAAATATGTATTTTTGTAATAAATGATGTATAACCTGATACAGTTGATGTGTCTTCTTTGTATCATTTGGGGAATTCAAATATGCATATCACCTGGACACCATAGAGCACTACCAACATCAAACAAATCATAACATGTTAATATATTTAAAAAAATGGGGCGGGGGGGGAATGATGGATGATTGTGATGATTTATAGTTTTCAAGCAACTTGATGAAACAATTAAAAAAGCAATTAGGTTCAGGCTCAGACAGAGAAGGTCTAACCCTAAACCCTAAACCCTAAACCCTAAACCCTAACCCTTAGGTTAGGGTTACTGTTAGTTGTTGTTAACAGTAACCTGTTAAAGGGTACTCTAATGCCTTAGGGTATTCCCAAACGTTGTTTTCCAAACGATGTATTCGATATATACAATGTATTCCCAAACGTTGTGAGGGAATACATCTTCTCCTCCTCATCTTCGCCCTGCTCACGTCTGTATTAGTGTTTCCCCAGGGACTGTTGACTGACGACGTACACAGCTCCCAGGAAGTAAGAGATGGGAAATTGAGTTTTGGTAGTAGGAGGGACCAGTGCTGACCGAATGCTATCCCATCGTACTCAGCATCCACCCCTAGACTAGCTGCAATGTGAACTGCGAATCACAGGCAAAAACACACAATAACATAATGACAATCTCCATTGACATGCATTATATTCCAAATGAGTGTTTAGAAGCTCTCATCGCTGTATCTTTGATTTGTCCATCACACGTCAGCGCAGTTATCTCCAATGGTGCCCACAAACAAACAAATTCACACGTTTCAATGCAGTGTTTACACGCCACTGCGCAAGCGCACGGTCTCAAGAGACTGGGGCTCGCAGTTAGAAACCGGAGCGAAAGTGTTTTAGGCAGTGTGCTTATGCTGAATTCTGAATGCAAAGCAGCATTCAAATAAGTCGCGAGGGTGGGTGTTTTAACTGATAAGAACGCAGCCTAAGCACTCACTCCTGAATCAAAATGAAGTGCTGAGCTCCCGGTTATATGACTGTGTGAAGAACGAGGCGGTCAACTGAACACAAACTTCCCTCTTTCCCCTCAGAGCCATGAGTCCATTGCAACCGGTGCGTCGAAGCAACAAAAGTCAAATCAACAGTTAGATCCAAAGTTCACCAAGGTGCTCATGACCAGGACATTCAACTTACAAGACTTTGAACTGCTTGCCTCTCAGTCTCAAAGTCTGAGAGCATGCCCAGTGGCACTGCTGCCCCTTGCAGATTTCTTTTTTCTTCCTAACCCTATTTTAACAGAATATAGGCTGTATTAACAATGGAGAAACCAAGGAGTCTCTTATATATATTAATATGACGAAACAAAAGTCATTATTAATATTATTCTATGACTATTGTTGGTTGAACACGTGAACAGCTTTGAGCCAAGTCCGATCTCATTTTCAGTCTCTGAACCCTGCCTCCATCTTGGCTGAAAATGACCTCCTCTCTCTCTCTCTCTCTCTCTCTCTCTCTCTCTCTCTCTCTCTCTCTCTCTCTCTCTCTCTCTCTCTCTCTCTCTCTCTCTCTCTCTCTCTCTCTCTCTCTCTCTCTCTCTCTCTCTCTCTCTCTCTCTCTCTCTCTCTCTCTCTCTCTCTCTCTCTCTCTCTCTCTCTCTCTCACTCACACACACACACACACACACACACACACACACACACACACACACACACACACACACACACACACACACACACACATCACAACAGTCAAATGAAAAAGATTAACTATCATGATGCCAAATCACTTTATTGTAACCAAACAACAAATATATTAATTACAATTTAAATAATATTTTAACACACTGCTATTGTTGACTGCAGTGACGAACATAGCAAACATTCCTCTCTGGAATTCCGCTCTCAATATTAACCAAAAAACTATTGTATACAACAGATACATTCTCTAAGTATTTGATATCCAGCAGAAGACACGGGTTGCCTTTTAGCCGACTTTGTGATCTTGGAAATAAGAGTAAGTAGAAAAAGCATGAAAAACTAAATGTTGTGGTCTTCGTCTTAAAAATAAAATCCATCAGTAGATTACGTTTCTGTACGAAGAAACTAGTTAAAAGAATAAACAGAAAAGTATTTAAGAAAATTACCAGTTTGAATATATTACCTCCCTTCATTGTAAATATTTACAGTTATTATTATTAATAAAAAACATATTTACATTTATTTACAGTTGTCACTTGCTTTTTTAGTGTGTGTGTGTGTGTGTGTGTGTGTGTGTGTGTGTGTGTGTGTGTGTGTGTGTGTGTGTGTGTGTGTGTGTGTCTTCTCAGCCTCCACAGCTTCACCTCTTCAACGTCTTGTCCAACCTGGAGGACATCACAGCATTAGAGGAATGCACACAGTTACCATGGTTACCTACAGTACATCACCATGTCATCATGGAAACATGGCCTCTATAGGAAATAAGCCGTTGAGGCGTCAAGCCCAAATTACACTTTTGCATCAACGCATATGCAAAGATCCGCATCACTACGCAGAGACTTCAACACGCCCACCCCTTTTGCCGGGCCTGTCCCTAAGCAGCTGTTCATGATTTGAAAACACTATACTGCCCCCTTGTGCCCACGTTGACTTGACACGCTAGTATAAATACAGGCAGCTATGTGAAGATCCACACCGTGTCTCTGCGTCGTGACGCGGATCTTGGCGCATGAATGTAGAGCTACAGATGCAGCCTAAAAGGGATTTTGGACGCCCACACCACCCATTAATTTCCAGTGACATGTATGTAGGTGTGTGAGTGAGGGAGTGTGTGTGTATGTATGTGTGTGTGTAGGTGTGTGTACGTGTGTGTACGTGTGTGTGTGTCTGTATGTCTCTGTGTGTGTGTGTCTGTGTGTGTGTCTGTATGTCTCTGTGTGTGTGTGTGTCTGTGTGTGTGTGTGTCTGTGTGTGTGTGTCTGTGTGTGTGTGTGTCTGTCTGTGTACGTGTGTGTGTATGTATGTATATGTGTGTGTGTGTGTGTGTGTGTGTTTGTGTGTATGTGTGTGTATGTCTGTGTGTGTGTCTGTGTGTGTATGTGTGGGAGGTGTGAGTGAGTGAGTGAGTGAGTGAGTGAGTGAGTGAGTGAGTGAGTGAGTGTGTATGTGTGTGTACGTGTGTGTCTGTGTGTAGGTGTGTGTGTGTAGGTGTGTGTCTGTGTGTGTGTATATATGTGTGTGTCTGTGTGTGTGTGTGTGTGTGTGTGTGTGTGTGTGTGTGTGTGTGTGTGTGTGTGTGTGTGTGTGTGTGTGTGTGTGTGTGTGTGTGTGTGTGTGTGTGTGTGTGTGTGAGCTCTTACTCCTGGATATGGGTGGGGATCAGCAGGTTCTCTGTGGGGATGAACCCTGCCAGCTCCTGCAGACTGCGGATGAAGCAGATCTTCTTGCTGAACTTCTCACTGCAGAAACCACACAGCAAGTCAAGTCCAGTCTATTTTTGCATCGCATTTGCATAGCCCTTCAGCACAGTTACAGTCACAAAGGACTTCATAGGCCCAGATTATATCCCCAAACCCCCTAAAGGGCAAGAGAAAATTCCCCCTCAACCCCGGAGGGGAGCCTTGAGAAGGAACACAGAGAGAGGGAAGGTGAGGAGAGCGAAAGGTGTGTTATGTGAGGTACCTAAGTGTCTGTGTGGAAGACAGCAACGTGGTGATTTAAAAGAGGATGTCAAGATGAGGGGATGAGACGGTGAGAAGGTGTAAAGATGAGAGGATGAGAATATGAGGAGGATGTGAAAAGATGGTGTTTTAAGGCCCTTTGTGTAAAAGTGTGCGCAACCGATTGACCGATATGTTGTTGAAATGACGAGACCAGAGGAGAGAGACAGTGAGAAGAAGGGAGGAGCTGAGACCTGATGAAGGGCTTGACCAGGGTGAGCAGGGCCTTGATGTACCAGGCAGGGTGCACCACCAGCAGGCCCTTCAGGTCCTTCTTCAGCCTGGAGGAAGAGGAGCAGCCATGATTGTTGATTATCACTCCGTAATCCACCAAACGGCCTTACCTGGCCCTACTGCACGTGTGCTCTCCACACCTGCGATCGACATGTGCACATTCAACCCGTTTCTCATGTTGCGTTCAAGTGTAAAGTTCACGGTGATTCCCAGGTGCATCTTTGCTCCGTTGCACAGTTTTCACGCAAGCCACGTCTTGAGTCAGCTCAACGTGAACGCTATTTCTGTCGCTTTCGGGGACGATTTCCTGGGCCAAGCCAGTGAAAGGTTCATTCTTCCCCCACGTACGTGGTGACGTGCATATAGAAAGAGAGCACTCAGTGATGTTCATCGGTAAGAGCAGATGGAGTGGAGATGCTACAGATGAATATCGTCAGACTCAGTGAATAGACCAGAAGAAATTAAATATGATTGGTTTGATCGTTCATTTGTATTCTAGCGGTGAAAGCAATAAGAGGGTGCATATTATTCTTACTTTACAGAGACAGCCCATATCAACACCCACTGCTAACGTAGGCAGTGGCTTAATACTTAATACTTAATACTTAATACTTAATACTTAATACTTAATACTTAATACTTAATACTTAATACTTAATACATGCGTGCGCCATGTCTACGGGCGGTAAGTAAGAGCTTACACCTTATCGGGAGGAGGCGTAAACTCTACGTGGTAACTCAATTAATTATAGTTTATTACGAAATTGCGTACATTTTTATTGTATCTGTAACCACCCCCTCTTGTAATCCGTAACTAGGGGGGGGGGTGGATAGTCTAGTCAGTGGATAGGCTCCCAGCCGAAAGGTTCCGTGTTTGAATCCTAGTCTGCCAGGTTTTAATAACATGTTATAAAGTAGCAGGGGTACAACTCATATTGTTCCAATGCACAGGACAGAAGGCTTGGTATTAGGGGTAAGGGCAAAGGTTAGGGTTAGGTTTTTGGACTAGGGGTCGGGGCAAAGGGTTAGGTTTTCGGACTAGGGGTCAGGGGCCAGTAGCAATGGTGTAGCCACCGGATGCTGGGCAGCTAGGATTAGGTTGGGGTTAAATTACTCCCCCTAACGCCAGCTAGTGGTGTAGGGGAAGAAGGGCACGGGCACAAGCAAACGAAACTGTGTAACTCCTGCAGTAAAACAAGCTAAAATAAAACGTAAACTAAAAGTAATTGATGGGATAGGGTTAAATGAGGTACTATCTTATTAAAGCAGAGTATTCCTACTGGTACCTTGATGGGGTGGGAGGGTTATGGTTAGGCGCAGGGGAGGGAGAGGTTATGGTTAGGAAAGGGGAGGGGAGGGGTTAGGGTTTGAGTGTTGGGTTGAACTAAAAGTAATTGGGATGACATTAGTATTGATGATGAAATAATACAATATTGGTAAATGTAAAGTATTATAGTACTACTAGTCCATTGATGGGATGGGAGGGTTATGGTTGGGCAAGGGGAAGGGAGAGGTTATGGTTAGGAGGGGGGGAGGGGGAGAGGTTAGCCTGGGGTTGGTGGGTAGCTGTAGCTAGGCGGTGAGGGTCGGTGTAGAGGGGCGAGGTGGTCTATCATTTAGGCCCAGGGGGGCCGAAGAGGAGAGCCTGGCAATCCACTTCCTCTCTGCCGCTCTCCTCTGACCCAGAGACCAATTGGTGTTGGTCTCCAGGCCGAAGAGAGACAGGTTGGAGATCAGGTGTTGAGTGAAGTGGATGGGGTTAGGGTTAGGTTTTTGGACTAGGGGTCGGGGCAAAGGGTTAGGTTTTCGGACTAGGGGTCAGGGGCCAGTAGCAATGGTGTAGCCACCTGATGCTGGGCAGCTAGGATTAGGGTTAAGGTTAGGGCCAGGGTTAGGGTTAGGCCCAGGGTAAGGATAAGGGTTAAGGTTAGGGCCAGGGTTAGGGTTAGGGCCAGGATAAGGGTTAAGGTTAGGGCCAGGGTAAGGATAAGGGTTAAGGTTAGGGCCAGGGTTAGGGTTAGGGCCAGGGTAAGGATAAGGGTTAAGGTTAGGGCCAGGGTTAGGGCCAGGATAAGGGTTAAGGTTAGGGCCAGGGTAAGGATAAGGGTTAAGGTTAGGGCCAGGGTTAGGGTTAGGGTTAGGGCCAGGATAAGGGTTAAGGTTGGGGCCATGGTTAGGGTTAGGGTTAAAGTTAGGGCCAGGGTTAGCGGAGGTACCTTCTGTCGATGGAGGTGTAACACTGGTGTAGCCACCGGATGCTGGGCAGCTTGTTCCTGGGGGCCATGCTGCACAGGTAAACCAGAATGTAGTTCTCTGACACCATCAGGTCCAAAGTCCCCACAATGTACCTGGAGACAGGAAGACACACACACACATAATCAGGGTTTCAACAAGCAAACATCCCACAGTAGGGATGTATGGGTCATTATACAGTGAACAGAAATGCATTGTGTTTTGTGTGCTCACCTGAACAGGTTTTCCATGACGTACTCGTAATTCTCCACTGTGTTCTCCGGCAGATAGCACGCAGAGATGAGGATGATGGCGTTCATGCCGTCGCCATAGTAACCTAAGAGACAAACGGCACGTCACGTGATCAGCAAGGCAATGTTCTTCTCCCTGAAAACATCGACAGCGCAGAGGTTTGCTTCCTCGCTCTCGATGCCGCGTACAGCGAAGCTCCATTCTGGCCGCCGGGGGAAACACTTTAAGTGTTTCCCCCGGCGGCCAGAATGGAGCTTCGCGTGTGCTTTGCGTCGCTGTACGCGTGCGCAAAGCCTCCGAGGCCTTTGTTGTCGACGAACGTCTGCAGGCAGGCGGAGGAGACGGCGGGAGAGGGCGCGGACATCGGGGAGGGCCGTGGCGCGCTCACCTCCGTGCGACAGGACCTGCAGGTAGGGCTCCAGGACGCTCATGTTGACGTGGTACTGCTGCCCCGCCACGTTGAACCGCCTCCAGCGACGGCCCTCGCTGTCCACCTGGTCCAGATCCACCGAGCCCCCCTCCGAAGGCTCCGGCCCCCCCTGGCAGCTGACGCTGCCCGCGCCCCGGCCCGTGCGAGGGAGGTCGTCTGGAGGTCACGGGAGGGAGGGAGGTTTGGTTAAGTCACTGCTTCAATTCAATCCAAAGGGCATTGAAGGAATGGGAAACATGTATTTACATTGCTGAGGCACAGAGTAAGTAGATAAGATAAGATCTCTCTCTCTCTCTCTCTCTCTCTCTCTCTCTCTCTCTCTCTCTCTCTCTCTCTCTCTCTCTCTCTCTCTCTCTCTCTCTCTCTCTCTCTCTCTCTCTCTCTCTCTCTCTCTCTCTCTCTCTCTCTCTCTCTCTCTCTCTCTCTCTCTCTCTCTCTCTCTCTCTCTCTCTCTCTCTCTCTCTCTCTCACCTTCCCACTCCAGGTCATGCATGCTTTCAGGGAAGGTGCATGATTCGCTGTCTGAGGGCGTTTCCAGGGCCTCTAGGTATACATCAAGAGAGGGCGTGTCTTCTGGAGTGGGGGACAGGGAGGCGTGGCCATAGAACTCCTCCCCCGAGCCTCGGCTGTTGCTCAGGCTGAGATTGAGGTGCGCAGCTGCCAATCTCTTCTTTGCCCCGCCCACAACCTTCCCTGATAGGGCGAGACTGCTGGGCGGAGCTGGGGAGACAAAAGTGGAATATGAAATAGCATAACATTTCTTATTACAATATTATAATAATTAAACTAAACGACTAGTATAGTATAGTATAGTCATTAATGAGCAGGTAAGGGTTAGTTAGCCTACAGGTAAACTATACATATATATTCATGCGTTTGAGGTATGGATTGTTTACATGAATATGGTGAATTGACACGTTTTCAACATCCTTTATGCACTTTTGACCTATTTAAAAGGTTGCGTGTTTTATCGGGGTCAGTGTTTGAGAATGTCCGGTATCAAATTGTATTTCAAACCTTTTACGTATCAAACACACTCAATTGAGCAACTGGGCTTTACTGCCCCCTTGTGGGTCAATAGTTAATAACATTAGAGAAGACTAGAGACGCATGTCAATAGCCCTACAATGCAAAGCTTGCAGATATATATTATATACATGCTTGTACATATTGTACATGCTTGCCCTTCACCATACCATATAATGATGTAACTAATCGCTTTACAAAATCGCTGTTTTTAATTCCTTTATTGGAGCCATGGGTTGTAGTTATAAGAGGGTAGAGATGGTTAAACTGGGGTAAGGGTATTGATGTGGATACACTCAGTTTGGTGGAAAACCAACGCATCACGGGAATAACCACTGGAGACGTCTGTACAGCTGGACCCTGTGATAATGTATTATTATGAACCACAAGACGCGATTATTATTTTATTTTTATGACCGACTATTCACCATTGTACTTTTACAGTTCTAACTGGACACACTGGTCTGTCTTCCTCACCTGGTCTACTGGGATCGGTCGCTGGGATGTCATCCTCACCGTCCAGTGTCCCACAATCCTCTGGGAGAGGTCTGGAAGCAGAAAGTACACTTTTAACCACCTACAAAATCAACCACCTGATTTAAAAAGATATGTGTTGGATTGGATTGGCCATCAACGGTGTATGTGATGAAAAGTGGATGGGATGTCAGTTCATAGCAATAATTCAGAAGGATTCCACCACCTCATTTACAAAATATGAATATATTTATACAAAATATGACAATGTTTTCCAAATAAAAACTCCTGCCAGACGTTTACTTGACTAAGATTACAGAATGCTCTGTGAGCCAATTACCTATCTGAATACAGATATTCTCTTTGTTTCGTCACCAGTTCTTAAACCTTGCCTGCTATTGGTTCTCCTATCTCAATGGGGATCTCTAACCTTGCCTGCTATTGGCTATCCCATCTCAATGGGGATCTCTAACCTTGCCTCCTATTGGTTCTCCTATCTCAATGGGGATCTCTAACCTTGCCTGCTATTGGCTATCCCATCTCAATGGGGATCTCTAACCTTGCCTCCTATTGGTTATCCCATCTCAATGGGGATCTCTAACCTTGCCTCCTATTGGTTATCCCATCTCAATGGGGATATCCAAGTGCAAACAGAGAATATTTGCACAATGACACATTTGTTGGCTTGGTTTGAAGTCTTGGCTGGGAAAAGAACTGCGAGTGTTCTGTGACAAGCTGTTGGCGACAGATCCACAGGCGACCGCGAACTATAGCAGAACTGCGAGTGTTTTACAGGGTTTAGTGTTCCAGTACTGCACACGAGATCCACACAGAGCCTCTACTTACATTGACATTGACCATTTAAAACAATGAGGGGAGCTCATGTCAGGGTTTTACGACCACTGATTTGACACACAGCCCACAACACCGCCGAGTTTCAGCCAGCTTGAGTCCAACGCTGTAACCGTCCAGCCCAGGGGCTGCGGCCGGACCGGCGATGATCGCGTTCCTAAAGATAAACCCTAACCCCCCCCCCCCCCCCCCCCCCCCCCCCACGCTCGCTATTTTCTAATATAAGAGAGCGGTGCTTCATGCGAGTGTTGTGGAAAAGATCACGGGGTCTGCGACATCAAATCGGTTTCCGCGAAAAAGTCAGTGTTGAGGTTGGACGTTGTGCGTTCACCGTCGGTCCAAGTTGGACCGATGGCGTCAACGGTCCAACTTTTCCGCAAATTTTCCGAAGACTTGAGTTGGTTATTTTTTCACAACACGTGTACGGAACAGCGCCCTCTTATATTAGAAAAAAGCAGCGTGTGACGGTTCCTCAGGGTGAGGGAGGTTTGTGGGTGCTGGAGGTCAGTGTCAAAGGAGGTCAAAGGTGAGTCTGACTGCTGACCTGGGGAACTCTTCATCCTGCCACTCCTGCCTCATCTCCATGTCCTGGATGAAGGGATCCCCCGCTGGCAGTTCGGAGGTACTGCAAAACACAGCCAACAACACGACTCAGTTTTATATGACTGCAACACACAATACATTATTTAACCAGTAGAGTTCGTTCAAGACCACTGACAACATTCAACATTAATGAACATCCACTTCAAAGGCTGTGTATAGTGGTTTTCCAAACTCGTAAATGTCCAGTGTGTGTGTGTGAGAGAGAGAGAGAGAGAGAGAGAGAGAGAGAGAGAGAGAGAGAGAGAGAGAGAGAGAGAGAGAGAGAGAGAGAGAGAGAGAGAGAGAGAGAGAGAGAGAGAGAGAGAGAGAGAGAGAGAGAGAGAGAGAGAGAGAGAGAGAGAGAGAGAACTTGAATGTTCAATCGATCATCCGTAAAAAAACACTATTCAGAGAGAAGATTAAACATTACTCAGATAATTTAAATAAGTAAAAAGTGCTTTTTATTTGTATGTTGTGATAATGTTGTGAGAATAGGCCGATTCAGAGATTGAACCTTTTAGTTTATTCATGTTTTTGCTGTGTGTAGAATCTGTTAAGGAACACTAATCCATACATTATCGTCATGTTTCGACAGATCATTCATAACCTAAAAGATCAATTATGTAAGTAACTTTCGACTAGTCGAGTGAAGAAAAAGAAGAAAAGAAAATCATAATAATAGAAGCTGTGGAATAGACCGAGGAAAAGTAATCTTTTGCTATTAGTTGGACCGACTGTTTACACCTGAAACACTCTTACACAGGACACACACACACACACACACACACACACACACACACACACACACACACACACACACACACACACACACACACACACACACACACACACACAAAACCCAAAACATAAACACACGAAGGTTTGTCATGAAAATATGTCAGAGGCCAAAACGTCTTAAAACAAATCAGTGACGCGCACTAGGCCTATATCCAAAAGAAATAAACTAAAAAAAACGAAACAGTTGCAAAAGTAAATGCAATGTTAAGCGCACATGTACCGTCGCATTTATGGCCCTGTTAACGCGTCTAGGCTGACATACCTGTTGGGTCTTCGGTATGCTGTCAGCTGTGATACTCCGCCACGGTTACACCTGTAGTCGCGTGGGAGTGGGGCCTGTGCCCGGTGGCTGCTTTGGGCGGAGGGTACGCCGTGCCCTTCGCTTAGAGCCGGAGCCAATCAGAGGGCGTCGGCTCTGATGACGTTTTGTGCATACGTCGAGATAAGCGTGGGGGAACGTAAAGAATAAATGGAAAAAAAAATAGACCGAACGCAAATCGAATCCAGCTCAACGTCGATACTTTTCGGTCACACCGCCATTAATTGAAAAATGAATTGATTAAGTCATTTCAATGTTCCCCGTGGTACTGCTATCTGTGTTCATTGAACAATGACGTAGTGCACCACTCGAGTGGTTCAGTCAGGAAGCAGGGAACAGCAACGTGACCCGCCGCTGCTTCCCCGGGAGATACCTGAAAATCAGGTTAGGGTTGTGTGGTTGTCAGGCGCGCAGAGCACCGGCGTTAGATGCGACTGTGTTTAGCTTTATCCAGTGTGTTCTTGCCGTGGCGTGACGTGGGGCTGACACTCAATCTACCCGGTCTTTGTTTTCCGAAGTAACTGGAGCTGTTAAATTGTAGGAGAAGAGGCATGAGAGGCTCTGTGGTTTGAGAGAGGGACAGGTTGAAACCGAGAGGAATCGTTACTCGTAGAGCGGACGGGTGTCTCTGTGGTGGGAAGATGTGCCATCACTTCATCAAAACATATTTACTCAGTTGGGAAATAGATCGGATGAACCAACGCAGTCTCTGGGTGGATGGCTCATAGATGGATGTATAGAGTACAGACAAATGAAAGGATGAATGGATTCAGCAGAGAATCAGTGCTCGGGATGTTTGACTCCCGTCTGAAGGGTAGGCCTACCACGCCAATGTACGCGGTCTAGCAGAACGCATCCAACCTGCTCATCAATGCCGTGCATCTGATCTGATTAAAGATGAACTGTAACTCACATGGAATTCAAGAGTTGAACCATCAGTGAGATTCTAATTCTCACTGCCATTCAGAAATGTCATAGATCAATGTCCCTTTAACGCCAGTTACAATACTCTGGACCAGATGAATGAATTGTGAGTTTTAATTGGGATCCCGAAAACGTGAACGGGAATTCAAGTCATCCTGGTAGTTAAAGTGAGCTCAGATGATCCTCAATGTTTTCATGTAGAAGACTTCGATTTACGAGTCTGTCTTATGATGAAATGTGGAGGAAGTCAACTAGCAGCTGATTCGAGGATATCTCTGTGTGTATCTGCTCCCAAATCGAGGATATCTCCCTGTTTCTCTGCTTCCTGATTGGATGGCATCTCTGTTTCTCTGCTTCCTGATTGGAGGGTCTCTCTGTTTGTCTGCTTCCTGATTGGAGGGCATCATTGTTTCTCTGTTACCTGATTGGAGGGCATCTCTGTTTCTTTGCTTCCTGATTGGAGGACATCTCTGTTTCTCTGCTTCCTGATTGGAGGACATCTCCCTGTATTCCTGCTCTCTGATTGGAGGTAATCTGTTTTCCTGCATGCTCTCTGGATGGAGGGCATCTCTGTGTTCCATTGCTTCCTGATTGGATGATATATCCCTGTTTCCTGATTGGAGGACGTCTCCCTGACCAGAGTCATGTGACTGGCCACTGGCCTAGAGGAGCTGTGAAGCCTGTACACACGCAGGTGCAGAATCCTCCCCAGAGTGGTGAGACCCAGAGTGCCACACTCTGTTCAATTATACACTCATCGTCACTACTTAATTTCCCCTTTTACAATGAGGAACCTCGCTGTCGCCATGCACACACACTTACACACACAAACACACACTTACACACACTTACACACACAAACTTACACACACAAACACACACACACACTTACACACACACACACACACACTTACACACACACACACACACACACAAACACACACTTACACACACAAACACACACAAACACAGGTTGTGGAACTTGAGTAACTCGGTGAACAGTGGCTCCCGTTTCAGCATGGGGGAGACAACGAGGCGAGGTGTTCTTACCCGTTGAGCATGTAGCAGTCGTCCTGTTCTGCGCGGGTTGCCATGTTCCCGTGTGGCGGTGGCGCGCTGCGGACCCCCAACAGACAGAGCCTGGAGAACCTCTGTCAGACGCCAGCTAGCAGATCAACTGCCAGAGTCTCCGGAGGAAGTCTGCTTTGTTTGGAAGGGTGGATGTGTGTGTGTGCACGTTCCTCTCTGTCTCAAGCCATGGACACACCCTCGCTCTCCTCTCTGCCCCTGCAGGTTTGTCAGCATTTCAACACACCGGCCGCTCTCCTATTGGCTGCCTCTCACCTGGCAGGAGCCAGGCATTCCTGTAGGGCTGGTCTTGGGAGGAGTGAGGCATCTCCCTCTCTCTCTGTCTATTCTGGGGAGAAGTCATAATGGTGACGCTATTTCACTGTCTGGTGTTTTCCTGATATGAGGTTGGGGGGTGTGGAGGGGGGGGGGGTGGGGGGGCCGAGTGGTGCGTCTGTCCTTCAAAAGCGAGAAAAACCAAAATCCACCGGCTCATGCGATGATGTATGCAACGGCTTACCGCGTCCTGTCGTCGCGGGAGACACCAACACAGATTTGAGCGGTCCCGTCGTCGGATCTGATTGGTTCCCAGTTAATTGCATCGAGGAAGTGCATTGGGGCTGGACCCCAGGAAGACACAGCCGGACCAACACCCCCTTCGGATAAGGCCCCCCCCCCCCCCCCCCCCCCCCCCCCAACAGCTTCTCCTTTGATCAAGAGGGCACAGCAGCGGCTTCACTCCCTGCCGAGAGTGAAGAGAGCTCACCTCCCCCCCCCTCCCCCTCTCCTTCCATCTCTCTCCCCCCTCGATTCAGGACATCTACTAGGATCAGTTTCTAGTCAACCAGAAGCAGATATTCTCCGAGCATTTCCCTCACTAATAGCTGACGGGCGGCTAGGCCATTTCTAACTAATTTAACTGAAATAATGGCTCTTGAGTCTTACATTCAGCACCTTTTTAATATAGAACAAAACCAGGACATCAGCAGAGCCGCCGAGATCGCCACGCACCCTCGCCCTCGCCCAGCCTCCGTCAGCATCCACCCGTCAGGGCGGCGGTAGCTAGGTCATCAGCCAGGCTCCATGTAAGCTTCGTCACCCAAGCACCACACGCACCTCCTGGCACCAGATGGGACCGGGTGGCTGTTTAGATTCACACCTTGTTATATTTATTATCATATCTATTAATGCAATTATGTTTACTGGATTTATATTTAGTATTTAGTACAGTAATTCTGTCAGCTCTCTCTCTCTCTCTATATATATATATATCAGATTCCTTTAAGAGTCACCTTTCATTTTGTTCATGTATATAGAGCAAGCTGCTAAGCTGGATGTGTAATTATGTGTAGTCCACAGTCTGTTGTCTGACTGTTGCACTGTGGTCCCTGTGTAACGACATTTCATTCTGTTGTACACAAGGACTTGTTACGAGTGACAATAAGAGTTGATCTCATCTAATCTGATCTTAAGTTGCTGCCAGTGGATATTTTACTATAAACTACCTCATTACTTCCTTAGCGCCAATAGCCACGAGCGGATGTGAAGAAATCAGGGCCCTGGTTGGCTAATCTGCAGTGACTCACCATTTCAGACGGTTGAACTACACAATGTTGTTTCATAACCACACAGCTCTTCGTATTTCCAAAGTTATGTTCACTATTGAGACACATCTGTTTGTCCAAAACAACTTTTTTTTAATTATTATTCTACAGGATGTAGGAGTTATAAATCTTGCTCCATGATGCCTACAGGTAGACTGTGGGCATCGGGGTACAAACCCAGATCCTTGTGGGAGGGAGTCAAACACTCATCAGTAATAGATTTGTGATATACTTGTTAAAAGACATGATTAATGCCTTTCTTTCTAGAGATAATCCACTTCCATCTCCAAACACGCAACTATTGCGTGTTTGTTTAGAGACTTTGTTTAGGAGATTTAAAAAGTATAATGCTAATCGTACAATATTATCACGGAATATACGAAATCAACTCGACCAGCTTTTTCCACAGAGCAGCACTATAGAGAATGGTGAATATTGTATCAACTTCCTCCATTTTTTATTTGAAAGAGATAACCAACGTGACCAGATTTTGTTTCCAAATCTATACGAACGTAACATACCAAAAAAGGTTTTTACTCTGTTGTAAAGTGATACATGGAGGTTTTTCAAACGGCTTGATTGTAGTACCTGAAAATAAGAATGAATAAAAACACGGTACATTAAATTCCACCGAAGATTACAACATCTTCATCTGATCCTGCTCCTCTTTTCCTCAAAGTAGCAGACAATCAAACTGGATCCAACTGGATCAAACTGATTGGCCTCGCATGGAGATGGTAATGTTGGATCAACTTATTATATTCAGAGCTGCCGGTTAATCTTCACACTTCAATGGACGCCTTGAAGTCCATAAAAGGCTGTTGGGGATTGGAAAAAGCAAAGCAGAACAAACCAAACTGAATCAAAGTGTTCTGGACATTAAAACAGTGACAACCCTGTTTCGAACTGCGCTCCAGGGGACACACTGGACACCCCTACACAGTCCTTCTCCCGGTGCTGATCTGGATTAAAATCTGTGTTTTTCCTGGCTCTCAGGGGCTTCATCTGCGCTCCTCCTGGTCGGCCATCTTGCTGAACTTCTCCTCCAGCGCCTGGGCACTGATCCGGGGCAGGCCAGTGTCCAGGGGACAGCCCTCCACCAGACTGTTCATGGGAGTGGGCGGGAACTGAGAGTCCTCTCCTCCTCCTCCTCCTCCTCCTTGTCCTGGCCGCCTCGGCCGCCATCTTGTTCCTGCTCCCTCAGGAAGTCCTTGATGATGGGGAGCAGCTTCTTGCGGGAAGCCTGTGTGTTGCCTGGGAGACGGGACAGTGGTAGTCCTTTACATCGGCTTATTCATGTTATGTTTGCAGCATTTCGGTGTATGTTTGTGTTAGGCAAATCATGTGTCTCATGCTAATTTACATTTGTGGTGACAGGGGCCTTAGCAAACATGCCAACATAATTTACAGTTGGAGTTTAAATACACATTCATGCATGCCCTGTGCGGTCCTGTGTAACTCCGTTCATAGAGCATGCATTAAAACTGCCGGGGTTAAGGGTTTGTACTCATAATGTTGAACTATTCCGGCTTATAATACAGTACACATTTAGCATTAGCTAAATGTGCTAATGGTAAATATGCTAAGTATACAGTGCTATTGCCAAATATGATAATTCTACAGTGCTAATGCTAAATATGCTTACGCTACATTGCTAATTCTAAAGATTCTAATGCTACAGTGCTATTGCTACATTTGATTGGTTGGCAGAATAAGTGGGTGGAGCCCAGAACTGGAGAGAACAAGCAACAAAAGTGAATTGGATCTTCACTCAAACAATTTACCTTGCAGGTATGCCTTTATGTGGGAATGGGGGCTGCTGATTGGACAGAGAGCTAGGGCGGGGTTACGTGCCTGCTCTAAGGCCTGGCTCATCTGAAAAAGATGGAAAGAAAGTTACTCAAACCTGTTATAGAAACCATGTACTGTGGTATTGCGTTAGTCTGGGAGAGGTCTGGTTTTCACAGTGAACATGCTCAAAATAAAACATATTTGGCTGCAGTAACAACCTCCTCCCTACAGAGGGCACTGTGGCTGAAGATGGCCAGCTGTCTGAAGGGCTGCTTGTCCTTAAAGGAGATGGTCATGGCCAGCAGCATGTTGTAGCCGTGCTCCACACAGAAGGCAGACAGATCCTCCTCCAGGTCGGCTCTCTGGAGAAACTCCTGCGCAGTCACACCAGAACACACGTTCAGTCACAAAACCCATGGCCCAGCACATATGGTCATGGTCATACATGCATGTTCCCATGGTTCATCTATACAGCATTCCTTGTTTCTTCTTCTATCGCAAAACAAATGAATGATCAAATACAACGGACAGCAAAAGTAAAAAAGACTTAAAAACATCGAGTTAGTGGCCATCCCCTGTTGTGACACCTAGTTTAAAAACCACTGGTATAAGGCAAACAAAATGTAGTTTTGGAGGGTGTTTGATATCCATAGTGTGTGATATACATTGTATTTGGGGGGCTATGATACATGCAATGTTAGAGATATGTTGTACATATACATAGCGTATGTATTGTATCTGTAGTGTTATATGTGGTATAAGTACGTGTGTGTGTGTGTGTGTGTGTGTGTGTGTGTGTGTGTGTGTGTGTGTGTGTGTGTGTGTGTGTGTGTGTGTGTGTGTGTGTGTGTGTGTGTGTGTGTGTGTGTGTGTGTGTGTGTGTGTGTGTGACGTGCCTCCAGGGTAAGATAGATGACAGACACGGCCAGCTGCAGCTCTCCTCCTGTGCATACCTTCATGTCTTTCAGCAGCATCTGCTCTGTGGACAGACCTGGGACACACACACACACACACACACACACACACACACACACACACACATTGACAGAGGCCCTGGGACCCACAACATTGTGGCTGAAGTCAGCCACTAGCCATGAGAGAGACAGTGTCTCAGATGAGGGGGGGATAAAATAGCGTGTCTGAATATTTAAAGGTTTGTAGGCCAAGTGTGACATCACCAAAAAGCTCAGAGCTGTCCACCTATCAGGACGCACCGGCTCTTCAGAGGGGAGGTAAACTGTGGATGTGCAACTGTCATTTCTATAACCGCTTACGATCGTCTGATTCAAAGCCAACATCAGGTAGCGGCAAAGACTACCGTTGACAGTTAGGCAATATTTCTATTCGACTGGTTTCCATTTAGATGGTTTTTTTTCAGGGAAAACAATCAAGCTACTTTTTGTATGCGTGTTTTATCTACATTAAAAAAATTAAAATTACAAATTAAAAAACAGCGGAGTAATAAAGCGAAACAGACAAAGAGTTACAAAATATATACACCTAATTATAAAAATCTTTCTCTGGAGGATTTGGGGCCCAGAGTAACTTTAACCTTTAACCTTTCCCCTCGAGGTCCGGCCTCCTCTCCAGGAAGTGATGTCATTCCGCCTCACCTGAGACGTCGAAGCGGGCGTTCTGCAGCGACTGGAAGAGAGCGCCCCGCGGTGGCAGGCCGGGGAAGCGCGTCTCCAGCTGGGCGGCGTACTGGCTGTCTTTAGGAGTTACCTTCCCTGCCTCCGGCGCCATGTTCACACAGTCCATCACGATCGTACCTGGAGCGCACACACACATTTATACACACACACACTCTCTCTCTTTTGTGAGTTTTGTGTAGCTTGTGTGCTCCTTTCAGATATTACTATTGTCGTTTCTTCAATTTCTTTGCACATCCTTATTTTACATTATTTTGCCATCCACCAAATCTGCTGCTTCCGAACCCAATTTCCCGTCTTGGATTAATAAAGATAATTTTATCCTAAATTCTACACAGAGATTTTGCTTCATCATATTAAAAAGGTCTCCGTCGTGAGATGTTTCCTTCACTATAATCTATCTATCTATCCACACACACACACACACACACACACACACACACACACACACACACACACACACACACACACACACACACACACACACACACACACACACACACACACACACACACACACACACACACACACGACATAAAAGATGTACTGCTGGCTAGACTGAGCTCCACACATCCACACACACAAACAGCAACCTAATGAATGCCGGAGTGCAAGTAAACATTGGCTTGTAGCGCCCAACACAGCGACAACTATAGGTCTATGAATGTGTTACCACTATGGATGCAATAAGAGGCCTGTGTGTTGAGGATGGTAACCACCGCCATGTCCTACAAGTTAAGTCTACAGCGGGGTGTTCTTCACTGGGGTTTTCATTATAAACGGTACACAGTGACATGCTAGATGTTTCCAGAGCTCCCCCCCTCACCGTAGAGCAGCAGAGCCAGCTGGGGGTCCAGGATCTCCGGAGCCTTCTTGACAATACGCTCCGTTACCAAGGTAGCACAGGAGCCCACCATCTCCACGGTGACCAGGCAGGAAGCAGAGGGCTCCCTCTCTAGGGGACGGTGGTCGATCACCTCCACTACCGCCCCCTCCAGGTCCCTGTCTGAACTGCAGGAAACAAAAACATTATTCTGTGTCCCCAGGGGGGAGCTGTTATCAGCCTCAAAACAGGAAGAAAAGTGGGTGCGGCTAGATCACTAGCAGGCGTGTCTACCTGGTTGGTGGGTGCGGCTAGATCACTAGTAGGCGTGTCTACCTGGTTGGTGGGTGCGGCTAGATCACTAGTAGGCGTGTCTATCTGGTTGGTGGGTGCGGCTAGATCACTAGCAGGCGTGTTTACCTGGTTGGTGGGTGCGGCTAGATCACTAGCAGGCGTGTCTACCTGGTTGGTGGGTGCGGCTAGATCACTAGCAGGCGTGTCTACCTGGTTGGTGGGTGCGGCTAGATCACTAGCAGGCGTGTCTACCTGGTTGGTGGGTGCGGCTAGATCACTAGTAGGCGTGTCTGTACCCGGTGAGTAGGCGTGTCTGTACCTGGGCAGAACGTTGTGGTCCACCAGGGTGAGAGCGAGGTGCCCGGTCCTCTGCAGCTGCAGAAGGTCCAGCTGCTCCCGGAAGAGCAGCAGCTCCTGCGGCACTCCGCTCTGACGCAGCAGGAACACGTTGTCCGTCCGCAGGGGGAACGCCGACCGCGGGATGTTGAGGATCGGCAGGACAGGCGTGCCCAGCGTCTGAGAGAGAGAGAGAGAGAGAGAGAGAGAGAGAGAGAGAGAGAGAGAGAGAGAGAGAGAGAGAGAGAGAGAGAGAGAGAGAGAGAGAGAGAGAGAGAGAGAGAGAGAGAGAGAGAGAGAGAGAGACAGAGACAGAGACAGAGACAGAGACAGAGAGAGAGACAGAGAGAGAGACACAGACAGAGACAGAGACAGAGAGAGAGAGAGAGAGAGAGAGAGAGAGAGATTAGGGTTGTCCGTGATGTATAGATAGGAGGGTGAGTTGCTTTCCAGGCCGGGAGGACGTGTATTTTAATCGCTGTAGGACGCTGTAGTTCCTGGCCACCCATCTTCTCGACCCGCCAGGGCAGAGAGCGAGAGACTGGGGAGTGCCAAACCCCCCGACAATTATTAACCTTGAGTTTAGGTTTATCTCTCTATTCTTTGACACACAAGAGACTCGGCTCTTCTGAGCCGTCTGAAATACACAGACTATTTATGGTTATGTTTTAACACAGCTGGGGAAAAACACACACAAGTCCCACACCGGATACAGACCACCCCAAGGTTTTTTCAGGTGTTTTTTTTTCCAAGTCTTTGCACTGCTTTTCCTATCCCGTGGTTAAAAGAGAAAACACTGCAAAGAGTAGCGAGCGCTCGCTCAACAGGAAACAAAGTAAACATGTCCACGTTACGATTGGGTGGAGACGGTTACTGGCTCACCTTGGACAGGAAGTAGGCGTAGGCCATCCCAGACACCATCGAGTCCATGTCACATGCCTCGTTGCCCAGGACAACGTGGATCCCCGGGCCCCCACCGCCACTGTTTGCCTGGGGACGCATTACAGGGACGGAGAAGCTCAAACAAACAGGGAGGTTGCGGTCGGATGGTCAAAGAGATTACCTCCCATGTCCTGTCCTAGCCTCTCTTCCTTGACCCCCGGTAGAAAATGTCCTGAGGTCAAGGAAAGATGTGGAGGAGAGCTCACAAGGACTTAGGAAATGACAACCGCGGCGCCGAGAGAATCCGACTGCGGCTACGCTAAGCTGCGTCGCTAGGCAACAGCGGATGTCTGCCATGGCGACGCCACAACGGTCCGAAGATGGACCGCTGAAGGCGCATCTTAAGATGCTTTGCCCCGTGCGTTCTCACCGTGTTATTTCATGCAGGCTGAGTAAACGCCGACAACCCGGTGACAAACACCACTTCACCACCAAGGTTGGCGTTTAAAACGAAGGAATTGAATGAAGGCTCCCGTTCACAAAAGCTAAACTAAATAGTTGTCACAGTTGCCCACGCTCACAATCCTGTCCACTCATATTTATGAACATAGATCCAATTAGTATGCTTGTAATGAACTGTCGGTCATGTCGATGGTTTGTGGGACGACGCTATCTCCCTTCCTTTCGTAACGGATGGTCCGGTGTACGCTATGCTGAAGGAGATAGGAAGGGAGGCGATGGAGCACCTCTCCTTGGCATTCAGAGAATTCAAAAACAGCTCTCATCACGGCCGCCACTGAGATACGTCTGGGTCATTTCGGTGCGTTAGGAACCTCCCCAAGCAAAGAAGACCATCCGACAGCAGCCAGAGAGTTTGTCTCGACTTTATGGAGAAATACTTTAAGCGTTTCATATTAATAACATGTCACACACACACACACACACACAGTAATTCGCTGACTTCATATGCAATGTATTGTGTGTTAGAGCAGTGATAGGGTCTGTTTATGTTGGTAAATCGAGTTAACAAATTAACCCAATGTCAACAGTTGGGCCAACGTCTACTATGTATTTAGTCACGTCCTGTCATTAGGCTTACTTATTTTGATTCTTAAGTTTGTTCATCTTGCCATCAAACATATGCATGCATATATTATCCACCTACAGAGGCATTAAAGGAATACTTCGAGATGTTTCAACCTGGACCATATTTTCAGATCGTTTTGGGTCCAAGGGACTGAGGCGGACACGTTTTTAAATTGGTCAAGTATTGAGCGAGAACACTGCAGCTGTAATCCGCAGAAAAACGGGCTGCAATGTAATCCTTCGGGGACAACCGTTCGTTTTGGACCGGCGGAAACGTGAGTGAGAGCCGGAGAGAGGAGAGCTTGTTGGCTTGGACTACAGAAAGCGTAGCTTACTGTTAGCTTAAACATGTGGGAGTTGAGATTGTAATGACAATGGGGAAATATCCCGCCA
This sequence comes from Lota lota, assembly GCA_026745465.1. Classification (NCBI taxonomy): domain Eukaryota; kingdom Metazoa; phylum Chordata; class Actinopteri; order Gadiformes; family Lotidae; genus Lota; species Lota lota. The sequence goes on along the minus strand of JACYXH010000384.1, from coordinate 212,376 downwards.
CAACGAGATTTCAGAGCGAGACTTCTCCATGAGAGAGACCTGGTTGGACACAATAACAAACAGAGCGGATACAGCGAAAGGTAAGCAATCAAGTTGTATTTCTCTTTAGGGATCATTTCCATTATTATATAATATCATCTGAGTCAGTGGCAAAAACAAGCACTTTTAGGACTGTACAACTTGCACATTGCCCCGTAGGATTACATTGCAGCCTGTTTTCGCGCATGACGGCTCCAGCGTTCTCGCTCAAAGCTGGACTAATTTATAAAATTGTTGTCCACATTAGTCCCTTAGACCCGGTCGGAAAATAGTGTCCAATTTGAAAAATCCCGAAGTTTTCCTTTAACACCCTGCAATATTACGCAACCCCGCCTACCCCTCACACTCACAAATACACACGCAAACCACAAACATACACAGACAAGGCCCAGACCTTGACTCCTGACCGATGAATGATTTATTCGCATTTATTTGCAATTTAATATCGATCGATAACAAACGATAAGCAAATAAGTCTATGTCTGCAAGTCCATTTATCGACGCATCAACTGACTGACTGACTGAGTGACTGACTGACTGACATTAACGACTTCAAATAACCGGACAATAACGTTAGAAAGTTTAGATCATGTATGCCCCATGTACTTCACATTCACACTAAACAAGATTGGATCACCGGCAAACATCAAACCCAGTCTAAACAACAACACTGGGGCGGGGTAAACAAGTCCCCGGGGAACGGCCGTTGGGGTAAACTCCACCTTGCAACCAGTGACCACGTCCTTACCGTTCCTCGGCAGCAAGCACGCTGCCTGCTCCGCAACCAATGCGTCTATTATTATTTTTACCTTGAGTGCTTCGTGACAGCTTGTGAGAAACGTCTCCATTCTCGCTCCCCCTCCCCGTGTTCCTTTAGAGAGCTCTAAAGCGGCGTCCGGGACACGATAGCCCGGCCTCCTGTGCTGCGCGAGTGTGCGAGGAGCTCGGCGGAATCGTCGGAAGCTAAATAAAAACGAGCAAGCGGGTTCCGACCGCAGACCTCGGGCCCAGGGCCACTCGGAGACGCGCGTAAACGGAAGTTCACGACGCACGCTCGTCACGTGGTTTCAGGAAGTGCTTGTTTTTAGTTTGGTTTTTAAGTCAGATTCGCTCATGTGTGAGCATGTTTTGCGTTACCTGGGTTAAAGGTTTGGTTTGGTTGCATGTTATTGCTCTAAAGTCTTATATTTGTAATTATGTTCTTAAACTAAACGGGGAAGAGAAGGCATGTTTTAAAATTCACATTCGATTAGTTTTCTACGATTTCTTTAATTCATGGTGGTTTAAGTAATCCCATGGTAACTAAGTGCCTAAATAATCCTAATTACTTAATGATTAATATAGCCTGGTCGTTATGACTTTCAGGAACCGACAGGTGACTGTCCATAATGATTGCCAACAACTGACAGCACACAGAGGCAATTAATTAATCAACACCATCATCATTTATTTGAAATCCATTTGATTCATCTTTCTGATTACAATTCGTATGCACCCTGCACTAATTAATATAAATATTGATACACATTGTATATTCAAAACTATATTTTCCACTTTTTGCTTGCAGAAGGCAAAAATATCTCTTTGACTTAACAGCATCAATTTATTTGAAATCCTTTGCAAAAATTGAATTGAAAATGATTTTTTTAACTTTCTGATTACAATTCTTATGCACCCTGCACTTATATAATATTAATACGTATTATATATTCAAATTAAAACGTATATTTCCCCCTTTTGCTTGCAAAAGGCAGAAATATCATATCGCTGACTTGCATGTGCAGAAATGTGCTATTAAAAATGGATTTTTAAATATAATCCAGACAGGACACATTAAAACATATATATATATATATGGAACGTTTTTTTAAAAGCCAGGGAGTCGAGACTTGGGTGCAGGGTGAGGGTGCTTTCTCATTGCAGGGATCCCCCCCCCCCCCCCCCCCCCCCCCCCCCCCCCCCGTGCTTATTGTGCTAAGAGAGGGAGAGGGAGAAAAAGATGGGGGGAGAAAATTGCCTTGGAAGATGAGGTGTGGTCTTTGTTCCCCAACTTAAGTTATTGAACTGCATTAATTCTGATCAACATGTTTTGCTGCTGATGTTTAACAAAGTATAACAAGTCGCATAAGTTCCTGATGTGATATGATTTGTATAAAGTTGTCACATGGTGTTAGTTCTTAGTATACGCCAACAAGATTGCTTATATAATCCAGTAATATAATACTCTTTGTATTTAGTGATTCCCCATCTAGTCCATTATGATTCATTGTTGTCTTGTGTTTTAGTCACACTCGGTAAATTGTTGGAGAGAAGTTGGAGGCTCTGTCAATAACAAGTAGATAAGATACGTTTTTGTTTACTGTTTATTACTTAAGTCTCAAATATGCACTCTAAATTCATATCAATAGCGATTTATCACAAAAATAGATATGGATAGAATGGATAACGTTTTATTATACTAGTGGATATCCTCCATTTCACCACAATCACACAATGTTGTATTTAACTAATATAGACGTTTTTCCTCTAATTCCGTAACGCTGGATGAAAAGGCATTAGAACGGAATTCACAATTAATAGGCTGCTGGAAGTTAGCGTGTTGCTAACTTTATCCGGTATCCAAACGTTAGCCTAAACAGTCGGGCTGTCCCCAAATCTACTCATTTGGTGGTGATAATTCACGTACATGCTTTCATGTACATGTTCATTTGATTCAGTGCTGATAAGATACAAAGGTATTCTTTAAACGCCTTACATTTTAAAACTACATCGCAAACAAGTCTATTTTGCTGCAACTCCAAGGCTTAGTTATTATGAGCTGCTGACTTCCGGGAACTGGAGCGAACGGAGATGACGTAACTCTCGACTCTTTGGCCTCCTTCCTCAGGCCACCCTCCTCAGTCCTCTCATGCATGTTTTATCGCCCCCCGCTGGTCGGAGGATGTATTGTATATTCTTTCGGAAGACAGTTGCCAGGTCAGGTCACACAATCGAATCGAATCATCTAATCAATTTAATTATAAATTAATGAGGACTATATACACTGTAATATTTATTACAAATAGTAAAATTTGTAAAAAGTTTAAAAAAAACATTTTTTTTATTTAAATAATTATTGAGGCACACAAACAAATACCCCTGTATTCACATCCTAATATATTAAGATGGATGAGTGACTTTTCAATGATTCCAATCTACAGGAGACAAGTATGAGCTCTGAAGTGATTGATAGTCCCTCCAGTTATGATCAAAATGACAAATTCCAGTGTAGCTTCAGGTGGGGATTGTAGGGGACAGCACACCTTGAAAAACGGCAAACATTCAAAACACAGTAGGTAGGCTAATTATTTAAATGTACATGTTTCCTTTAGCCTGTGCACACGGCAATGTCAAGCATGTCTCTGACTTCAGACATGACCAAATCATTGTCATCTTCAAACAGCGGCGAGGTGTGTGTGGATGTGTGGAGCTCCATCTGGGCAGAGGTTCATTTTGATGTTCATGTCCGAGAGAGGGTTAGGCTTCCCGGACACTTAAAAGTATAACGCCACGGTGTGTGGCGCATTTCATATACAACATCGCTCATCATAACGCGCATTCACAACAACGATACTAAAAATGTCCCACCCCCACCCCCACCTAGAACTCTCAGCCCAAAAAGTGTTCGAATTCCAGCTGAAACAGACAGTTCACTGGCTCTTTATCATACACAACATACACAAAAAATCCTGTAGCATTAGTCTTGTGATTTTGACGAGTGCATGAGTGTATCCATGATGTGAACTATTCCAAATGTAACGCGAGACCATAACCCAGTGCATATAGAGACAGATACGACAGCCCATTTCATGCTGCCATGCTTAACATCTTGTTAAGAACTAAGATGAATATAAAAAATTAACATTGAATGAAACCATAACTGAATGTATTGACAATCGGATAGTTTATTGGGCATTTCAAGTTTATTGGAAAAACCCTTCTCATCGTGGGACTGGTTTGTGTTCAAGATTTTAAAACAAAAACTAGATAATTTTTTTTTTAACATATCCTTTGTTTTTCTTTAAAGGCCAGGAAACAGTTGAGTGTAGCATAAATGTTTTTGGTGTATGTACAATATTCTTGTGATTTTGACGAGTGCATGGTAGTGAATCCATGATATTACTATTCAAAATTAACCAAAAAACTGTTTCAATCAATATTATACCTTAATGCACATATATTACCTTGTGTTATCATTGTCATCATAGCTCATAATATATTCTATAAATGAACCATAGTTTGCCAAAACTTGGGCAAAATACTGGCTAACCACTCACTCTTAACTCATTTGAAAAAGTGGGTCCTTAAAGATAAAGATAAAAAGATTGCATGCTCTTTAATAGGGGGTGCTGGGTCAGTGTCCTTTGACCCCTGGAGGAAGGCAGCTGGTGGGATGGGGTGATGGGGGCAATGCGCCCTAAAGCTTCTGCACGTAGTTACCAGGAAACATTCCTTCTCTTCCCCTCAGACGACCAAACCACCAGCCAGATACATCTACACACACACACACACACACACACACACACACACACACACACACACACACACACACACACACACACACACACACACACACACACACACACACACACACACACACACACACACACACACACACAACACACACTTGAACATACTCATATGCAAAACGCCGTTTACAAGTTTTGTTTTATAAAAGTAATTCTATGAAATGCATAAAAGAAACCTCCAGTTCCACAGATTGACTATCATAACTGTGGACATGGCAACCCACTGGCCTGGGAACTCCACGGCAACGGCCCCAACGCCACGGGAGACCAAAGAACTCCTACCTTCAGTCAGGATCTCAATGACCTCATCGGCGTTGAAGCTGAGCTCGTCGGTGTCCTGGGCGTCGTAGGCGTACAGCGCCTTGCAGTGGGGCGTGCGAGGCCTGGGCTTTGGGGAGGGCTTTGGTCGGCCCGACCCGGGGAGAGGCTTCACCTCTTTAGACCGCCTACGCTCGAGCCTGGGAGAGAGAGAGAGAGAGAGAGAGAGAGAGAGAGAGAGAGAGAGAGAGAGAGGGAGAGAGGGGAGAAGGAGAGGGAGAGAGAGAGGGAGAGGGAGGAGAGAGGGAGGAGGGAGGAGGGAGGAGGGAGGAGAGGAGAGAGGAGAGAGAGAGAGGAGAGAGGGAGAGGGAGAGGGAGGGAGAGGAGAGAGGGAGAGGAGAGAGGAGAGAGGGAGAGAGGGGAGAGGGAGAGGGAGAGGGAGAGGAGAGAGGGAGAGGGAGAGGGAGAGGGAGAGGGAGAGGGAGAGGGATTCCAGCTCAGTCCATGTGGTGGGGTAGAGATGGTGCTAGCGGGCAGCCCCCAGTTCCCAATGCGGATGTTCTGGGTCAGGGGGAGATCTTACCCGGCCACGCCCTGCTCGGGGACGCCCATGAAGCCCATGTCCTGGTGCCTGGGGGCGTTCTGGGTGGGGCGCTGCTGGCCCTGGAGCCTGGGCAGAGTGGGCTGCTCCATGGTGGACTGCTGCCTCATCAGAGAGCCTGCCCTCTGACCCTGACCCCGACCTCGCCCCGAACGCGCCTGGTTCCCTGATCTGGGGTCTACGGGGGTGAAGGAGGAGAGGAGAGAAGGAGGAAGAGGAGGGGAGTAAAAGGAAGAGCAGGTCAAAGAGAAGAAACGGCGGTGCCGTACTGTTTTAGAGCAGTTTGACGTGACGTTTGATGAAGCTTTATTCTCATGGTATACAAGCAACGATGTCGGTTCCAAATGAACGACTGAACCTCCACCTGCTGGGTTCTGCCTGGAGCCCGGGGCCTGGTTGCCTAGGTAACGACTCTTGCGGTTGTCTCGTCGGGTCGGCCCTGTTGGAGCGATCACAGACAGGAAGTCACCTTGGTGTACAGGAAGTGACCACAGCACACAGCAAGAAGAACAGGCCAACAGACATACAGGTAGAGCAGGTGGACGGACAGACAGACAGACAGACAGACAGACAGACAGACAGACAGACAGACAGACAGACAGACAGACAGACAGACAGACAGACAGACAGACAGAGAGGAAGAGGAGTCAGACAGACAGACTGACAGACATAGAGGAAGAGCAGACAGACAGACAGACAGAGGAAGAGCAGGCAGACAGACAGACTGACATAGAGGAAGAGGAGTCAGACAGACAGACAGACATAGAGGAAGAGCAGGCAGGAAGACAGACAGACAGACAGAGGAAGAGCAGACAGACAGACAGACAGACAGACAGAGTTAGAGCAGGCAGACAGACAGACTGACACAGAGGAAGAGGAGTCAGACAGACAGACATAGAGGAAGACAGGCAGACAGGTAGGGGAGACCTACTGGAGCTCTTGGGGAGTCCGGGTCCGATGCTGACGGTCAGGACCTTCCCACTGGGCTTGAGGACCGCGTCGTCCCCCACCCCCTCCTGGAACTGGATCTGTCTGGAGCCGGCCCCGCCGAAGGGACCCCAGCCCCCCTTCTTCACCTTGAACTCCAGCCTGACGCCGGAGGAGGGAGATGGGTTGGTCACTGGAACACCAACAGCTATACTACTACCAACAGTTCCTCATGACGTCCTGGGGAACATCGGTTCCCCGGCCAGCACCCCACCCCTCTTCTATTTTTAGTAACTAAATGAGTTAAAATGTTTGCTTGTATGTTTGTCTACTACGGCACCCACCGCACCCCTAACCGTCCCTGGAAGGAGGGATCGCCCACTCTGCGTTCCTTCTCAAGATCTCTTCCTTGCTAATTACGGGAGTTTTGTCTTGCCCTCTGGGGGGCAAGGGCTAGGGGGGGGGTCATAAATATATGGCCTGGTAAGCCCTTTGAGACTGTAACTGGGATTAAGGGCTGTACAAATAAAATTGAAAATCATGTGTATATTTGCTTAGTCTAGTAGTCTATATCCGTTTGGGCAACTGTTGGAAATTATGTTAATAAATGGTGAGAGGGAATCTTATGTTAATAAATGGTGAGAGGGAATCTTATGTTAATAAATGGTGAGAGGGAATCTTATGTTAATAAATGGTGAGAGGGAATCTTATGTTAAGGTGAGAGGGAATCTTATGTTAAGGTGAGAGGGAATCTTATGTTAAGGTGAGAGGGAATCTTATGTTAAGGTGAGAGGGAATCTTATGTTAATAAATGGTGAGAGGGAATCTTATGTTAATAAATGGTGAGAGGGAATCTTATGTTAATAAATGGTGAGAGGGAATCTTATGTTAATAAATGGTGAGAGGGAATCTTATGTTAAGGTGAGGAGGGAATCTTATGTAAGGTGAGAGGGAATCTTATGTTAATAAAGGTGAGAGGGAATCTTATGTTAATAAATGGTGAGAGGGATTCTTATGTTAATAAATGGTGAGAGGGAATGTTATGTTAATAAATGGTGATAGGGAATCATTATGTTAATAAATGGTGAGAGGGAATCTTATGTTAATAAATGGTGAGAGGGAATCTTATGTTAATAAATGGTGAGAGGGAATCTTATGTTAAGGTGAGAGGGAATCTTATGTTAAGGTGAGAGGGAATCTTATGTTAAGGTGAGAGGGAATCTTATGTTAATAAATGGTGAGAGGGAATCTTATGTTAATAAATGGTGAGAGGGAATGTTATGTTAATAAATGGTGAGAGGGAATCTTATGTTAATAAATGGTGAGAGGGAATCTTATGTTAAGGTGAGAGGGAATCTTATGTTAAGGTGAGAGGGAATCTTTTGTTAACAAATGGTGAGAGGGAATCTTATGTTAAGGTGAGAGGGAATCTTATGTTAAGGTGAGAGGGAATCTTATGTTAAGGTGAGAGGGAATCTTATGTTAAGGTGAGAGGGAATCTTATGTTAATAAATGGTGAGAGGGAATCTTATGTTAATAAATGGTGAGAGGGAATCTTATGTTAATAAATGGTGAGAGGGAATCTTATGTTAATAAATGGTGAGAGGGAATCTTATGTTAATAAATGGTGAGAGGGAATCTTATGTTAAGGTGAGAGGGAATCTTATGTTAAGGTGAGAGGGAATCTTATGTTAAGGTGAGAGGGAATCTTATGTTAAGGTGAGAGGGAATGTTATGTTAATAAATGGTGAGAGGGAATCTTATGTTAATAAATGGTGAGAGGGAATCTTATGTTAATAAATGGTGAGAGGGAATCTTATGTTAATAAATGGTGAGAGGGAATCTTATGTTAAGGTGAGAGGGAATCTTATGTTAAGGTGAGAGGGAATCTTATGTTAAGGTGAGAGGGAATCTTATGTTAATAAATGGTGAGAGGGAATGTTATGTTAATAAATGGTGAGAGGGAATCTTATGTTAATAAATGGTGAGAGGGAATCTTATGTTAATAAATGGTGAGAGGGAATCTTATGTTAAGGTGAGAGGGAATCTTATGTTAAGGTGAGAGGGAATCTTATGTTAACAAATGGTGAGAGGGAATCTTATGTTAAGGTGAGAGGGAATCTTATGTTAAGGTGAGAGGGAATCTTATGTTAATAAATGGTGAGAGGGAATCTTATGTTAATAAATGGTGAGAGGGAATCTTATGTTAATAAATGGTGAGAGGGAATCTTATGTTATAATGGTGAGAGGGAATCTTATGTTAAGGTGAGAGGGAATCTTATGTTAAGGTGAGAGGGAATCTTATGTTAATAATGGTGAGAGGGAATGTTATGTTAATAAATGGTGAGAGGGAATCTTATGTTAATAAATGGTGAGAGGGAATCTTATGTTAATAAATGGTGAGAGGGAATCTTATGTTAAGGTGAGAGGGAATCTTATGTTAAGGTGAGAGGGAATCTTATGTTAACAAATGGTGAGAGGGAATCTTATGTTAAGGTGAGAGGGAATCTTATGTTAAGGTGAGAGGGAATCTTATGTTAATAAATGGTGAGAGGGAATCTTATGTTAATAAATGGTGAGAGGGAATCTTATGTTAATAAATGGTGAGAGGGAATCTTATGTTAACAAATGGTGAGAGGGAATCTTATGTTAAGGTGAGAGGGAATCTTATGTTAAGGTGAGAGGGAATCTTATGTTAATAAATGGTGAGAGGGAATCTTATGTTAATAAATGGTGAGAGGGAATCTTATGTTAAGGTGAGAGGGAATCTTATGTTAATAAATGGTGAGAGGGAATCTTATGTTAATAAATGGTGAGAGGGAATCTTATGTAATAAATGGTGAGAGGGAATCTTATGTTAAGGTGAGAGGGAATCTTATGTTAAGGTGAGAGGGAATCTTATGTTAAGGTGAGAGGGAATCTTATGTTAATAAATGGTGAGAGGGAATGTTATGTTAATAAATGGTGAGAGGGAATCTTATGTTAATAAATGGTGAGAGGGAATCTTATGTTAATAAATGGTGAGAGGGAATCTTATGTTAAGGTGAGAGGGAATCTTATGTTAAGGTGAGAGGGAATCTTATGTTAAGGTGAGAGGGAATCTTATGTTAAGGTGAGAGGGAATCTTATGTTAACAAATGGTGAGAGGGAATCTTATGTTAAGGTGAGAGGGAATCTTATGTTAAGGTGAGAGGGAATCTTATGTTAAGGGGAGAGGGAATCTTATGTTAATAAATGGTGAGAGGGAATCTTATGTTAATAAATGGTGAGAGGGAATCTTATGTTAATAAATGGTGAGAGGGAATCTTATGTTAAGGTGAGAGGGAATCTTATGTTAAGGTGAGAGGGACTGACAGGTTGTTGAACTTCAGCGGGAGCTTCTTCTGGGTCTTCTCCTTGTAGCGTTTCACCAGCAGACTGATGAACTCCGTCTTGAAGATGCTCTGCAGAACACTGTCGTACTGCTCCTCATGAATGATGAAGAAGTCATCCTGCATAGTGCTGCGGGGGGGGGGGGGTCAAACCAAATCAACACATCATGTCCACCAATCACCAAATTAACCCCCACACACACACCCCCACACCCACTCCTTATTGATCCATAATGGCGGTCTGTAGGTTCAGATCCAAGGCTGTGTGCCGTACCTGAGAGACAACGACTGGATCTTCTCCAGCTCGATGTGCCTCTTCAGAACCTCCTGGATCTGACCCTTCTCTGGACCCTGCTTCACCTTCTCTCGGCCAATCAGGTACAGGAACTTAGGGGTCAGGATGAGGTCCCGCTTCACCGTCTGTGGCAGGCAGGAGTCGATTCAAGCTCTACGTGTGTGTACAACTTGTAATGGCCCATCACGCCTGCTGGTAAAATAGGGCCCTTGAAACTTGCAAAGAGACGGGCTTGTTCCCGGCGGGCGGCTCCAGTCTTACCCTGAACCTGCGGTCGTATTTTGTCACAACGTCGGCGAAGTCGATCCTCTCCCGGCGCCCGACAAACTGCCGTACCTCCGGGTGGTTGTCGGTGCCGATGTAGTCGCCCACAAAGTTCCGGTTCAGGCTGTTTCTCCGGCGCTCCTTCTTGTTGAGGAGAACATCCGAGGCTGGCGGGGGGAACAGAAAGAAAAGGGAACGTTGCAGACCAGCGGGCGTCAGGGCGACGGAATCTAAAAGCTTCACCACGGCGACGGCGGCGATGACGATGACGATGGCCTTACCTTCCTCCCTCATCTTGACGTACTTGCGGACGGCGATGTGTTTGCGCCACGCCTTCTGGATGACGCGGGCGTAGCCATTGAACTTCCTCTCCCTCATCTCCTCCAACAGGAAGAGCTGCAGCCCAATGACACGCCCAACCCATTAACCCCATCGCCATGTTACATCTACTCCTGTTCTGTGTGCTATAGATGTAGACGTGGGGGCCATGTTTCACGGCCCCCACCTCTACATCTACTCCTGTTCTGTGTGCTATAGATGTAGAAGTGGGGGCCATGTTTCACGGCCCCCACCTCTACATCTACTCCTGTTCTGTGTGCTATAGATGTAGACGTGGGGGCCATGTTTCACGGCCCCCACGTCTACATCTATAGCACACAGAACAGCAGTCACTGTGAGTGAGTGAGTAAGTGTGAGAGAGTGTGAGAGAGTGTGAGAGAGTGAGAGAGAGTGTGAGTGAGTGTGAGAGAGTGTGAGTGTGAGAGTGTGAGAGAGTGAGTGTGAGAGTGTGTGAGAATGTGAGTGTGAGAGAGTGTGAGAGTGTGTGAGAGTGTGAGAGAGTGAGTGTGAGAGAGTGTGAGAGTGTGAGTGTGAGAGAGTGTGAGAGAGTGAGAGAGTGTGAGAGAGAGTGTGAGAGAGTGTGTGAGAGAGTGTGAGTGTGAGAGAGTGAGTGAGTGTGAGAGAGAGTGAGAGAGTGAGTGTGAGAGAGTGTGTGAGTGTGAGAGAGTGTGAGAGAGTGAGTGTGAGTGTGTGAGAGACTGAGTGAGTGTGAGAGAGTGAGTGAGTGTGAGAGAGTGTGAGAGAGTGAGTGAGTGTGAGAGAGTGTGTGAGTGTGAGAGAGTGTGAGAGAGTGAGTGTGAGAGAGTGTGAGTGTGAGAGAGTGTGAGAGAGTGAGTGAGTGTGAGAGAGAGTGTGAGAGAGTGTGAGTGTGAGAAAGAATGTGAGAGTGTGAGTGTGAGAGAGTGAGTGAGTGTGAGAGTGTGTGAATGTGAGAGTGTGAGTGTGAGTGTGAGAGAGAGTGTGAGAGAGTGTGAGAGTGTGAGAGAGTGAGTGAGAGAGTGTGAGAGAGTGTGAGAGAGTGAGTGAGTGAGTGAGTGTGAGAGAGAGTGTGAGAGAGTGAGAGAGTGTGAGTGTGAGAGAGTGTGAGTGTGAGAGAGTGTGTGTGTAAAGCATACCGACTCAGGGGCCTTCACGAAGACCTTGGTCTGGCCCAGCTGGTACTGGTCCTGGTCCATGTGGACGGAGTTGAGGAGGTGGAGGACCCCCTGCCGCTCCTCCCCCCTCCACTGGGGCCAGCTCTCCTTGGTCAGAATGGCATACCTGACACACACACACACACACACACACACACACACACACACACACACACACACACACACACACACACACACACACACACACACACACACACACACACACACACACACACACACACACACACACACACAGCAGCGTTATAATACCTCCTACTCTGACATCCCTGCATGTTCTTTAGGATCTCGTCATGGTGACCAGCTAGCATCCAACATCAAACCCACCCACCCACCCACCCACCACCATTAAACACCTAAGACGCATTCAAAGAGCGCGGGCCCCCCACAGTGTGGTGAGGGCCCCCCACAGTGTGGTGAGGCCCCCCCCCCCCCCCCCCCCCATGACGACGGCCGCTGACCTCTGGAGGAACTTGGCGAAGGCGCGGCGATAGGCGTAGCCGGCGCGGCGCACCCGGATGTTCTCGCGCAGGCCCAGGTACTCCACCTGGTGGTGGACCCGGTTCTCCTCCCAGTCCCGCGCCTTCTTGGTCTCGTTGGGCTTGACGCAGCGGATGTAGTGCGGCGTGCACTTCATCAGCGTCTGCACCAGGTTGTTGGCTTGTTTCTACGGCGACAGCAACGACACACCGGCGCGTGAACCCAAGATGGCCGCCGAGCGGGACTCTGGCTTGTTAGGTCGTCCGCAAAACTCAAGTGGGAAACAGTTGTGTTTAAAGCGTGTCGAGGATTTGCGTCGGCTTTTTCCCGCTCTGGCCTTTCTCTCTTCTAACAGACACACTCATCTCACAGTTGGCTTTCCTTTGTGTCAATACATGTATTTATTAATATAATAAATGCATGTAGTATGGCCAGTCTGTCTCAAAAAATTGGAATAGTTACAAATCGTACATAAATTGGAACCTGAAAAATGGGAATTCCCATTGACAGGAACGGTTCAACCGTTATATCTGTAGTGGCTGCATAGCAGTATCACCACCATTTTGCTCCAACTGAATGAGCGGCCGGGGGGAATCGAACCTCTAACCCTTGCTAGTGCCTTGCCTAACCAGCGGCAGTCCCCCAGCACTTCACTCGTACCTTTATCTTGGTGCTGGCGGTGCTCGGACGCCCTTTCTTCTCAGACTCCAGGTTCTCAGGGAACAGGTTCTTGATAAACGCACTGGGGGAGAGAGAGAGGGGGAGAGAGAGGTAGGGAGTTAGTGAGAGGAGGGAGGAGAGAGAGAGGAGGGGGGAGAGAGAGGAGGAGGGAGAGAGAGAGGAGGAGGGAGAGAGGAGGGGGGAGAGAGAGAGGGGGGGTAGAGAGAGAGGCAGAGAGAGAGAGGAGGAGGGAGAGGAGGGGGGAGAGAGAGGAGGAGGGAGAGAGAGAGGTAGGGAGTTAGTGAGAGGAGGGGGGAGAGAGAGAGGTAGGGAGTTAGTGAGAGGAGGGGGGAGAGAGAGAGGTAGGGAGTTAGAGAGAGGTAGGGAGGAGAGAGAGGAGGAGGAGGGAGAGAGGTAGGGAGTTAGTGAGAGGAGGGAGGAGAGAGAGAGGGGGAGAGAGAGAGGTAGGGAGTTAGAGAGAGGCAGATAGAGAGAGGAGGAGGGAGAGAGAGAGGTAGGGAGTTAGAGAGAGGAGGGAGGAGAGAGAGAGGGGGAGAGAGAGAGGTAGGGAGTTAGAGAGAGGAGGGGGGAGAGAGAGAGGTAGGGAGTTAGTGAGAGGAGGGGGGAGAGAGAGAGGTAGGGAGTTAGTGAGAGGAGGGAGGAGAGAGAGAGGGGGAGAGAGAGAGGTAGGGAGTTAGTGAGAGGCAGATAGAGAGAGGAGGAGGGAGAGAGAGAGAGGAGGAGGGAGAGAGAGAGGGGGAGAGAGAGAGGTAGGGAGTTAGTGAGAGGCAGATAGAGAGAGGAGGAGGGAGAGAGAGAGAGGAGGAGGGAGAGAGAGAGGGAGGGAGGGAGATGGAGTCAAATAAAAACAAATAGAGGAATAAAGCGAGTAAAATAGAGTAAATAAAGAGAGGGGGTAGAGGCCAAAGAGCATTAGAGGCATTAAGAGAGACAGAAGTGAAAGAAGAGGGAGAGGGAAAGAACGAGAATAGAAAGGGAGAGAGAGCCTCTGACTGGGGTGGAATCGGTGGCTGAACTCACAACTCACTGCTCTGCATCAGCTCAATGATGTCGTTGAACAGCACGTCTCTGTTCCGCTCGCAGAAGCCGCTGACGTCGTACGACACCTGTCAATCACACACACAGGGACAACAGAGACTGTATAAGGGGAGGGAGCACACCTGTGGATTCTCTCCAGAGTCCACTCTCCAGTCACTCAGAATGGTGCATGTGAACCAGGAGGTTACTTGTCTCCTCTCTCTCTCTCTCTCTCTCTCTCTCTCTCTCTCTCTCTCTCTCTCTCTCTCTCTCTCTCTCTCTCTCTCTCTCTCTCTCTCTCTCTCTCTCTCTCTCTCTCTCTCTCTCTCTCTCTCTCTCTCTCTCTCTCTCTCTCTCTCTCTCTCTCTCTCTCTCTCTCTCTCTCTCTCTCTCTCTCTCTCTCTCTCGTACCTTCCCAGCGTAGTGGTGCACTATGAAGCCCTTGTTCCAGCTGCTGAAGTGCTGGTGGGAGCTGATCTGTCCCTGCAGCTTCTGCAGCAGGGTCATGTCCGCCCCCTCCCCCTTGGCGTGCATGGTGGCGCACACGTCGTCAAGGATACTCATGATGCCAGGAGGATTCTGGGAAACAGAGAGAGGACAGACGGGGTCTTCAGCCCTAGTCACGGTAGCCCTAGAGCTAGCCCTAGTCACGCTAGCCCTAGAGCTAGCCCTAGAGCTAGCTTTCAGTCAGCATCTTGGCAACAATTAGTCTGAAGGCAGCTTCATTCTCCTGACCAATGTTCCTTCAATCTCTAAAAGATTTGAACATCCACACACAAGTTGAACTACCGAATGTGACTGTACTGCTCAGCACCTCTCATGTCTAGTAGTTAGGGTGTTTGACTCCCAGCCGAAAGGTTCCGGGTTCGATCCCCCGTTGTCTGCGGTCTAACCTGTATGCAACCACCCTGGCCCCAACTGACACCTAACCGGGCCCCCCCCTTGGCCCCCTCCCTGGGGGGGAGGGGCCCTAGCATGTGTTGACCAGCAGATGATTGGACCACTCACCAGCTTGGACTCAATGAGGTCACACACCACCTTGTTGTTGAAGTACTCGATGGGCGTCCAGCGGATGCCCTCCTGGACGTACTCTTCCTGTCAAACAGGCGGTGTGTCACGTTAGGAGACGCATCGCAGACACCTGCACCGTGTGTGTGGCTTGGGGAGGTAAGGCATCGAGGTCACCCGAGTTATCTAAAGGGTGTGTATTGCTTAGGAACATGTGTAACTAACACAAGTGTGTTTGTACTGTTCAAGAACTGTAAATGTGTACGTCTGAAGGACTTTGTGGGAAATAATGAAAGTTAAAAACGGTGTAATCGTGTAATAGTCAGTGAAGGCAATAATGACCGAATAGTTGCAAAACTGGTCAGTGTTCAATGTGGATAGGCTGAGGTAAGGTAGGTGGGCGGAGTTAGAGACAGGTAGAGGGTGGGAGGGGCTTCGTGACGTCACCTGTTCTGCTTTGAGCGTGAGCTCTATGAAGATCTGCTGTAGCTTCTCGTTCACAAAGTTGATGCAGAACTGCTCAAAGCCGTTTTGCTGCGGGGGAGGAGGACCACACAAGTGTATTAATACACTGGCGTTTGTGCGTTGTGTGTCTTCGTGTGCGTGCGCGTGTGTGCGTCGGTGTTTCAGTGCCGTTATAACCTGGAAGATTTCGAAGCCGTAGATGTCCAACACTCCTATGTTGAACTCCTCCTGCTCTTTCTGTATGGCTTTATTAATGGCCTGCAGAGAGACAGACGGGCAGGCAGACAGGCAGACAGACAGGCAGACAGACAGACAGCCGGTTACACAGACAGGCAGATCGATATTAGAAAGAAAATAAACACTTCTTCCGGTCCTTCTAAAGAGCTGGTTCACAATTCTAGAGAATCAGTGGAGCTGAAAGAACTAATGTTCTGCATTTCAATGCATTACCCCCCGCACAAAATACCAGCATCCAAAAAGGTATCCATTCTAAAACAAGGACCTATTTTAGGATGATCCAGTGGATCAAATCAGCGATAATTTGCATCGTTTAATATTGCTGCTTCAACCTTACAGTATCAGTGTGCTAGCATCCGTGTGCTAGCACAAGTGTGTTAGCACCAGGGCGTTAGCACCAGGGCGTTAGCACCAGGGCGTTAGCACCAGGGCGTTAGCACCAGGGCGTTAGCAACTGTGTCAGCTTAGTACCAGTATGTTATATTAGCATCAGTGTGTTAGCACCAGCGCATAAGCAACAGCGTCAGCATAGCACCGTAATCTTAGCAGCATAGCACCAGTGTGTTAACTTAGCATCAGCATGTAAACACCAGCGTGTTAGCACCAGTGTCAACATTGTTATCTTAGCAGCTTAGCACCAGTGTGTTAACTAAGCATCTGTGCGTTAGCACCAGCGTGTTAGCATCAGTGTCAGCACCGCACCAGCGTGTTGCCTGAGCCTCTGTGCGTTAGCACCGGCGTGTTAGCATCAGTGTCAGCACCGCACCAGCGTGTTGCCTGAGCCTCTGTGCGTTAGCACCGGCGTGTTAGCATCAGTGTCAGCACAGCACCAGTGTGTTGACTGAGCCTCTGTGCGTTAGCACCGGCGTGTTAGCATGGGTATCAGCGCGGGGAGCACACTCACATCCACCAGGAAGTCGAAGAGGCGGGAGTACAGCGCCTTGGACAGGGCGTCCCGGCTGAAGGAGGCCTGCTCTGTGTTGAGCGTGACGGAGATGGACTCTGTCTTCCCGCCCCATTTACTGTCCATGATCCTGCTGGTCAGCTTACTGCACAGGCCGTCCTGAGGGATCCCCAGCAGGTAGGAGGGGAACGCCAGGACTGGAGGAGAGGGGGAGTGAGAGAGTGAGAGAGTTGATGGGAGAGGACAAACCTCAGTGTTGTCCGTGTATTTATTTGTTGTATGTCTATGTATTTATGTTTGTGCTTGTGAACACCATGTGTTTGTTTGTTTGTGTGTGTATGAAAGGGTAATGTGTGTGTGTGTGTGTGTGTGTGTGTATGAAAGGGTAACTTGTGTGTGTGTGTGTATGAAAGGGTAATGTGTGTGTTTGTGTGTGTGTATTAAAGTGTAATGTGTGTGTGTGTGTATGAAAGGGTAATGTGTGTGTTTGTGTGTGTGTGTATTAAAGGGTAATGTGTGTGTGTGTGTGTGTGTATGAAAGGGTAATGTGTGTGTGTGTGTGTGTGTGTATGAAAGGGTAATGTGTGTGTGTGTGTATGAAAGGGTAATGTGTGTGTGTGTGTGTGTGTGTGTGTATGTGTGTGTGTGAAAGGGTAATGTGTGTGTGTGTGTGTGTGTGTGTATAAAGGGTAATGTGTGTGTTCTTACAGTCCTCGCTCTCCACCATGGCATAGTTGTTCTCCTCCCTGAAGGAGATGTTCCCAAGATGGAGGACAGCCGCCACCAGCTGGAGCACAGCCTCCTGTTCTATGTCCGTCAGGCCAATCACACCCATGGCCTCCTAGATAGACAGACAAACAGACCAATCAAAGACAAGGCCTTTGAGACGGACAGACAATCCAACCAATCAGAGCCTTTGCCTTCTGGAGAAAACTAAATTGACCTGTCAAGGCCATTGCTCTTTAGAACCAGCACAATAGACCGACAGACAGACGGACAGACATGGACCGATCAATCTGTACCCCAGACATGAACTTGTGGATAGACAGACGGACAGACCATTGTTTCGGTGAAGTCCTTCTTGTCGCTGACGTCCTCTACGGTGTAGGTAGCCGATTGGTTGAGGTAGTAGTAGTAGTCTGCAGTGGTGACCCCCAGGCTCTCCCTCTGCTCTGCACTGGCCCCATCTAGCAGCTGGGGTCAAAGGGTCAAGGAGAAGGGTCAAGAGGAACTTCATTCAAAGTGGATGCGGTTCTAAGGTTCTCCATACCTGACAGTTGATGTGGTTCTAAGGTTCTCCGTACCTGACGATACATGTGGTTCTAAGGTTCTCCATACCTGATGGTACATGTGGTTCTAAGGTTCTCCATACCTGACGATACATGTGATTCTAAGCCTACCTGATAGTAAATGTGGTTCTAAGGTTCTCCGTACCTGACGGTGCATGTGATTCTAAGCCTACCTGATAGTAAATGTGGTTCTAAGGTTCTCCGTACCTGACGGTGCATGTGATTCTAAGCCTACCTGATAGTAAATGTGGTTCTAAGGTTCTCCGTACCTGATGGTGCATGTGATTCTAAGCCTACCTGATAGTAAATGTGGTTCTAAGGTTCTCCGTACCTGACGGTGCATGTGATTCTAAGCCTACCTGATAGTAAATGTGGTTCTAAGGTTCTCCGTACCTGACGGTGCATGTGATTCTTAGCCTACCTGATAGTAAATGTGGTTCTAAGGTTCTCCGTACCTGATGGTACATGTGGTTCTAAGGTTCTCCGTACCTGATAGTAAATGTGGTTCTAATGTTCTCCGTACCTGATGGTACATGTGGTTCTAAGGTTCTCCGTACCTGATAGTAAATGTCGTTCTAAGGTTCTCCGTACCTGATAGTAAATGTGGTTCTACGGTTCTCCGTACCTGATAGTAAATGTGGTTCTAAGGTTCTCCGTACCTGATGGTACATGTGGTTCTAAGGTTCTCCGTACCTGATATTAAATATGGTTCCAAGGTTCTCCGTACCTGATGGTGCATGTGATTCTAAACCTACCTCATAGTAAATGTAGTTCTACGGTTCTCCGTACCTGATGGTACATGTGGTTCTAAGGTTCTCCATACCTAATGGTACATGTGGTTCTACGGTTCTCCGTACCTGATGGTACATGTGGTTCTAAGGTTCTCCGTACCTGATGGTGCATGTGGTTCTAAGCCTACCTGATAGTAAATGTGGTTCTAAGGTTCTCCGTACCTGATGGTACATGTGGTTCTAAGGTTTTCCGTACCTGATAGTAAATGTGGTTCTATTGTTCTCCGTACCTGATAGTAAATGTGGTTCTACGGTTCTCCGTACCTGATAGTAAATGTGGTTCTAAGGTTCTCCGTACCTGATGGTATATGTGGTTCTAAGGTTCGCCGTACCTGATAGTAAATGTGGTTCTAAGGTTCTCCGTACCTGACGGTGCATGTGATTCTAAGCCTACCTGATAGTAAATGTGGTTCTACGGTTCTCCGTACCTGATAGTAAATGTGGTTCTACGGTTCTCCGTACCTGATAGTAAATGTGGTTCTAAGGTTCTCCATACCTGATGGTACATGTGGTTCTAAGGTTCTCCGTACTTGATGGTACATGTGGTTCTAAGGTTCTCCGTACCTGATAGTAAATGTGGTTCTAAGCCTACCTGATAGTAAATGTGGTTCTACGGTTCTCCGTACCTGATAGTAAATGTGGTTCTACGGTTCTCCGTACCTGATAGTAAATGTGGTTCTAAGGTTCTCCATACCTGATGGTACATGTGGTTCTAAGGTTCTCCGTACTTGACGGTGCATGTGGTTCTACGGTTCTCCGTACCTGACGGTGCATGTGGTTCTACGGTTCTCCGTACCTGACGGTGGATGTGGTTCTAAGCCTACCTGATAGTAAATGTGGTTCTAAGCCTACCTGATAGTAAATGTGGTTCTAAGGTTCTCCGTACCTGATAGTAAATGTGGAAGCTGCGTTCTCCCTGGTTCTGGGACACCACCCTCGACTTCTCCAGCAGGAAGTTGGAAATCTTTCCTCCGTCCGGTTCTCCTCCCCGACTGAACTGGATCTCAAAGTATTTCCCCTGGGAACCGGAAGGAACCGGGTTCTAGTGAGGCTCCATCGTCTCGTTCACTCTACTTTCTGAGCTCTCGAATCTCTCTTTTCTTTTGACAATAGTCCAAGTGTAGGATTAATAACTTGATTAACCTACTGCATAGAGTTCAATAGGTAAACACTAGGACTAATAACTTGATTAACCTATTGCATAGAGTTCAATAGGTCAACACTAGGACTAATAACTTGATTAACCTACTGCATAGAGTTCAATAGGTCAACACTAGGACTAATAACTTGATTAACCTATTGCATAGAGTTCAATAGTTCAACACTAGGACTAATAACTTGATTAACCTACTGCATAGAGTTCAATAGTTCAACACTAGGACTAATAACTTGATTAACCTACTGCATAGAGTTCAATAGTTCAACACTAGGACTAATAACTTGATTAACCTACTGCATAGAGTTCAATAGTTCAACACTAGGACTAATAACTTGATTAACCTACTGCATAGAGTTCAATAGGTCAACACTAGGACTAATAACTTGATTAACCTACTGCATAGAGTTCAATAGTTCAACACTAGGACTAATAACTTGATTAACCTACTGCATAGAGTTCAATAGGTCAACACTAGGACTAATAACTTGATTAACCTACTGCATAGAGTTCAATAGGTCAACACTAGGACTAATAACTTGATTAACCTACTGCATAGAGTTCAATAGTTCAACACTAGGACTAATAACTTGATTAACCTACTGCATAGAGTTCAATAGGTCAACACTAGGACTAATAACTTGATTAACCTACTGCATAGAGTTCAATAGTTCAACACTAGGACTAATAACTTGATTAACCTATTGGATAGAGTTCAATAGGTCAACACTAGGACTAATAACTTGATTAAACTATCGCATAGCGTTCCACCTATTCGTGTTAGTAATGTGCATCTCATTGTCTAGCTATTTATCCCGGTCATCTTAATTGAACACCATTAATTGATGGCTAGTTGAATACCATGTCAACCATATTCACTTCACTAGTTCTAGTATGGACAGATAGAACTCAAAAGACAAGACACCGTTAGCAACATTGTCACAGTGTTAGGTTGCCAACGGTGATCAGCTGGTGACCGATGCCAACGGGGTCCACGGTGACTCCGGCGGCCCCTGAGTGACCACAGTCTTTAGTCTCTCCCTACAGCTGGTCAGCTGACCCTGACTGACTCTGTTCTCTGATGGACTCAGTGTGTGTGCGGGACTGTAGACACTCACAAAGCGACTGGAGTTGTTGTTTCGGACCGTCTTGGCGTTCCCGAAGGCTTCCAGGAGAGGGTTGGACTGGAGAATGATGTCTTTGACATGCTGGAAATCAGAAATGTATTAAAATCCCTGGTAACACTCACAGCAAGGGTACATTAATTAAACATGAATTAGCATTTTGTAATGCAGTAATAAGCATCAACTAACAAGTAATTAATGGTTAACTAATGGTCTAGTAATAATTGACATATGGTGTTCATCTTAACTACAGTAATGGTGTTCATTTAAGGTAAGATATCACTAAGGTAATCATTTATACATTATGAATACTAACCCTAACCCATGGAACAGAAATGTCAATACCTTACCCCTATGCTAATTCTATATAATAATGTGTATTACTGCATTAACTAATGTTAATTAATGGTTAACTAATTTACCAAATAACTTTTTTTTAAATATATTATAGTTTTTCTGAATAGATCCACGAACAAGGTATGAAGAGAGTGAGCGAACAAACAAGACTAAAAACCGCCAAGAGAAACGTCAACATTTGAGAGAAACATGTTTCGCAACCGCTCATTGGTTATGACACCTCATTTAGGGCGGGGCTTAACTCACCTGAACTTTGGCTCCTCCCCCGGACACCTTGGAGACGTAGCTCATGATGTACTTGGCAGCCACCGTCTTCCCCGCGCCACTCTCCCCGCTACCGGCCAGAAAAACCAATCGTCACCCCCATCATGAGCCAGGACTCACGCGCACTGTTCTAACGAACTGTCACGGAACATCAGGTCCCATTGAACGGTGTCGCCTTAGTTCGCATTTGCATCACTTCTGTCGCCAAGAGCTGCACTGTCAACTAACTGGGCTGGACCGGGGAGAGAGTGAGAGCCTTTGTTCCCAACATGTGACTATAAACGTCATGGGCGTTGTCTCATGAAGACGCTTGGTTAAAGCTCCCAGTGTGTGTCTTCCCATGATCGCGCGCCATTAAATCAAATGCTTTGCTGTCAAGAAGTGTCCTACGAGAAATAATGTCTCCTCGGGAACCAACAGGGATTCACATCAGCCTCAGCAGTCAAACGGACGCACACGTAATCTGAACGTTTGCTGTTCACTACAGTATTACCTTTCAGGAGTGGCTGATGCAATGTAAACAGTAAAAACGTTTAAAAAATGAACTTTGACCTGGTCTACTGGGATAGCAGCAAGCCAACTTCAAACCAGTAGGCATTACAATGTTAACGTTATTAAAACTGCTTTTTACAACAGTTGTTGTATAACAATTATCAGTATTGCAACAATCCTGCAATGGCAGACTAAAGATAAGGGATTTGAAGGCAGTAAGGCACTATTAGAAGATCATTTAGATATATGGACCATCCATACGCTCTGATTAAGTCAACAGTAAAACCTTTCCACAAATGTTATCACATACAAACAGGAGGAAGGAACGGACGTGTGCGCGCGCCTGCGTTTCCCGTTTCTGCGTACCTGATGATGACACACTGGTTCTCACTGTCGATCATCATGTTGCGGTACATGTTGTCTGCCAGTGCGTAGATGTGGGGGGGGTTCTCGTACTGGGCCTGGGGGGGGGGGGGGGGGGGGGGGGGGGGGGTCAATGTTACACTGCTGATCAAATCCACGTAAATATCCAATGCATAACACATCTGATGTATAACATGTACGTGTAAATATATTGTGTGCGTGTGTGTAGTTAAATTTCGTTGTGTGCGTTGGAGGGTGTAGTATGTGTGTGAGTGTGTGCGTTTACATATCTGTATCTCTGTGAGTATGGGTTTGAATATTTGTGTGTGAGTGAATGAGTGTGTGAGTGAGTGCCTGAATGAGTGAGTGAGTGAGTGGCTGAATGAGTGAGTGAGTGAGTGGCTGAATGAATGAGTGATTGGCTGAATGAGTGAGTGAGTGAGTGAGTGGCTGGCTGAATGAGTGAGTGGCTGAATGAGTAAGTATGTGAGTGAGTGGCTGAATGAGTGTGTGAGTGAGTGGCTGAATGAGTGGGTGAGTAAGTGAATGAGTGAGAGGGTGAATGAGTAAGTAAGTGAGTGAGTGAGTGAATGAGTGAGAGGGTGAATGAGTAAGTAAGTGAGTGAGTGAGTGAATGAGTGAGAGGGTGAATGAGTGAGTGAGTGAGTGGGTGGCTGAATGTGTGGGTGAGTGAGTGAATGAGTGAGAGGGTGGACTCACAGCCCCCTGGTACAGCTCCACCTCCCGGTCGGTGAAGTAGGGCAGCTGCTTGAAGGGGTTCACCGAGATCAGGACGGATCCGATGTAGGTCTGACCCGCTCCGTCAAGGAGCGCAAAGTCATCTCCCTCCTCCCCATCATCCCTCCATCCTTCTGTCACTCCGTCTCTCTCTACCTCCATCATTCTGTCACTCCGTCTCTCTCTACCTCCATCATTCTGTCACTCCGTCTCTCTCTACCTCCATCATTCTGTCACTCCGTCTCTCTCTACCTCCATCATTCTGTCACTCCGTCTCTCTCTCTACCTCCATCATTCTGTCTCTCCGTCTCTCTCTCTACCTCCATCATTCTGTCTCTCTCTCTACCTCCATCATTCTGTCACTCCGTCTCTCTCTCTACCTCCATCATTCTGTCACTCCGTCTCTCTCTACCTCCATCATTCTGTCACTCCGTCTCTCTCTCTACCTCCATCATTCTGTCTCTCCGTCTCTCTCTCTACCTCCATCATTCTGTCACTCCGTCTCTCTCTCTACCTCCATCACTCTGTCTCTCTCTACCTCCATCATTCTGTCACTCCGTCTCTCTCTCTACCTCCATCATTCTGTCACTCCGTCTCTCACTACCTCCATCATTCTGTCACTCCGTCTCTACCTCCATCATTCTGTCACTCCGTCTCTCTCTACCTCCATCATTCTGTCACTCCGTCTCTCTCTCTACCTCCATCACTCTGTCTCTCTCTCTACCTCCATCATTCTGTCACTCCGTCTCTCTCTCTACCTCCATCACTCAGTCTCTCTCTACCTCCATCATTCTGTCACTCCGTCTCTCTCTCTACCTCCATCATTCTGTCACTCCGTCTCTCACTACCTCCATCATTCTGTCACTCCGTCTCTACCTCCATCATTCTGTCACTCAGTCTCTCTCTACCTCCATCATTCTGTCACTCCGTCTCTCTCTCTACCTCCATCACTCTGTCTCTCTCTCTACCTCCATCATTCTGTCACTCCGTCTCTCTCTCTACCTCCATCACTCAGTCTCTCTCTACCTCCATCATTCTGTCACTCCGTCTCTCTCTCTACCTCCATCATTCTGTCACTCCGTCTCTCACTACCTCCATCATTCTGTCACTCCGTCTCTCTCTACCTCCATCATTCTGTCACTCCGTCTCTCTCTACCTCCATCATTCTGTCACTCCGTCTCTCTCTACCTCCATCATTCTGTCACTCTGTCTCTTCTCATCACATCTCTCTCTCTATCCCTCCATCATTCTGTCACTCCGTCTCTCTCTCTACCTCCATCATTCTGTCTCTTTCTCTACCTCTATCCCTCCATCATTCTGTCACTCCGTCTCTCTCTCTACCTCCATCATTCTGTCTCTTTCTCTACCTCTATCCCTCCATCATTCTGTCACTCCCTCTCTTTCTCTACCTCCATCATTCTGTCTCCCTGTCTCTTCTCCATCGTGTGTGTTTTCATGTGCTTCAGTACGATTACGATACAAGCGTCATGGATGCTTGCGTCAAAAGTGACTTATCCGGACAGCGCACCAAATGTCTTTTTCGGCGCTTGCACCTCCAAGATTTTGCAACTTGCCCAAATCTCTGCAGATGAGAGCACTACGGCATTCCCTGGGATCAGTCCGAACAGGAAAGCCCGGTGATTGATTTAGACCCGATTTCGCATCACCACGGAGACCCCACTGGTTGTAACGTAACGGTGAGTGACCAAACCGACATCACACTGAATACAAAACAGGTTTGTCTGCAAAGGCCTTCTTCGGTCTCGGCCAACCAAAAATAAAATCATCTTCTCTAAAAACAGGCTGCCCACTTTGCAGTGAACTGAAACCCAGGTGATGGAGGAGAGGGGGGGGGGGGGGGGGGGAGCATCTACACTGTCCCTGACAGGCTGGCCTTGGGCTGGTGCTCATGTTTGGAAGGCTGGTGGTACAGACTACTCTGTGCTCTGTACTACTCTGTTAGGATACGAAGATGTAGTCGTCCATGTAGCGCTTCTTCAGGTTGTCCGTGATGGCGTCCTCGCTGATCTTGGACAGCAGGACCATGTCGTCCACCCCGCTCACCTTCACATTCTGGGTCTGCCAGTGGTACCGCTCCTTACTCCCCTGGGAGGGAGACACACACACACACACACACACAGATAGAAAGACCAATAGACAAAGTGACAGAAAGACAGGCAGTGAGAAAAACACACAGGAAGAGAGGAAGGGGGAGGAGAGAGAGAGAGAGAGAGAGAGATTAACAGCATATGTTCAAAAATGTGCATGGACTGCATCTGTGGCTCTCCTTAAATCTTCCTCAACCAATCAGACTCCTCGCCCTCTTCCTGTCAAACGGAAAGCACTGCTAGCCAAAGAGCTTCGGGACTATGGGAAATATGACAATGGGATAACGCCTCCCATTTAGTGTTTCTATGGAAAACATCCCATCACCTACAAGATCGGCTGCTCCTGCCATGGAATCTTGAAAGCTGCCTTCTGACGTGCACAATATTCCATACACCTGCCGCCGTCACGTTTGTTCTAAATTATTATAAAGTAGGCCTGATTCACCCATGGCTTAATTCACCCTGTGTTTTCTTTAAATCACGATTTGGTCCGTGGAGAATAGGTGATAAAAGGGACATAGAGCAAGGAAAACAACAACTAAAGTGCTAGGGAAGGGTAACTAAGATTAGTAAATATTTCCTTTTAGGGCTCTGACTTCTGCACTTGGACGCAGTTCATTCTCCGCATTCCTGCGTCCCCCGGGAGGCGTGGTGGGACACGTCCAAACCCGTCCACTGTGCAATCATCCAGAACCGAATTAAGTGTCAAACACTATGGGCCGGAATAATACTATAGGGATGCAGTATTGCTATAGGGGAGCCAACGTTTTGAAGAGCCACCAATCTTGCGTTTTGAAAAAAGAATTGTAATCCTAAAAACGTTTAGGTCCGTGGTTTTGGTGTTGCTCATGGGCAACTGACTGTTAAAGTGTTAACATAAAATACGGAAACAAAAGCATTTCTGTATGCCTATTGAATAAGACATTTCCATTAACTGCAGACATAAAGGTTGATTTAGGTCAGATAAGGTCATTCGTATAATTGGACCAAGTAGGAACATATCATAATGGTTCCTCGGGGAAATTCAACATCTTTGCATTGCATTTTTATATTCACGTGGTTAACACCCCAAGCGGAGCCAAGAAACCCACCATTGCGACTTTTCTGACTTCCTTCTTTCCAGACCAAAAATATGAAATCCGCCTTGCTCTCAGTTGCAGTTTCCTAATCCACGCAGTGTCCTTTCTCTCTGCAGAACTCTGAAGTCATCCCCATGCGTTGTGCCTTCGTTACTCTTTCTTCCAACCCGTCTCCACAACAACAACAACAAAAAACGATAGTTATAGTGAAGTTATTTCCAAGTGGACACCAACTTCTCCAACTCCACTCTTCGCGTCCCACTTCAGACCTCAGGGAGAAGGGTGAGTCCGCTTCCTGAGCGCAACAGCGGCGTGTGTGGACAGGTAAGGGACAAGCCCGCGGGGATTGTGGGTAGGGAAGTCTCCATGCAGACCCTGCTGCAAGAACTACAATATTACTACAACTTCAAACCCTCCACAATATTACGTTTGTTAATTCGACTGCGTCACCTTTGCCCGGACTTTGCAGTAGTCTGACTTGTTCAGCGGGCCTCTTCACTTTTATTTTGTCTTGAGCAAACCGTATTTTATGAAAACACACAATCGAAATAAACTAAAAGCGTTGTGTGTCTAAGATTTGTGTAGGATGTCATTTAAGTATAGTATAAGTCGGAGGGGGAAATGTTGCTTATTGATGCTGCAGGTAGACATGGAGATTGAACCCAGAACCTTTTTAATCGCGCAGGAGGCTCAAACGTGGAGATGCACGTGACCTAACTAGTTAGTCATTTAGCAGACCCTTACGGTGAGGCATCTTGTCCAGGAGTCCTACAGGTTGACTGTGGACATCGGGAATCGAACCTCCTATTCACTACATTGGTAGGTTCCAGTCCCTTTCTGACCGTGTCCCCGTTTCTAGGCCTGGTAAATAGTTCCCACCCCGTGTTGTTGTGCACCTGCTTCCCCACACCGTGCCAGTCTGATCAGAGGCAGTCTGCTAGCGACTAGGAATGTCTGTCCGTGCCCACAGGGCCTTTATGAAGTCATCGTTTATTCAAACAATAACTCATTTAACTTCAAATGTATAATCCCATATCTAAAGCTTAGCCCACGCGGATGTCCGGCCACCCCTAGTGGGGTCCCGACCCACAGGGTGGGGAAACTGTTCCTACCCTTGCTGGCCTTCTCTCAATTAGCGAAGGCAGAGAAGAAATCAGCAGGAGACAGAGCGGCCTGTCACTCAGGGAAGCGGACTCCGCCGGGAAGTCTAAGCAAAGCTCAAACCAGACGAAACCTCTTCGGTGTATCGTTCGGCACCCGGGCACACGGACCCCCCCCCAAGTGCTATAAAAGATCAAATTGAATTGAATTACACTATTCCCCCCCCCCCATACATCCATACTTGGGTCCCGTGATGGAAGACACGGCAGTGGAGTGAGCAGGCAGACAGCAACATGTCATTTTATTGTACAAACAAAACGTTCAGAGTTAGTGATGTGAGTGGGGGAGTCGGTCACATGGTACAGCTGGTCCTTAAAAACAACAACACAAAGCTTTAAAAGGGAAAAGACCCGAGGGAATGAAGACCACTGCGGTCTGACGGGAGTGCCCTCGCACTCCTCCTCGTTCTCCTCATTCTCCTCGCTCTCCTCCTTGTTCTCCTCCGGTCTTACATCTTTCCCGGCCGCCATCTTTTGGTTTGATCGTTCTTCTTGCATTGAAGAGATTTCATGTTTGGAAAAACACGCAAAATAACAAAATCAAAGACATAGGTCTCTTTGATTCGTTGAAATGTTGAAACAAAACAAAAACACAGAACATTTAAAACTGGGGTTTGGTCTGAGGCTGGCAATGTCAAATTCTCCAACATTCTGTCATCATCTACCCAAAGATACCCAGGTGAGGATAGGGGGAGGGTTCCCGTGGAAACAGAGGAGACAGCGGTTGGGAAGTGACATCAAGAGATTTTGTCCACAGGGAGTCTTGTCCTCAAACTGTGTGTGTGTGCGTCTGCTTTTTTTGGGGGGGAGGGGGGAAGGGACCTTTGGGTTGACATCCGCCAATCAAACGCTAGTGTTTCTCTCTTCGTCCAGCCTCAGTGGTCAAGCATCCGTCTCCTGTAGCTTAGTGACTGTGTGGTTGAGTTGGGCCAACGTTAGGACAGGGTTTATCAGCCGGACACGCTGGGGTCAGGGAGCTTCTACGCCATGAGACGCACAACACAAACACAACGAAAACAAACCAACAAACAAGGGGTTTCTAGTGAGGAGCCCCGTCTCCCAGTGAGCCTCCTTCCATCGTAAGTCTGCGAAACGAACCGAAACACACCCTGGACCAAACAGGGTTCCATCAGGAAGTCTCTCTCTCTCTCTATGACTGTCTCTCTCTCTCTCGCGCCGTCTCTGGTCAGGTGACGTCCGCAATAGGTGTGTGTGTGTGTGTGTGTGTGTGTGTGTGTGTGTGTGTGTGTGTGTGTGTGTGTGTGTGTGTGTGTGGTGGGGGGGGGGGGGGGGGGGGGGGGGGGGGGGAGGTCACATGATGCCATTGGTGAAGTACTGGAAGCCGTCGTAGAGCTTGGTGGTGATGGAGCGCATGGAGCCCTCCACCATCTGCTCCACCAGCACCTGCAGCTGCTCCTCCGTCAGGGACATGTGGAAGCGCTCCTTCAGGCCCCGGATGGTCCCGGAGCCGTGGAAACACGGCAGGTGGGAGCCTGGGGGGGGGGGGGGGGGGGGGGGGGGTGAGGAGGCGAGATGGGAGACAAACAGGAAGTCGTTTTAGAGTTTGAAGTCACGGAGCACCGAGGCATTTATACACGGTGAGGTTTATTCTTTATGCATCATGATGACATCATGACGACATCATGACGACATCATGACAGGACGAGGGGAGGGGGGCGTTGCTACGCCAGAGGGGTTGTTGTCAAGGAGGAAGGGGTGTGGACAGGGAGGAAGGGGTGTGGTCAGGGAGGAAGAGGTGTGGTCAGGGAGGAAGGGGTGTGGACAGGGAGGAAGGGGTGTGGTCAGGGAGGAAGAGGTGTGGACAGAGAGGAAGAGGTGTGGTCAGGGAGGAAGGGGTGTGGTCAGGGAGGAAGGGGTGTGGTCAGGGAGGAAGGGGTGTGGTCAGGGAGGAAGGGGTGTGGTCAGGGAGGAAGGGCTGTCGTCAGGGAGGAAGGGGTGTGGTCAGGGAGGAAGGGGTGTGGTCAGGAGGGTATAAGAGTAGGGAGGCTCACCCTGCTGCATGATCTCCACTATGGCGATGACCTTGTCCATGTGCTTCCTGGCTGCTATGAGGCCCTGCAGCATCAGCATCTTGTAGTAGTTAAACATGTCTCTGTCCTGACCGCCCATCACCTGGCAACACACACAACACACCTGTTACACCTCACACATGCGCGCACACACACACCTGTTACACCTGACACATGCGCGCACACACACACACACACACATGTATACACACACACACAACACACCTGACACATGCGCACACACACACACACGTATACACACACACACAACACACCTGTTACACCTGACACA
Source organism: Lota lota (assembly GCA_026745465.1). Lineage (NCBI taxonomy): Eukaryota > Metazoa > Chordata > Actinopteri > Gadiformes > Lotidae > Lota > Lota lota. The sequence continues at coordinate 182,528 of JACYXH010000384.1, read as the reverse complement.
TGCGCACACACACACAACACACCTGTTACACCTGACACACACACACACCTGTTACACCTGGCACACACACAAACACACCCGTTACACCTCACACACACACACACACACACACACAAACACACCTGTTACACCTCACACAACATGTACATACACACAACACTATTAGAACAATCTATGACCCCCCACTAGGAACATTCAGGGGCCCCTGTTTAACCCCCCAGGGGGGAGAATGATTAGTCATTACCAGCCCTTTAATAAAAAACATCAAATATAGCCATTTGTGACATCGCATGTGGGAATGTCCACCGAGATACAGGATGCCTAGAATGGCTCGAGTTTGAAACGCCTAATCAACCAGGGGGTAAAATAGGGCCCCTTTAAATAAGTCTGTGGTAAGGAGGGGCGTGGCTTAGCGCCGGCTGCAGTCAGAAGGGGCGGAGCGGCTCAATTGGGGCCACAGACGCAGCTGTAGGGGATGAGCGCGATTAGGTAACTATTAAAAAGACTGACGTGTGTTGTGCTCTGCCCACAGTGAGGTCGGGACCAAACAGGCGGACGACCGAACACAGCAGCCGAGAAGGCTCAGCCAGCACGCCTCCAGGTCTAAGGATAAGCGTTGACTTTTTGTTTGTTTGAGAGAAGCAATAAAATATACGTTTTGCTTCCGGACTTGTGTTATATTGTGTCCTTACCCTGGTCGGTAGCCGAGAGAGCGCTACAGTGGTGCCTGAACAGGGACCACTGTAGCGCTCTCTCGGCTCTCTTGTGTTGAAGGTGCGGAGAGTGGAAGGTGTGCTGGTTGAGCTGGTTCGGGGGCCACTTGAGACTGCAGTGTTAATGTAACCGGACCCATCCTGGAGCCAGATCACACAGAGGGCCCCTCCCACCACTCACATCCACAAACTCCGAGGTGAGCTTGAAGGCGGACGTCTCGAAGCCCAGGTTCTTGGGTGAACTTGATAGGATGAAACCGAAGTCAATGTGGATGATGTGTCCCTCGGCGTCCAATAGGATGTTTCCATTGTGCCTGGGGAGGCAGACGGGGGTGGGGGTTGAAGTATTAAAGTTAGATCTGTGAAGGAGGCTTCACACAAAAGGCTACATTGCAAACGGAAAAAGAAAACCACGAGAGGACGGACAGGGGGCAAACAGGAGCTGTGTGAACTCATAATCACTCCAACTTCAATCAAACTTTATATACACAGCGGAGACGACGTTGTTACAATAGCAATCAATGGTGCAGAAATGCGTAAATAAATCAATACATATAGTAAGAACTCAGACATTTGATTTAAAAAAAAAGATGACACACTTATTAATTAGAATAAACGTAGCGTTGTCAATTAATTTGCGAAGCAGTTTTTGTCATATTTGTTGAAATTCACTTTACATGCCAACAGCAATCAATACATCTGTCTGTCTGTCCACCTATCCGGCTACCTGCGTGCACTCTGCCCGTGCACTCTGCCCGTGCACTCTGCCCGTGCACTCTGCCCGTGCACTCTGCCCGTGCACTCTGCCCTATTGTGTGCTAGTCCCATGTTTTGGGGGAGTGGCTTTGGAGGGAGGCCCAAAGATACGGGTGGAATTTCTTCAGCTGGATACTTTCCCAATCTAGCTCAGTCTGGCTGGTTCCTGCACATCGCCTAGCCTGGCTTTAAACCCAAATCCAAAGCGACGCCCACCTGTCCTTGACCTGCAGCAGGTAGCAGATGAGGCTGTAGCCGGCGCAGCTCTGGACGAAGTTCCTCTGGGCGGACAGGAAGGCCTCGGTGGTGGGGCAGCCGTGCTCCTGCAGGAAGTAGTCCAGCAGGGACAGCTGGCTGTGCTTCTTCACCTGGTGGATGGACACCGCGTTCACCACCGGCTCGATCATGCCGCTGTCCGACGACAGCACCAGGATCTTGTAGGGCTTGATCCACAGGGGCACCCGCTCCATCTCCCACACGCACTGCAGGCGTCGGGGTCAAGGGTCAAGGGTCAAGGGTCAAGGGTCAAGGGGATTGTTCTGCTTAGCGCCGCATCGCCGTTTGATTCACCCGTCTCTTATTTTGTCGTTTACACACTGGGACTTTAAGAACGCAAAAGAAGGCGAATGTGTCGGCATTGCAACCGTTACTTCCCGTTGTTCTGAACCGCAGCGTGCTACGCGGAGGGGTCAAAGGTCGAGATTACCTGTAGCTGCTGGAGGACCTGGTAGGCCAGGAGCTCCTGTCTCAGGTCGTCTCCGCACTTGACGATGACGGACAGCAGCCTCCAGTGGGGCAGGTGACCGTAAGGGGAGCCCTCTCGGATCCGTCTGCACCAACAGCCACAGGGTCAGGGGGGAGGGTCAGGGGGGAAGGGTCAGGGGGGAAGGGTCAGGGGGGAGGGTCAGGGGGGAAGGGTCAGGGGGGAGGGTCAGGGGCGAGGGTCAGGGGCGAGGGTCAGGGGGAAGGGTCAAGGGGAAGGGTCAGGGGGGAGGGTCAGGGGGGAGGGTCAGGGGGAAGGGTCAAGGGGAAGGGTCAGGGGGGAGGGTCAGGGGGGAGGTTCGGGGGGAAGGGTCAGGGGGGAGGGTCGGGGGGGGAGGTTCGGGGGGGGTCAGGGGGGAGGGTCAGGGGCGAGGGTCAGGGGGAAGGGTCAGGGGTCAGGGTCAACGCTCAGCGACCAATGAGCAGAGTCCACATTGTAGAGCGGCCACGAGTTCAAGCTCAGTGCCGCACTGCGTTGTCACGGCGACGTGAGACGCGGACACGTGTAAGTAAGTGGACAGAAGGACAGAATAGGCGCGGGCGGTATCACGGCATTACGTTATACCAGGGAATCAAGAAACACCGTCAAAAATACAGACCTCTTTCTATTCAACATCTTATGAATAATCTTTCATCATGTTGAAATATGTTTTATCCAAGTTTTGAAGCAGGATAGATAAATAAATACTGCAAAGTAATGTCTTCGCCCAAGCCTAGGACAGAGTTCAACCGTGTTTCATCTATTTAAATTGTATTTGTTTGATCTGTTCCCTTGTGTTGTCGCGGTGGGGCTGAACCTCCAGCCTCTCACCACCAGAGGGCAGCACCACTCACCTGACTTTCTCCTCCCAGGGCTCTTTGAGGGCCACGGCCGAGGGGTCCTCGGGGTCCCTCTTGAAGGTGGTGGGGGTGTGAGCCAGCTGCTCCGAGAGACGCCGCCTGCACGGGGAGAGGGGATGGACACCCAAGGTTATTAGGGTCACCGATTCCACTAAACAGCAGCTAGAGTCACGAAGGCTGCATTCCATTAATCATTCCATTGCGACTCTGCTCGCCCCTCGTTTCCTACACCTCCAGATGTTATCCTGGCTTGGCGTTTTATCCACTTACCTGATACATATTAAGTGGGCGAAGTGGCTTTGACATTATTATTACACTTCAGTGGATATACGTCATGAGTGTGTTTATCGTCTGTGTGTATGATGAGTGAGTGAGTGAGTGTGTCTGTGTGTCTGTGGAGTGAGTGAGTGAGTGAGTGAGTCTGTGTGTATGTAGAGTGAGTGAGTGAGCGAGCGAGCGAGTGAGTCTGTGTGTCTGTGGAGCGAGTGAGTGAGTGAGTGAGTGAGTGTGTCTGTGGAGTGAGTGAGTGAGTGTGTCTGTGTGTCTGTGGAGTGAGTGAGTGAGCGAGCGAGCGAGTGAGTCTGTGTGTCTGTGGAGCGAGTGAGTGAGTGAGTGAGTGAGTGTGTCTGTGGAGTGAGTGAGTGAGTGTGTCTGTGTGTCTGTGGAGTGAGTGAGTGAGCGAGCGAGCGAGTGAGTGAGTCTGTGTGTCTGTGGAGCGAGTGAGTGAGTGAGTGAGTGAGTGAGTGAGTGAGTGAGTGTGTCTGTGGAGTGAGTGAGTGAGTGTGTCTGTGTGTCTGTGGAGTGAGTGAGTGAGTGAGTGAGCGAGTGAGTGAGTCTGTGTGTATGTAGAGTGAGTGAGTGAGCGAGCGAGCGAGTGAGTCTGTGTGTCTGTGGAGCGAGTGAGTGAGTGAGTGAGTGAGTGTGTCTGTGGAGTGAGTGAGTGAGTGTGTCTGTGTGTCTGTGGAGTGAGTGAGTGAGCGAGCGAGCGAGTGAGTGAGTCTGTGTGTCTGTGGAGCGAGTGAGTGTGTGTCTGTGGAGCGAGTGAGCGAGTGAGTGAGTGAGTGAGCGAGCGTCTGTGTGTATGTGGAGTGAGTGAGTGAGTGAGTGAGTGAGTGAGTGAGTACCTGATGTCTCCAGCAGCGATGAAGACGGGCTCTTTGCTCTCCAGGCTGGTGATGCTGTCCACGGAGAACTGGCTGATGTTGTCACAGCTGTTGGTATGCACATCTGGCAGCTGGACAGAGGGGGCAGATGTGAAAACGTGTTACTATAGCTACGTAGATGTATGGATTTCTAAAATCCCTCCATCGTTCCATCTCTCTCTGTCACTTCTCCATCATTCACTCTTTCCCCATCTCCTCGCCATCATCCCTTCATCATTCTGCCCCTCACTTCATCATCCAGTCGTCCCCGGTTACCTCTCCATCCTCATCATCCCCTTCATCCTTCAACCTCCACCTCTCCCAGACCACCTCACCCCATCACCTCTGCCCCCCACCTCGACCTCCCCCCAGATCACCAACACCTCCCCACCACCCTCAACCTCCACCCCCCTAAACCACCTCGCCCCATCACCTCCGTCCTCCCCCCGCCTTCCCCTTACCTCCACCTCGGTTCCCCCACCTCACCTCCACCTGCAGCTCCCCCCACCCTCACCTCCACCTCTCCATCCAGACCACCGCTTCAACCTTCACCTCCCCCCAGACCACCTCCACCTGCAGCTCCCCCCACCCTCACCCTCACCTCCACCTCTCCATCCAGACCACCGCTTCAACCTTCACCTCCCCCCAGACCACCTCCACCTGCAGCTCCCCCCACCCTCACCCTCACCTCCACCTCTCCATCCAGACCATCGCTTCAACCTTCACCTCCCCCCAGACCACCTCCACCCCCCCGTCTCACCTCCACCTGCAGCTCCCCCCGCCCCCACCCTCACCTCCACCTCTCCATCCAGACCACCGCTTCAACCTTCACCTCCCCCCAGACCCCCCCCCGCCCCCGCCTCACCTCCACCTGCAGCTCCCCCCACCTCACCTCCACCTCTCCATCCAGACCACCGCTTCAACCTTCACCTCCCCCCAGACCACCTCCACCTGCAGCTCCCCCCACCCTCACCCTCACCTCCACCTCTCCATCCAGACCACCGCTTCAACCTTCACCTCCCCCCAGACCCCCCCGCCCCTGCCTCACCTCCACCTGCAGCTCCCCCCACCCTCACCCTCACCTCCACCTCTCCATCCAGACCACCGCTTCAACCTTCACCTCCCCCCAGACCCCCCCCGCCCCCTGCCTCACCTCCACCTGCAGCTCCCCCCACCCTCACCTCCACCTCTCCATCCAGACCATCGCTTCAACCTTCACCTCCCCCCAGACCCCCCCCGCCCCCCGCCTCACCTCCACCTGCAGCTCCCCCCACCCTCACCTCCACCTCTCCATCCAGACCACCGCTTCAACCTTCACCTCCCCCCAGACCCCCCCCGCCCCCTGCCTCACCTCCACCTGCAGCTCCCCCCACCCTCACCTCCACCTCTCCATCCAGACCACCGCTTCAACCTTCACCTGCCCCCAGACCCCCCCCGCCCCCGCCTCACCTCCACCTGCAGCTCCCCCATGTCGTCCACGGACCAGGCCTCGTCGTCGTTGTCGTAGTTGGGGACGGTGGCGTAGCTGGCGGTGCGTTGCTCCGTCGTCATGCCGCAGTTGGGCAGGTTCTCCACCGAGCGCGTGCTGCGGATCCGGGTCTCCGGGATCCGCGCGGGAACGTTGGACGTCTCGAAGTTCTCGCACTCCAGCACCTCCACGTAGATGAGGTAGGGCGCCTGGAGGACGGGACACGTTAGCCGCACCGGTCGGGAGGACGGGACACGTTAGCCGTCCCGGTCGAGTCCCGGTCGGGAGGACGGGACACGTTAGCCGTCCCGGTAGGGAGGACGGGACACGTTAGCCGCACCGGTCGAGTCCCGGTCGGGAGGACGGGACACGTTAGCCGTCCCGGTCGGGAGGACGGGACACGTTAGCCGTCCCGGTCGGGAGGACGGGACACGTTAGCCGTCCCGGTCGAGTCCCGGTCGGGAGGACGGGACACGTTAGCCGTCCCGGTCGAGTCCCGGTAGGGAGGACGGGACACGTTAGCCGCACCGGTCGAGTCCCGGTATTGGCGGATCGTCACGTGATGACGATCCGCCAATAACTCTTTTGGATCAGCTTATTTTCTTTACTGCATTGGTATGCTACATTTATGTTTACTGATTTATTGTGTAAATACTAGGTGCATATATAGAGCTAGTAGTGGAGTCCCCACCCCTTACATTCGCTGGCTGGTTCCCAATGTACCTTTACCCAAATCAAAAATGTCCCCTTTAATGAGGATATAACGCTTTTAACGTTGGCGTGTATGTGATAGGAGGTGCATCACATACACAGCGATGTCTCCACTGAAGTTGTAACGTTATTTACCACGTCGAATCTTTATAAAGAAATGTGCCAGCAGCTGCTCACGGTCAACGCTGCACGGACGACCCATACTCTATAACGGAGTTACCACAGCCCTTCTCTTATCTGATCTGCCTGACCTTTTGTCCTTTCCCATTTTGAGAGATGGTTTCCAGTCACGGACTGGTTCAACACGATCTGAAGTCGCAGCAGCAAGCTCTCTTTTTTCCCTCTGTGGCGGCTGCGACTCTGATTGTATGATTCGATTGTTCTCAGCACCCCTTGTAAATCTCTTGGGATTAGGGATGAAAGCGTAGTCTGCTCAATGGAATGAGGGAAGTCGACTTGCCTTTGTTAAACAATGGCCCAGCAAGCAAGGGTTGTAAGGAAATAAAACAACAGATTGCGTTGCTAGACCATATGATCTGATTTGCAAACAAGCACAATCACAAGCATGATATCGCGATTAGTCAAGCAAATACAGATCACAGACAAACCGCAGACATGACTAACCCAACATGATAGTCACAGTGTGGCGGAACAACCTGATCTCACATTACCACCATATATTCTACACTAAATTACCCAGCTGCGTTTTAATGACTACTACATGGACATTGCAGTGGCCTGTCAATGTGCCCTAGTGCACATTGACAGGGCCCCGTCTACCCAGGACCCTATCTTGTGATAACGCATAGCCAATAACATCCAAGGCCCTAGCAGATGACCCTCACTCCTCCACACACAAGTAACTCCTCGTTCCCACGGATAAATCCCGTAACAATGCTCCCGTTATCATCCTATGACCTCCCTTAGGGCTTTCTGAGATACTTCTCTGGTTCCCTCAGAAACCTTTATTAGATTCTTCCAAAATCCTTATTATTCCTCAGTCAGTCAGTCAGGATGACGGCTGGTTTAAGCAGCCTCACCCGGCCCGAGTCAGACTGATTGGACTCCGGGGCTGGGTGAGGTTGCACACCTGTTGCACATTGATTGCTCAATGTGCACAGATTAAACCAGCCATCACCGCACACACTGTGAGAGAGAGAGAGAGAGAGAGAGAGAGAGAGAGAGAGAGAGAGAGAGAGAGAGAGAGAGAGAGAGAGAGAGAGAGAGAGAGAGAGAGAGAGAGAGAGAGAGAGAGAGAGAGAGAGAGAGAGAGAGAGAGAGAGAGAGAGAGAGAGAGAGAGAGCTCCTGCACGGCAACATGGAGCGCCGGTTCCTCTACCATTGTCTGCATGCCTTACAATAAATGCGTGTGTGCTTGTACACGTCCTACCTTGTCCTTGGAGTTGAGCACCACGGCCTGGGAGTGCGGCACGCGAACAACGTGGTGGTCGAAGGGGGCGGTGGGCAGCCAGACGCGGGCCGGCAGCTTGTGGTTGAGCAGGGACAGCTCCGAGATCAGACGCTGGGTCTTCTGCTCCTTGGTGGGCAGCGTGGCCAGACGCTTGCCGATGCCCATCAGGGACTTGATGAACTCTCTCTGGGGAGTCAGACGCACGGTCTGGGGGGGAGCGCCATGGATGGATGGAACATATATGGACGAATGAATGGATGAATGGGTGGATGATGGAACACAGATGGATGAATGAATGGGTGGGCGGATGGACAGAGCGATGGATGGATGAATGGGTGGGTGGGTGGATGGACAGAGCGATGGATGATGAATGGGTGGGTGGGTGGGTGGGTGGATGGACAGAGCGATGGATGGATGATGGGTGGGTGGGTGGGATGGACAGAGCGATGGATGATGAATGGGTGGGTGGGTGGGTGGATGGACAGAGCGATGGATGAATGAATGGGTGGGTGGGTGGGTGGGTGGATGGACAGAGCGATGGATGGATGAATGGGTGGGTGGGTGGATGGACAGAGCGATGGATGGATGGATGGATGGATGGATGAATGGGTGGGTGGGTGGGTGGGTGGACAGAGCGATGGATGGATGGATGAATGGGTGGGTGGGTGGGTGGATGGACAGAGCGATGGATGGATGGATGGATGGATGGGTTGATGAATGGGTGGGTGGGTGGACAGAGCGATGGATGGATGGGTGGGTGGGTGGGTGGGACGGAGGTTGAATGGATTGATGGCAGGCGGGGAACAGAGACCAACACAAGAGAAGAACAGCAGTTAGTACTGAACAGCCGTATGGTTCGTTGAATTCTACAAACGCTCAGGAGAACGATCGTGGAATCATCCGGTAAACGGGAAACCTTGTCACACAAAGCGAGAGGAAAACCAAGATGGGTGAACGCGTTCAGTTGGTGTTCTTCTAAGGGGCGACACTGTGTTAAGATTGGATGTCAAGGGAAGAGAGAGAGAGAGCGGGGGGTGGGGGGGGAATAAGAACAGAACCACGAGCAAGCCCCTAATCAGATCGAAACCCCAAACCAGAACCTGATCAGTCAGCGGGTGAGTCCAGAGAATCCATCAGAGCCAAGGGTTCAGAGCCATGCCTGGCACCGAACCTGCACTCGCTCCCGCTCCCGCTCCCCTCGACCCAAACAAAACCTGGTCGCCATAGACAGACAGCTCATCATTTGTTTTCCCAGAATGCACCAGGAAGAGCCAGATGGAATCAGAGGATGAACTTACTGGACCCTTCTTAGACTCAGACTCAAACTCAAAGTCAAGACTGTCATAGCTGGAGGCGCTGTCCAGGGAAAGGGTCTAGAGGTCAAAAGGTCAAGTCAGGTCATAGGTGATGAATAATAACATTGTTGTGGTCCATTTAGTCTGAAAACAATCCCTCGGTGTTACCGTTTGTTTAGTAAAATAGTGAAGTGTTTCTATCATTCTAGTGACGGTGAATCTGAGGTCGTTCAGAGATGGAGCAGGTCAGATAGTCACAACAGAACGAAACTTGAAGTAACCACACATTCACGGAGAGACATGATCTCGTCTAAATCTTTCCAAAACCAGGAGGTAGAAGGCATGACGTGGTAATGTGTAACTACCAACTAAAAACACACATTTGACCCTCATACAGAAAGCAAACCGTAAATTCATAGACCTTTTGTCCATTGTCTGTGAGGACTGCAGAGCATACCAATGCATTATCATACGTAGCTGTGCTCCATACCCACACTGCTATCTGAAAGGGCTAGAAGATGAGAGACCTCCTGCTGCTATCTAAAAGGTCCAGAAGATGATGAACCCCCATACCTCCTCCTGGTTGCTATCTAAAGGTCTAGATGATGATGAACCCCCATACCTCCTCCTGGTTGCTATCTAAAGGTCCAGAAGATGATGAACCCCCATACCTCCTCCTGGTTGCTATCTAAAGGTCTAGATGATGATGAACCCCCATACCTCCTCCTGGTTGCTATCTAAAGGTCTAGATGATGAACCCCCATACCTCCTCCTGGTTGCTATCTAAAAGGTCTAGATGATGATGAACCCCCATACCTCCTCCTGGTTGCTATCTAAAGGTCTAGATGATGATGAACCCCCATACCTCCTCCTGGTTGCTATCTAAAGGTCTAGATGATGAACCCCCATACCTCCTCCTGGTTGCTATCTAAAGGTCTAGAAGATGATGAACCCCCATACCTCCTCCTGGTTGCTCTCCACCTTGGGGTTGCTGGAGGTCCTCTTCAGGTTGTTGCTGAGGCTCACGCTGACGGTGGCGTCCGACTTGGAGCGCTGGTGGGTGCGCTTGGAGGGGGACAGGCTGTGCTCGCCCCCCAGGGCCCCCGACGCCGCCGCCGCCGCCCCGCGGAGGGGGTTGGAGGCGTTGGCCGAGGGGCAGAACAGGGAGAGGGTGGGGGGGTCCCGCCGCACCCGGGCCCCGGCTGGCTTCAGCTCGTCGGAGAGGATGAGCTTGCGGAGCTTGGTGCCCCGAGAGTGTCTCTGGGTGGAGATGTGCATGTCCGAGGAGTAGGCGCCCAGGAGCCAGGCACACTGCAAGGAGAAGGAGATGCTCTGCCGACAGCGATGAACCTGCAACCCAACACAGAAGCGGGCCGCGTTGAGCACCGGGAAGACAAGACAGGACGACAAGACCGAGGCGCTCAGCTGCTCGGCTACCGGTCCACGGGTACCAAGTTCAATCCCCAGCGTCTGCGGTCTACCCGTAGGCATCCTTCCGTAAGACGCCTGACCCCTTTTGGTTCCTTATCGACATGGATCTGAGTTCACTGGGAGTCGATGTGGATTCAAGTTGTCTGGGAATGAAGACACTTAAATAGTAGCAAACACTAAATATTAAGACGGCACACATTGGCAGATTCACACAAGCACGTGTGAATCACGTGTGACACACACGGGCCTGTTTGATGAACGTTTTAAAACAAACACCTTCAGTGGTGCCAGGGCGAAGACTATTATGGTTACAACAACATTGCATGCTTTAATCCCATGTGACAGCAGCTATTTGGCTCAGTGAGGACATTTAGGCACTGGAATTATTCATGCAGTGAGCCTTTGTTTGTGGGCCCTTGCAAATAGTACAACTGCCTTGTATGTGCCTCTAAAGGACACCAGCTAAATTAGCGCGTGACATTTTACTTGTTTCCTCATGTCCTCATAGTTAAAAAAAAAGAAGAAATATCATAAAAGCTGAAGGGTGACTCCAATTGCGGTTGACTTTTCTTCCAACCGTTTTATGTATTCTTCATTCAATAGGCTAGCCCGCTAACGTTAGCTCAGCGAACCGCCCGATACGGAAGCCGCCCCCCCCCCCCCCCACTTCCCGTTTCCTGTGACCCACCACGTAGGGCTTGATGGCGTCGCCCACGTCCTCGTCCATGTGGACGTACATGTTGAGCAGCTGGGGCAGGTAGAAGTCCACGTCGTCGTGCCGGAAGCTGAACAGCCGGTTGCCGATGTAGGCCTGCACGCCGGGCTCCTTGGAGTTGTGCAGGTAGGAGATCGCCATGGAGACGTCGAACAGCTTGGACTCAAACAGCCGCAGCAGCCACGACTGCTTGGACGGGTTGTGGCGCTGGCGCCGCCGGGCGCTCTTCGCCGAGGAGGGGTCGTCCTCCTCCCGGATCGCGGGGGATTTGACCCCGACGCCGCAGACGCCGCCGCCGCCGGCGGATCCGGGGCCGCCGTTAGCAAGGCCCTGCTCTGCTGTGGTGGTGGTGGTGGTGTGGTCCATCTCTTCAGGGCCCTCCTCCACCCCCTGCTGCTGCTTCACCTTCAGCAGCACCTCCTGACACGCCCGCTTGGCCATCTCGGGGTCGATGACCAGGGTGAGCTCCCCCATGCCCTCCGAGATGACACCCAGGGCCGGGCTGGAGGCCCCGGGGCCCTCGCTCGGGCTGGGGCTCCGTCTCTGGCTGGGGTGATGCGGACCCGAGGAAGGGGTGGAGGGCAGGGAGAGCGACGGGGAGGAGGTGATGGAGATAGATGGGGAAGGGGAGGGAGTGGGGGAGGGAGGGGAGTGCTGCTGGGGGGAGGGCTCTTCTGGGGGGGAGGGGGACAGCTCCAGCTCCGCGTCACCCATGGTGGATCCTGGGACGTCCCTCTCCTCACATGGACTGCGACACATGAAACCACACAGTTGCGTGATCAGCCATTTTGGAGACACCAAGACAAACTGACAACGTTGTGGCCTTTTTATCCTATCACGTGCCTGTCATGTTGTTTACTGTTTACTTGTTATCTCAAAGACATGTGTGAGAATACCTTATTATACTCATCTATTCAAATCATTATATATACTGTTATGTTAGAAATAGCCTCACAAATGGACGTCAAGCTCAAATCTGATTGAACGGGTCGTTTCCCTCTTTTTCCCCTTCTATGTTTCGACCAATCATGTTGCTGGAAGCGGGGAATCTGTAAGTGCGTAGTTGTAGACAAACTCCGCCAGCAAGTTATTATTATTATTATTTTATTTATAGTCAACTATAAATAAGGTGTCTGTAAAACGTTTCCAATCAACACCGTGTAGTCTGGCCAACGTAGAAATACACTTATTAAAATCCCCTTCTGAAAGCTTCATCCACCTGAGTCTTCGAAACAACACACACAACGTGGACTGCTGGATCCAAGACTATGTTAGAAAATACCCTGATTGTAGTTACCACGACAACAGCAAAAAACAACATGGTGACCTAATATTTTGGTAGTAATTGCTCCAGCATTTGAACTTGGGACTTTGTTCCACGGGTGGATAAGTCTATCAGCAGTTATGACATACATCTCTTGGGTCCATTACTTCCCAAAGAAGACATTACACCAGTCAGACAAGCAAGCACAAAAGGTCATTATCTACAGCATAAATAATCAACGGTCGATGGAATCAGCAACGACTCATTAGTTGGCCAGTGCCACTGTCACAGAAACCATCCAGCAAGGAGGCCCTTGTTGCTATGGAAACGTGCGGAGGGGATGTCAGTTTTCACAACATCATCCCTTGTTGTGAAAAAGTGTTACATCCTTTTTACCAGCACCGTCTCCTTCACCAAGTTGAAGAAGACACAGCGGTTTCTGTTTACAACGTGTGTCTTAATCAATACAATTAGCCTGATTCTATACAGGAAGACCTGTAATGGTCTAGCAGTAGAGTCTAGTAAATCATATAGACTGCTGCCCCACCGTCACACTATCAGAGCACAATTATACAGTCACACAAAAATGACTGTCAGATCACTATTACACACAATCAGATCACTATTAGCATACACGCACACATCCACCTTTTCTTTCAGCTCTGCTATCGGCGTCGCGCTCCGACACCCCGCTAATCCTAATGATCAGATTACTGATCACACACACAGAGACAGAGAGACAGAGACAGAGAGACACTAGGACTGTGGGGGAAGAAACAATGACAAAAAAGTGGGTCTACTCTCCATCTAACGGCACTCTGTGGCCCCCAGTGTGAGCGACCAACGCGTCCAGCTCCGCGCTCGTAAATGTCTGGACACCCGAATACCCCGCTTGACTCTCCACAACACGGGCGCGTCGTTATCACCGACTGTACATTAAAAGCATGGAGGCACCGCTGCAATAACTACAATAAATAACGACTGGGCCTAACCAGGGCGTTTGTACCTTAGTTACTTATTCAACCTGAGCTAAATGTGTATTTTGATACACCTTCGTTAAGTGGGACTTGCGTTTCCCGCTAGATACTGGTTTTATTAAGGTCCACTTTCAACGTTATCGTGCACAGGGGACGGCATGCACTGTTAATCCAACACAGATGAACAAATGACATAGATACATGTTGGGATACACAGAGCGCAAAGACAATAGAGATGCGCTGAGTGGCCTAGCGGCTAGCCGTCCGCCGAGCAGCCATTTAGCACACAAAGCTCCTCCGCGGCCGTGTATTCACGGTGAACTACAGCCATTCTGCGGGCTACATTAGGCCGCCGTAGCCCTTACACATCTCGTACGTGTACCTCGAAACCCAACTTTGAAACTTTTGCGGGGTAAGAAAGTAGCGGTGTGAAGCTAAACCCCCACCACCACCACCACCCCCCAACTGTTGCTAAGTTATCCGGCGGTTGGTTACTGAGCACCGCGCGAACGTCTTTGTGCTGAGCACGCGCCGCTACAGACCACCACGGACGCGGACCGTTCTTACCTTAGTAACGTTCAGCCTACGTTGGGTTATACGTGATCCGACTCCTCTTCTCCGTCTCATCGCCGACCCGTGTTTCCTGAGGGCAGGGGGGACAGGGGGGGGGACCGGGGGGGGGGGACGGGGGACGGGACGGGACGGGACGCGGCTGCCCGTGCACTGCCTGCATATAATTGGCAAAGGGAGTCTTGGTGCGAACCTCGCCATTATTCAGTCAACGTGTATGAATCAAAAAGGTAATCCGTGGGAATAGTGGTCGTGGAATTGCAAATAATCTTTTTGCTTTAAAACGTCACGAAAATTAAATATACGGTTGTTGTTTTTTTGCGGCCCGGCAACCGCGGTGTATTCTAAAAGAACTGCTTCACGATCATATCTTGGAAGTATAGTAATCAATTATTGATTATTGATGACTTATCACTGTGATACGTTTGCATGTTCTGCAACCAAACTATAGCTATCAGGGATCTAGGTGAAACATTTAGCGTTTCCAAAATGTTGTTTGTCACAGGCCGTTTGCTGTCGGACATTTTACACTTGTGTTTATTAAATATTGCCTCACTCATTGCCCCGTACCAATTCAATGTCATGGTATGAAGTAGGATCTAACAATATCTGCAAATGCATAATTGAAAAGCATTTTAACTCCGACGTCACCGAAAATAACATAAGAAGACCACACGGTGGCGCTGTAAATATACAATTTAATCATGGGAATAATTCCCTTGTGACACAGAACAGAGCAACGTTGAGATAATATATTCTTAGCAGGATTCAAAGTTTGGGGCGTACTCTTGAACCTACAACCTCTTAATTAGTCTAACATCCATAATCTTAAGTCAACCAAGCAAACAACAATAAAACAAATATATTGATGGATACGTTCACATTAGATTCGTTTATCTTTATTGTCTTAAGTGTTTACTGGTGTACACTGAAGTCTATAGAAAATCATGAGTTCATTATTTATTCTTGATTCAGCAAAACATGATTTGTGTTATAACATGATAATAACTGCTTTCGTTTGATGTCCCGTTCTTATTTCAGTCCAGGAAGATGCAGTGAGTGGTCAGTAATTTCCCTCCCAGGAGATGGCTGAAGTCTTCATCAAATCTTTGCCAAAGCCTGACATATCAAATACGTGTTGCAGAAAAATAAACAGAGCAAGCGTAATTGTAAAAGTGTTTAATCAAGACAGGTTTGGTGAGTGGGGTTGTGTCACATCCTAGAGCCATAAGTATTGGAACGTTTCATTAATTACCAGGAATCATTACCAGCGTTCTGAAATCATCAAAGCCAGGTAACCGTGGGGAAAAACATGGTACCAGGCTCTGTTCAAAAACATTTACAGTACCATTTATTAAATGTTTGTTATTATAAAGAATTATGTTTTTTTAATTATTAATTTTCTTGAAAGTATTACATTATTTCTCGTATACTGTGTACGTTATAAAGATGATGATGAAAGTCGAATCACAAACAACAGGATGAGAGGATGAACTACCAGGGAACCTCACAAGCTACAGTCACACTACATTCAACATGCTACTTCAGCAAGTGCTATCGAGGAAGCTTATGATGTGTTCAGCATTACTGGTCTTTAGTATCCTGTATAAACTAACAACATGAGTTATACGGTAAGCCCAATGTATGTATGTGTCAGTGTGTGTGTGTCCGACTCTGTATGGATATGGATATGAATAGGTACTGCATCTAGATCAAGATGTGTCATCTACAGCCAGATGTTGGGGGTCTACAGCCAGATGGTGTCATCTACAGCCAGATGTTGGGGGTCTACAGCCAGATGGTGTCATCTACAGCCAGATGCTGGGGGTCTACAGCCAGATGGTGTCATCTACAGCCAGATGCTGGGGGTCTACAGCCAGATGGTGTCATCTACAGCCAGATGCTGGGGGTCTACAGCCAGATGGTGTCATCTACAGCCAGATGCTGGGGGTCTACAGCCAGATGTCAGAGGTGCAGTCCCCCCCCGGGTAGCGCAGCTCGTGGGCCAGCACCGGGCCGTGGGGCTCCTTCCCGAAGTCCACCAGGAATTCCTTGTTGAGCGCCAGGCCCCCGCCCACAGTGTCCACGTCCAGCTGCATCATCGCGGAGCCCTCTCTGAAAGGAGCCACAACCACGGACGTGTCTGCGCTTTCGGGCTTCATTCGTGGGTTACCATTTTTGTCATTTGACAGGACGCTTTTATTTTTAGACCCATGTCGTTAAGGAGGAAACGGGGCCACCGGGAAGCCTACAGGCAGACCGCAGGCGATGCTGATGTTGGGGTTCCCTCGATATTAAAGCAGGTCACCCAACACCTGTCACTGTTTAGACACTTAGCCAATGCTTTTATCCAAAGGACTAACAGTGAGTATCAGACACATGCCATTAAGGAGCACTAGGGGATAGACAGTGAGTATCAGACACATGCCATTAAGAAGCACTAGGGGATAGACAGTGAGTATCAGACACATGCCATTAAGAAGCACTAGGGGGTAGACAGTGACTATCAGACACATGCCATTAAGAAGCACTAGGGGATAGACAGTGACTATCAGACACATGCCATTAAGGAGCACTAGGGGGTAGATAGTGACTATCAGATACATGCCATTAAGGAGCACTAGGGGATAGACAGTGAGTTCAGATACATGCCATTAAGGAGCACTAGGGGATAGACAGTGAGTTCAGATACATGCCATTAAGGAGCAGTTAGGGGTAGACAGTGAATTCAGAAACATCTGAACCCAGAGCTCCAGCCTGCGGGTTCTTACTTGAGCATGTTAGGGTAGAACTGCTTGTCCCAGCCGCTGTAGAGAGACGTGGTGACGTACAGCCTCTTGCCATCCAGGCTCAGCTGCAGCATCTGGGGAGCTCCCTGGATCCGCTTCCCCTGGGAGGGACACACGCACGCACGCACACGCACAAACACAACCAGAAACAAGCGCACACACACACACAAACGCACAACCACACACACACACACAACCAGAAACAAGCGCACACACACACACACACAAACGCACAACCACACACACACACACAACCAGAAACAAGCGCACACACACACACACACACAAACGCACAACCACACACAACCAGAAACAAGCACACACACACAACCAGAAACAAGCACACACACACATACATGTACACACACACAACCAGAAACAAGCACACACACGTCCACGTACAAACACACATACACACACACACACACACACACACGTGCACATATAAACACACACACACACACACCGATTCAACATTCCACCTAATTCCATACTAAACTTCTTAACACAACATAATTGTCACACCAATTAGGTTGAATCCTTCAATCAAGTTGATGAGGGTGCGTCGACACATGCATGTCAACGCACACCCAACCATGCAGGTCCACCAGCTTCTCATTCAGCCTCAGGTCATGGCAGACAGGGCAGACAGGGCAGACAGACATGGATGGGTTGTCCGAGCGGGTTGGGCTTACCTTGATGATGCAGGGGGGGGGCTGCGGCTGGTGCTCTGGGTCCTCCAGCACCCGCACGGCCCCGTCACTCAGGATGCTGCCCCCCATAAACGCCTGCGCTCACCGGATGATCAGCCAGGTAGATAGCAGACGGTCGGGCAGGCAGGCAGACAGAGAGAAAACCAGTCAGGTAGGCAGGCAGACAGAGAGAAAACCACTCAGGCAGACAGAGAGAAAACCAGTCAGGTAGGCAGGCAGACAGAGAGAAAACCAGTCAGGTAGGCAGGCAGACAGAGAGAAAACCAGTCAGGTAGGCAGGCAGACAGAGAGAAAACCAGTCAGGTAGGCAGGCAGACAGACAGAGAAAACCACTCAGGTAGGCAGGCAGAAAGAGAAAACCAGTCAGGTAGGCAGGCAGACAGAGAGAAAACCAGTCAGGCAGGCAGACAGAGAGAAAACCAGTCAGGTAGGCAGGCAGACAGAGAACACCAGTCAGGTAGGCAGGCAGACAGCGAGAAAACCAGTCAGGTAGGCAGGCAGACAGAGAAAACCACTCAGGTAGGCAGGCAGGCAGGCAGGCAGACAGAGAGAAAACCAGTCAGGCAGGCAGACAGAGAGAAAACCAGTCAGGTAGGCAGACAGAGAGAAAACCAGTCAGGTAGGCAGGCAGACAGAGAAAACCACTCAGGTAGGCAGGCAGACAGGAAGACAGAAAGGCAGACAGACCAACAAACAACGATTCAAAAATAGACAATGATGGAGACACACACACACACACACACACACACACACACACACACACACACACACACACACACACACACACACACACACACACACACACACACACACACACACACACAGTAATGGAAAATATATATGTTGTATGTTTTTCCCTATTTTCACATGTTCTTATCATGTTGTGATATCTAGCCCCACTGGATGTCTTCCTCCTTTGATGTAAGGACAACAGCCTTCTGGGGAGGGGGGGAAACTGTGTTAAAAGGCTCTGTGAAACTGTATTGTGGGCTCACTCTGCCAGAGGGGACTGATGTGTGCATACATTAGATCGATTATTTTCTACAACTATCGTGTGCTTTTATTGCATTCAGCAGTCTCATCTGCCCTATATGCAATACCTCATAAAGGAATTGCCCCGACAACATGCACATCCACACAGATATAGATATAGACACTAGATAGATATAGATAGATAGATGGAGAGACACTGACACACATCACACAAGAATAACAACGCACAGAGACAACTGTGTGTGTGTGTACAGATGTACAATATTAAAAACGCATTCCAGCCAATCATTGAAGAGCATACCTGGCCGACCATTCGCGGCGCGCTCCTGTCCGTGATGTCATACTGTCTGATGTCACCGTGCAGCCAGTTGCTTAAGTACAGGTAGCGGTCGTCCAGGGAGACGAGGATGTCCGTGATGAGACCTGCCGTGGCACACCGCAGCCAATCACAATGGCTTCTCTCCCGCACATGCCCAGACGCACCGCTTCAGAAGCGTGCCGCCGATGTCGGGGCGCGGCACCCGATCCCACGCCACCTCTGTGTTCACGCCCGACACAAGTTCTGAGGTTTCAGAGGGTTTCCCTCCACTTGCCAGAGTGTCTTATAAACGCTCGTTTTTTTTGGTGGACGAAGACGCAGTTTTGGTATTGCCGGAGAACACGCACGTGTTTATCTATATTATTCCATATTTATTGTATGCAAATGGTTGTATACAATTTCTGCAAGACTCTTGGCACACCGCTAGGGGTTGCCTGTGTACAACCGGTGGCAAGTGGACCGCGGTTTGGGTAGAGAGCACTATATACAATGTATATAGTACATAGACCATGTTTAGAGTACATGTGTAGAGTATGTATTCAGTAAAGAGAGCATGTTTAGTGTACATGTGCAGAGTATATGTATATAGTACATAGAGCATGTTTAGAGTATATGTGTAGAGTATATGTATATAGTACATAGAGCATGTTTAAAGTACATGTGTAGAGTATATGTATATAGTACATAGAGTATGTTTAGAGTACATGTGTAGAGTATATGTATATAGTACATAGAGCATGTTTAGAGTACATGTGTAGAGTATGTATTCAGTAAAGAGAGCGTGTGTAGAGTATGTATTCAGTAAAGACAGCGTGTGTAGAGTATGTATTCAGTGTTACACAGGGTGAACAACTCACTTGGCATCTCAGGAAGCACCCAGCCCTCCACCTTCTTACTGGGAACCTTGATCACCAACTCTGTCGCCCAGTCTCCCTTCTGGACACACACACACACACACACACACACACATACACAAACACACACAGACGGATACAAAGACCGACAGACACACACACACACACACACACACACACACACACACACACACACACACACACACACACACACACACACACACACACACACACACACACACACACACACACACACAAACACACAAATACAAATATTGCATGGTCTCCTTTCTGGAGTTCAAGTTGGGTTATTCTGGTTTAAACTTGGATCTACTGGATTCCACTGGGTTCTACTCGCATTTACTGGGTTCTACTGGGACCTGCTGGGATCCAGTGGGATCCACCGGGATCAACTTGCTTCTACCCGGGATCAACTAGATTATAATGTGTTCTACTGGGATCTACTGGCACGGTTCTGCTTGGTCCGCCTGAGTTCTATTGGGTTCTACTGCTCACCTGGATTCCACCTCGAGGCACTACTGGCTTATCCTGAGTTCTCCTGGGTTCTCCTGGGTTCTCCTGGGTCTCACCAGGTTCTGCGGGTCTCTACTGCTCCCCTACTGCTCACCTGGGTTTTGAAGAAGCGGTAGACGGTGGAGCCGAGGGCACAGCCCACGTATCCCTCCGCCGCGCTGGGCTCGTGGAGGAAGCGAACCTCCAGGGGAACGGCGCCCTCTGCGCCCAGGTCCAGGCTCTGGATCTTCTCGTGGCTGGTCCAGTCCCACACGTGGATGCTGGTTCCATATAGACCTGAGTAAACAAAGTGTTGGTTTACGCTCTGATTATAAACCTAAGACACCTGACCGTGTCCTCCATCATCCCCTTTCATCCCCACCGTCACATAGTCGACCTTATTCGTGCCGTGTGTACGTTTTCACCTCACTGTTGTTCATGTGATCAGCCGTCTGATTTCACAGCAAGACCGAAGCTAGCTGCTTCCCCAACCGATTGCATTCAGCGCAGAACGAGCTTGGAGGAACGAGAACGTTTGTTCCATTAGGGCCCGTCATTGCCATAATGAGGCTCACCAATTTCGCGTCCTGTCTCCTCAAAATGTAGACCTCGCGTGTGGAACCTTTAGGTGAAAGATTTGTATTTATTGTTTTACGGCATTCAGCGGACGCTTACAACCGTTCATGCACACACCGACGGTGGAGTCAGCCACGCAAGTCGACCTGTCGGGGGCAGTCAGGGGGCAGGCGTCTCGCTCAGGGACACCTCGACACTCACCTAGGAGGAGCCGGGGATCGAACCGGCAACCTTGCGGTTACAAGTCAACCCGCTCTACCTCCTGATCTACTGCTGAATGTCAGGGTAAGCGCAAGTAAGCGCAGCTAAAGCTTCAAACTAGCGCTCTTTATCCGCTGCCTATGAATCCGTAAACGTTAGAGGCAAGATGAAAAGCGCACAAGGCTCAAACTGACGACGAGACACTTAGAACAGCTTCTGTGTTTAATAAAGCAGGTAGGTTTGAGGTCGTGTCTTTCGCAGCCTAGAGCGTGTTTGCAAAATGAGCGAATGTATTGCGCACGGTATGAAGGAGAGTTTCTGTCTACGGTGTTCTGCTCTCAGTCCTCTGTGGGCGTGGCACTATGGCTACCTGCCACGCACGTAAACATGCGGCAATGTAGCGCTCCGGTGTAGCGTTCCGGTGTAGCGCTCCGGTGGCCGTGTGTCAAGAGTGCTTGTGCGGTGATCCGACTGTTGGGCTGTCCGCATCGTTTCCGAAAGACCAAAGTGCTGTTTCGCCATTGTTCCCCACCCAAAAGGAAGTCCTTTTGTCCAACGGTAACGGATCAAAGTGACGCCAGGGGCGACAGCCGCCACGCTCTGATCGTCCGGAACGCTGTCGCCCTTTTTAATACGACCGTCCCTCTGCCGCGCCTTACCTTTCCCTCCCTGCTAAATGTCCCCCTGAGTGTGGTGTGGAGCTCAGGGGGGGGGACGGGGGGACGGGGGGACGGGGGGACGGGGGGGGACGGGGGGGACGGGGGGGACGGGGGGACGGGGGGGACGTGGGGACGGGGGACGTGGGGACGGGGGGGGACGGGGGGGACGGGGGGACGGGGGGACGGGGACCCACCGTCCTTGACGTGCTGGATGTCGAAGCCGTTGCACAGGGCCTTGGGGGCCCCCCACTCGGTGCTGATCATCACGTTGTGCCTCGGCTGGTACCAGAAGTCGTAGCCGAAGGCCGTGGCGTCCCCCGGGTGCTCCCAGTTCCCGAGCACCTCGAAGGATTCCCCGTCCAGCAGGGCGAACCCACCTGGAGGGAGGGGGGGGGGGGACACCAGGACCGGTGAGAAGATGGCTTCCGCGCCGGCGTTGTCGCGGCAACCAGATGGTTCTTGGTTGCCGCTGGCGGCGCCTGCAGCGGCAACCAAGAACCACCATCGGAAGCTCGCTTCGTTCGGTCAAGAGTTTGGGTCAACTCTCGCCCGCGTGTGTTCCGTGTCATGAAGTGTGTTTTGGTGGTGTGGTCGATACAGTGGTGTTCGTGAAACACACAGACATGGCATGTGTGCACGTCGACAACGCTCGCCCATTGCAGTGCTGTAACATCCTGAATCAAGAATTTGAAATCCCATCCTTACTAGTCTAGCACCGCGGTGTCGTGTGGTGAAAGTAAAACAAGGTGAGGCGACAACTTGGCGGTTTTAGCTGAAGCTACCTTTGCCGTTCCCAGTAGGGTCTCCTATGCAGCTGACCATGATCTGCCCGCTGCCCAGACAGTGGCTGGTGTGGGGGTTCGCCAGCCCACACTTCCACATCAGCTCCGTGGGCTCCACGATCTGAAAGAACCAATCCAAACGCTCAGGGGTCCAGCCACGCCTGATATGGGTTCACCTGTCAATGCTTGTAAAACAAACAGCACACCTAAGGGCATGTTCACGAGAGTGTGTCTGGACATGTTAGGCATGTCAGATTAAATGGTAATTATATTGCCATTATTCCCACACTAGGTCAAATGTCTGAAAACAGTCTTGTTTGGAGTTTGGAGGTGTCATGAAAATGTTTTAAATGAATAATAAGATAATTATTCTTTAGGCGTGGGAGCATGCCACCTTAACCCTCTGCTTTCAGTTACAATCATTAAGACAGCATGCAATGCTGCCAACACACAGTCAGGCATTATGCTCTGCAGGAGCAACGTGCAACTTACCAACAACCAACTTACAAACCAAGTCTTTATTGTTAACAGGACAGAGTTGCAGCCCTGAAAGTTCAAATTGCTTATTGGTCAACTCTGAAATGATCCTCTCAAATTTGAAATAACATTTATAGCAGTTCTCAGACTTTATAAAGAACGGAGTCTGACATTTTCTTTGGCACCGTTGGAACACAGCTTGCTAATGACTGGATTATAACTGGGTTCTCTCGTTCAAACTCCTTCCTGCAGATAATCCCCCATTGGCAGTTAGGAACCCCAGGTGACCTCGAAAGCAACATCCATAAAGGAATGCAAAAAATATATTGTTACAGCCAGTACACACACACACACACACACACACACACACACAAGCATGCACACACGTATACACACATTCACACCACAAACACTCATTTACATATTCCTAACTGCCTTTTTCCTCCTTGAGGAGAAACCAGCCAGAGGAAGAGAGGGGGGGGGGGCAGTTTCATCTGACCGACATGGCTGTAAATCAAGCCCAGCCCCCCCCCCGCCCCGGTTGAAGAGTAAGTGTTTGGACTGTGAAGTTGAGTTAATAAATGACTAGCTGATAATCCAATCACGCTACTGTGGTTTCTTTTTTACTGAATCCTGAGGGTCAATATAAATCAGCCACCGTTCCACCAGTGGGACTGGGAACACACTTTGAGATTGCGACGACTATAGAAATGAACGAGACATCGTGCGTGTGCACGGCACTGAACTCCGACCTCGTGTACACACGGCTTTGTTAGGGGAAGTGACCTCTTGGTCGTTAACGACCCCATCAAGTCTCACTGTGACGGTCCAAAACAAAAAGGGTTCTGTAACGAGGTCCACTGCTCCACGCCACTCCCCTAGGGGACTTTTACCTGGGCTCCTCCAAACACAAGGACGCAGGGTGGTGGTGTTTTTAGACAATGATACACAGTTGTGCAAACTCCGGTTGCACAAGTTAATCTCCAACAGCAAGAAAGTCCTAGCCAAAATTCCCAAAGAGGGTGTGGTGGGCTAGGGTGGGCTAGGGTGTGGTAGGCTAGGGTGGGCTAGGGTGTGGTAGGCTAGGGTGGGCTAGGGTGTGGTGGGCTAGGGTGGGCTAGGGTGTGGTGGGCTAGGGTAGGCTAGGGTGTGGTAGGCTAGGGTGGGCTAGGGTGTGGTGGGCTAGGGTGGGCTAGGGTGTGGTGGGCTAGGGTAGGCTAGGGTGTGGTGGGCTAGGGTGTGGTGGGCTAGGGCGTGGTAGGCTAGGGTGGGCTAGGGTGTGGTAGGGGTGGTGCTATGGCGGTGTAATAGATATATGGCCTGTAAGGGCCCATGAGACTAACTGTGATTAAGGGCTTTTGGTTGAAACGCAGTTCATGAATGGCTGTTTTTATATTGTGTTTATTTTTCAGTAGGGTAATTGAGTCAAACTATTCATTTCAAAATGTCCATTCCAATTTATTAGAACGGTATTTGCACACTGAACTGAAATGTGGATGCCATAACATATGCTGAGTCCAGACTTTTGATCAAAACTCGGGCCGAGCATTTCAGATTTCTTTCTCCGGTGTGTCCTTTGACCAACTTCCTACCAATCGTGACCTCTGACCTCACCAGACAAAATCTCAGTCCCATTGGACTAAAATAACTATCATTATTAATACAGTACCGGAGGTTGAATTTGTAATAAAAGATAGATACTTGCGCAAAGATGACACACATTATGTGACGTTTTCCATATAATAATTGTTTACTTACTTGCCGTTAACCTAGGGTTAGGGTTAGGGTTAGGGTTAGAGTATCCCCACGCAAAATATCCCTATACTAGGCTTTATTAATTTCCCCACCCCTACTTCCCAGCAATGTCTACCATTCCCCTGTTGTTCTTATCTATTAGCTTATTCTTTGGTCCCTTTTGCACAATCCTCGGAGCGGTAAATCGTTCAGTTTTACCGCTCACCTTCTCTAAAGAACCGTGTTCTTTAGAGAACCGTGTTCTTTAGAGAAGGTGAGCGGTAAATCGTTCCGTTTTACCGCTCACCTTCTCTAAAGAACCGTGTTCTTCGTGCAATTAATGTTCCATGTGATGAACTGGCG